>JAQJVL010000001.1:15709097-16309097 GCA_035578905.1 Stictocephala bisonia
TAAACAGTAAGAATTAAATCGTATTGGATATTAGCGCCATCGTAATGATGGATCATTCCTGAAACTTTAATGAGTGTTATTAGAAATATTTAAAGAAGTATGAAAAAAATGAATCACTCACGGACATCTTGTCTTCCTTGGTAACACTGTTGAATTCCACGCTGATGAAGATGTGGGTGACAGGGGCCCCTGGGACTGCAACGGCTCCGACGTCTGGAAGGGTTATCCTGTCCAAGACCGACACAGTATTTCGCACAACGGCTCTGACGTCTGGAAGGTTCTTCCTGTCCAAGACCGACACTGTATTTCGCACAACGGCTTCAATACGTAAATGTTCATTCGAAAATGCCAAGTAGTGTCTGTGCGTGTATGGGTGGGCGTGTGGGTCAATACCACTGTGCGTGTATGGGTGGGCGTGTAGAAAGTGCATTATTACCTAATAGTCATCTCTGTGGCAAGTCAAACTCAGATAGTAACAATGACTACATTTGTTCATCTAAACTTAACACACTCATTCACCCCTCATATTCGCCTATATATCTACAATCAGCGTCTTAGAAATGAATAATAACTATACGTGTATAGGTGAATGAATAATTTACAATACACGGCAATAAATACAGTTTATACGAATATTGAGTTATGCTCGCAATGTAGTTTATTAAGAGAATGATGCAGGTCGGTGATTCTTTGCAGACGACTTTGATGGTTCCATTTGGACTCTAGAGACGCAAATAATACGACTATCATTTTGTTATTTTATTTGTTATTCTCTTTTGTGTTATTGCTATCTTATAATTAATTTTATTTTACAGATCAAAATAATGTTTTGATTTTTTTACACTTACTTGCATTACAGTAAGTAGGCGAGGGTGAGTAAGTGAATAAATTAATAATATTCATTTATTCTCTGGCTCATGGGAGGGAAAGTCAAGTCGACTATTGGTTGAAGTGAACTTTGTACCCAACTTTAATCTGATAGAAAGAAATAAGTAAGAAATAAAAAAGTTTGCACAGATTAATATTTGTAACAGTTTAGAAAATATACAAATTAGCAATCCTACAAATAGAATCAAATATACAGCAATCCTGATAGCTCTTTTTCGTAACAAAAACAATTTATGAATAACTCTAGAATAACCCCACAAAGACGCCAAAGGTAAAAAATGAATGTAGACATAGTACATACACAACAATAAACATGAAGTAGAAATTTCACAATTAAGGGATCTTTAGAAAAATACCTCTGGCAGTTTGAGAAGCTACATAATCTACAAAATGTGAGTTTGCCACTTAAGGCCTCATTGTATGTGAATTCCATAAAATTCAAGACTAAAGTCTTCATTGTCACTAGGTATACAAATACAAAACAAAGTAAGGCAAAACTCTTGGAGTTTTGTATAATACATATGTTAGGTACACACCAGTCATATACAATAAAAGCCTTAAGAGGCTTTTAAAAAAGGCGTGTATATGTATATGTCACTTGTTTCAATCAAAATCTTTCGGTTATTTTCTATTTTCTTCCACCGAAATCCTAAGGAAACTAATATTTTCCTTACACTTGTTAAACCTCCTTGGTAGTTAATTTTTTCACATAGTTTGTTTTTTAACATCTCAAGAGTTGGCAGTGACTCGTCAGTTTTATAAAACTCATGGACGGTTCTTCTAACGACACATTTATCGAAATCGTCTAGTTCTGTCGCTGTTCTTTTTCCCTTGTATTTTTTGGGAGTTGTGAACGAACACTCTCCTTCCGCTGAAGTGTCCAATAAACACTTTTCACAACGAATTTCCTTTATAAGAGTTTTTGAAACGCTACATGCAACTGCAGTTCGTTCTAAAGATTTTTTTACGGGGATTCGTTGTTCATCTCTTAATTTGGCCTCATTCGCCATGAACTCACTAACTCTCCAAATAATTTCCCTAGCCTGACTTCTAGTAGTTTTTCCTTGGGCTACTTTAGGAATAAAGCGAACTTTAGTTGAGGCAGGAACCACTAAAGGAATAAACTATTTAGAATCTACGTTCACTAATTTTACAACCTTAAGAGTCTGCAGAGACTGTAGGCCATGTTGGTTTTAATCTCATTAGAACGATGTTTTTTTCGAACCGGACAAATGATCACGCGTATCCAAATTTAACAGTTATTTTTAAACGGTCTTTTCCAAAGACATTGCATTTTATCAAGAGTGAAATTACTCATTGAACTGCTTTGTGGATTCATAATTAGTTTAATAGAATAAATATAAAAATTATTTAGTTTTAAGTTTTTATTTTCACAATTTTTCAAACCTAGGCTTATGTATTCATAATATCAAAAACAAACCCAATGCGCAATATGATAGCATTTTAAATGACACCTCATACACAACTTTTGGTAAATAAGTAATGATAAAAATATGGATTCAAAATAACGTTGTTTTTATGAGAATAAAACCAGTATGGCTGACAGACTCTGCAAACTCTTAACACACTTAAGGGAAACCAAAAAAAAACACAAACTGACTTATTACAATACAGTAGTTAGATAAAAACAAACATATAACCAACTAAATAATTGTTTATCGTACACTTGAGTAAAAATTCTTAACACGCTAAACCACAAGAAAATATACCGTACGCAGTCTGGAAACGTACTGAATGTGCATCTATGGGTAACAATTAACGTAACTTATTTTTAGAAGCAAGCATGGGAAAGACTCCTAGCGTGGGAAAGTCTGACAGTAGCGAATGTTTCCAGGTATGCAGGCATATTGGGCCCTCCACCTGACTCCTCCCTATCACCGCTCGGCGGGCTCGAGGCCGGACCTTCGCCGTGCGGTCTATACTTACATTCAACATCTATTTTGGTATTAACTCTGAGTCCCAAGTCAACAGCAAATAAACAAGAATTTACAAAAAATGTAATACGCGTACTTATTATTGAGACTAAATAGCAATTTGTTCATATAGGGAATAAAAAGAGTAGGCCCCAGTATGGACCCCTGAGGAACCCAAAAATTAACAGAACGGGTTGGCGACATGTGGCCGACGACGAGCTACAGTAGAAACCATAACTTCTTAGCTTATTAATTAGAATACCATGATCAACAGTGGAGGCCTTGAAAAAAAGACATAAAATTTACAGTGTATTTTGTTACCAAACCCTCAAAACAATCATTTACAAAGGTCTGAACTGCATCTGCTATACTCCGTTTCGATCAAAAGCCAAGCTTTTGAGTTTATGTTATTCATAGTAGTCAACTGCCTACCTTCCTGTGGACTAAGTGCTCCAACACCTTTGACATAACTTGTATTATCGATATAGGCCTATAATTACAGATTTTATCTTTGGTCCCCTTTTTTGCAAATCTTTAAAACACCAGGGAAAATGCCAGACTTGATACACGCATTAAATAAATAAGAGTTATAACTACACGATTGGAATCAGCAGATATATTTTTAAAATAGAAGCATTGTCACCAAAACAATCAAGACATGTACTGTTGCTTGAACTGAGGATTGCAACATATAAATCTTTTACTTTAAATTCATTTAAATTAAAATCAACAGAGGAGAGCAGGGAACTATCGTATTGCAACTTATTTCCTTATACGAAATACAGACAATAATATAGAAACGTCGACTGCAACACCACAGGCATCATCATTCGAGTCATAATCAAGTTCACCAAACGTTTACCCGAATTTTCGTCCAAATAGAGTGGGAACGCCACGAACTTGTAGACTAATATTTGACCTCAAAACCACCGACCCGAGAGGACAAAAACCTATTGTTTGTATTATTAATACGCATCTAGGAGTATATAATTATGCTATACTTGGTACTTACAAATATATAATACTTACAAATACTTGGTAAGTATAGAATTATTTTCTTAGCTGTACAATAAGGCCTACATTGTTAAATATTTTTACCTTGAAGGTCACGGGAAGCCCTCATAGTACGTTTTTCAGCCACAACAATAACATGGACCCACCCATCCAGCCATACACGTGTGGTGGTATAGTTTAGAATCCAACCTAACACGTACAGTGGTATTGTTGACCCACTTACCCTTCCAGACGCGTACAGCGCTACAGACCCACCCGCCCTCCCAGACAAGTACAGTGCTACAGACCCACCCCCCTCCCAGACAGTACAGTGCTACATACCCACCCACCCTCCCAGACAAGTACAGTGCTACTGACCCATCCACCCACCCAAACACATACAGTGCTACGGACCCACCCGCCCTCCCAGACACGTTATGACCTAGCACTTAAACTTAGCATAGAAGGACATCATATACTATGGTAAGATTTTGAAATACTAGAAACAACGTTAGATAGTTTTAATTTTATTATTTTATATCTTATCATAGATTGAGTATCTTCATGCTAGTCTAACATATGAAACAATAGCCTATTAGTCAATAACCGACTGCATTGTCGGAGCATTACTAACAAAATATCACAAAAACAAAGCAAATTGAATTTGTAAAATTTGTCACTGATATTAGGTGGAATTATGAAAATTATATACCGGTAACCGATATTTAAAACATAAATTTAATAATAAGTTTCAGTAGGCCTATTGTAAAACATCAGTTTTGTCATCCACTTGTTCCACTATCACTGTACGTGTATGGGTGAGAGGGTGGGTCTTTGTAACTGTGTATGTTTGTGTGGGATGGTGAGTCACTATCGTTGTACGTGTATGTGTGGGAGGGTGGGTCGCTATCACTGTACGTGTATGGGTGAGAAGGTGGGTCGCTATCATTGTACGTGTATGTGTGGGATGGTGAGTCACTATCGTTGTACATGTATGTGTGGGAGGGTGGGTCGCTATCACTGTACGTGTATGGATGGGAGGGTGGGTCGCTATCACTGTAGGTGTATGGGTGGGAGGGTGGGTCACTATCACTGTACGTGTATGGTCACAACACTGTATGTATAGGGATGGGTACTTATGTACTTTTATGGGTTTTGATGGGTTTGATACAGCATGTTTTGATTTGGTCAATACCTCAGCTACTTGGAAAAAAATGAAACTAATATAATGTGGTACTGTTATTTAAACAAATTTTGGGGCAGAATAGGGTTAAATAATATCAGGTACAAGATTTAGTTTGCCAAAATATTTATTCAATTTTGTTGATCCTACCAGCGATAGTGGATGAATCACTTAAAATTAAATTAAACACTCAAGTTAACTTGATTGCCGAGTTTTCTAACTTTAGCCAGTAACTAATTTTATAATCATTTATCTGGCAATGAGTTTTATTTTACCGAGGTTTAATGATCTAAGAAAATGCTAAACTAAATATAATAGATTATATAACAATTTATAGGTTAAGAAGGCCTAGAGTTAAAACTAAAGCAATTTTAATTCTTCTCTTTATTTATCCCCATGCACCATTAGGAATTAGTTCTAGGCTCTAATGTTTTTACTAATTTACAATATGGAATTGTTTTGAGTTTTGTTAATATAGTTAAAATAGTGCCTATTATCAATATAATAATGTCTTACAATAGAAATAAAAAAACGTTACTTAAAAAGAACACAAATAAAATTTATTTCTTGAAAGTATAGATTTGTCAAAATGAATCAAACTGCTCAGTTTTTTATTTTAACAATTAATAATTAATACTAGGAAAAACATTCCATTTTCAAGTTGTTAAAAATAAGACTAAGAGAACAGTGAATGATAATGTTTTTCTTGGTTTAGATCGATTAAACAAATTATTGTGTGTAATACCAATACCCGGGTTTTATGGTTAGCACATACATAGCTTTACATATTTGAAAATACAAATCAAAGATATTACACTCGCTAATAATTGATATTTATAGATACTAAGATATTTATACATTTTATAGGGTTCATCAATTAAGAATCTGCAGAATCTGTCGGCCATGTTGGTTTTAATTCCATAAGAACAATGTTATTTTCAAACTGAACATACGATCATCCAAATTAAACAGTTATTTTTAAACAGATTTTTTCCAAATAAATTGCATTTGATCAAGAATGACATTGCACATTGGAATTGCTTTGCGAATTCCTAATACACTTTATAGAAAAAATATAAAAATATTTAGTTTGAAGTTTTTACTTTCGCCTATTTTTCAAAACTAGGCGTATATATTCAAAATATAAAAAGCAAACCCAATGCACAATATGTTGAGGTTTAAATTGACACCTCATACATAACTTTTAGTAAAAAAATAACGAAACATATGGATTCGCAAGCAATATTGTTCTTTTGGGATTAAAACCAACATGGCCGACAGCTTCTTCAGACTTTAGGGAAACTTTAAAGAATATTTTTACTCTGAAGAAATAGCTGGTGTTTCCTCAAGTCTTTTCAAAAAGTTTAAAATAATCTTAGCCATATATCCAGCTATTTAATATCAAAATTGAACTTCGAGCCAGTTAAAATTTTCCAATTATTGTACTCACCAGTTTCTTTAAGGCATAGATTATTATCAATATTCCAAACTAAATATTTTTAGGAGCTAAACAGGATTAAGAAATTCTTGATGCCCTGAACAGATGAACATTTTTGTACAGTCATGCAAATTTTGCTCTTATACATTCGGTGAGATGTCTCAGATTACTTAATTAATAAAATCTATAGTTATAATCTCATATTAACCACACTGTTTAAAATTGACATAATAATATCAATATTATGTCAATTTTTATTTATAATTAGACATTTAAATAATATAAGACATTATTTATTTATTTTTCTTTTTATTTATTCTATTTATTTTATTTTATTTATTTATACCAAGGAACTATATTCATAATTCTTCTTTAGTTGATGAGTTCTATTTCACCAACATATATATCATGATCAATGACAAAGAAAAATAAATAAATAATGTCTTTATTTAGAGAGATTTTCAACACAACATTGCTTTTCAAAATAACTCAAGTCAATTTGCCTAAAACTACTTAATAATATTTTACAATGTTGTATTTACAAGTTATTTACCATCTAAGTTCTTTTACAATCTTTCTACATTTCTTGTCATTTTTGGATTTAAGAAGAGTGTGCAGAATGTTATACATAAAGCTTCTGAAGTAGGAGAACCTCTTCGTACCTGCTTCCGTTTTTATTAGGGCCAAGTGTAATATGACATCTTGTCACGTGTTTCACTCTCTTAGTGAGGAGCGATACATTAATTTCTCCTTCAAATAGCAAGGCTGACTTGTGAGTAGGACCTTATGTACCAAAGAGGCTAACTCAATTTTGGCTGTTTGTCTATTAGATAACAGTCCAACCGCATCGCGGAATTCATTGATGTGATCTACTTCTGCATATTGTACACAAATCTAACTGTACTATTTTCTAATCTATGCAAGATAGCACAACTTTCCTCTGTCAGACCATACCAAAAAACTGGAAGTGCGTAGTGTATAATCGGAAGATTAAGAAGCTTAACTATCATCAACTTTGCATCTACAGGAATCAAGGATTTAAATCTCTGTAGAATCTTTATTTTTGGAACTACCCAATGACAAACTAGGTTAATGTACTTGTCAAAGTTTAGCTGCAAGTCAAAGGTGACCTCTAATATTTTTACAGCCTGCCTTTCTACAAGAGACTCATTGTGAAACGACACAATATCATTTTCTAAACCTGGAAATCCACTCCTATGAGAAAGTACAAAAGAGCATTTTTTGAGGTTTAGTTTTAGTCCATTATCCTCTGACCAACACTTAATACTTCAGAGATCAAAATTGATTTGTTTCACTGCTTCTTCGAACTGATCTGAGGGATGGTTAATAGTAACTGTGTGTCATCAGCATAAGTGTGCAGAGAAGAAAAGGACAACTCATTTTGTAAAGTTGAATGACAAGTTGAAAAAGATAACTCGATGTTAATAAATTAAGAACTACGCACCTTATTGTCAAAGGTCGGTTTGTTACTTGCATTAATTATCTATAGTTCAAGTTCTAAATATTTTTATTCAATAAAGTTACAATTCAATGATAACTTACAAGTTTTTCCCAATGCGCAAATTGCGTGTGCGAGAGTACAGTTGGTGCAACAGTCTTTTCAAACAAAACTAGTCTTAATTTCCAATCATACATAGAGATACTACATTCAATAAATATGCACACTATACTAATAAATACTTACAAATTACAATAAAATAAATATATATTTACACATAAACAGTAACTATCCCAATAAGCACATACAAGTTAAATAGGGTATGAATTCTAATTATACATTATTAAGATGTAAGGTAATAATAACATGTAAGTTAATGTGGTGCAGACTTGATTAACATTTACAGACTAAGCTTTTATCTATTATTATTAACATGCATTGTATAGTTGTTTTAATTATAAATCTATAAATAATCCTATTTTATTTAGAAACAATAATGCATCACTAATGGATTAAAGACACAATGCAATTAAATACATGGATTTTAAAATCTGATAAATAAATAAATATTATAAATAAATACCCTAAAACTACATATCATTTACAATATAAGTTCATAGCAAGTCAGATGAAATAGAAGGAAACGTAGCAAAATTCAATTAACATACAACAGATTCTAACAATGCAGACCAGATTCAATTTATTACAGACTTTTTTTATTATCTACCATTATTACAAGCATTTCTAGCTATAAATGTAAAGCTGTCAATGTACCTAATTTGAGAGCTATTATGTATAATATTCATATTAGTAATATAAGTAATATTATTAGTATTGTAATATAAGATGTTAGCTAATATAAACTCAAGGAGACTCATCTCAGCTGTTGTTGTCAGCGTTCCCCCGGCCAAGTTGTTGACCAAGGTATAATCACACCCCACAAGATGGTGTCACCCACGTGCATATATTTCCATTAGCAGTCTCAGCTCTGGCAATGGCGTTGGACCAGTCGAGTCGTTTGAAAAGCTAGATTAAATTCAGAGTTAGGCTCCATCCATATCATTCCCAGCTCAAATGTAAGTAGTATGCCCATGGACCAGAGCTCTGTGATTATAATAAACTGTATCCCATTTTTAATTAGAATACAAATTCTCATATTATTGAAATTAACTTACCCCTAGAGTCTCCCAGTACAGTGATGTGAACTTGATGAATACAAGGCTTCTGGTTAAGGACTAAGTCATAGTTGGTCATTGTTGTCTGTAAGAGGCTCAAACAGCTCAACCCTACCCATAAGCAGCCCCTCAACTTCTTTGCCCAAGGCTTCAGTGAGTAGAGGAGGCATAGTTTGAAGGGAACCACTGCAACTTTCAAGGTTATGAGAACATCTTTAAAGGTCCTGCTGGTTTAGCTAAAGTAGAAGTTTCCGCCTGACCTTGTCCGGCATAATGTACATAAAGGGTATTGACCAACCCGCCCACCCATACAAGTACAGTGAGTGGTATTTACTCACCCACCCACCCATAAACGTATATTGGTATTGACATGAATGGTCTGGCATTTGTTGAACCATTCAAATCAGTAGACTACCCATCGTTTACAATATTTACATCAACAAACATTTCACCCATACTGTTACACGGTCATTGCCTGAAGCTTTGGTTTAAAGTAGTACCCTACCATCTTTCCTGATGGTCTTGAGCACCAAAACAAATGTTTTGCATCCTGGAAAGGAAAGCAGCCTTCAGTTAAATTATGTATATTAACGCCATCACCACTGTAAGACATTGGGTGGGTGGGAGGGTCACATCAAATACATATATGGGTGGATCTCGTTGACATGAATGTACAGAACACCACATTTGTTTATGTAGGATGGTGGGGAAAGAGGTTAATAGTTTCTAATACAAGAATGAGTAGTTATGAAATAAATATAATAGTTGAATAAACGACACTTTTAATAGTTTTGTTGTCCATCAACTGTTAATGGATAAATGGAGTACTTCAACCCTTTTAATCACACTTAGCATTTTGGTAATACAAGTTATTGTTTTAATTAATTTATTTATTTTCTGATACATCATTTTTACATAATAAACATTTTGAATTAGTCAAACCCGACTTCTGTCTAACATTACATTACAAGCAGTCTTCAAAATATATTTTCAAATCTTCTTTGCAGAACATTTTATGACAGACTTTTTATGAAAATTGTGTCTTCCTTTCAGCTGACTGAGGACACGTTCACGTTTTTCTCTGGCTAGTCTTTCCTTGTCTGGGAAATCATATGGTCTGTTAAATAGGTCATATTGCTTAATAACATGTACAACAAAAGTAATTCTTTGTAGATATTAGAAACAATACTAATTTTTTTCCAACATAATTACTCGAATGGGGTAAATGTGAACCCAGTGACCACAAACAAAATAAAAAAGAACTGGACGATCGTGAAGACAACAGCAAACAGTGTGACTTTGAACTAGACTGAATTCTAGGAACCTACTGAGAGTGTGGGAGCAGTACTTCCAACAGGTTTTAATTTAAACACAAAATTATCTACCTGGGGTCATATTTACCCCACGCCAGTACTGCAGGGTTAAAAACATAGTCTCTACTTATTAAAGATGTTGCATTATACAGACAATGCCTTTATTTACAATTTTTATTAACTAAAAACAGTTAAAGTATGCTACAGTACAACACATTATTTTAACACATATTGTTCAAAGATAAAATTTTACTTTTTTCTCAAGCCTAAATACATGTTTATTTATTAGATTAATTATTACAATTATTAAAAAAAATCATTATTTTTGTATTGAATTATGAGTGGGCGATTATTAAATAAGCAAATAATGGCAAATGGACAGTAAGTGAGAAGAACCTGCAGGAAACATTGTAATACATCCAGGTTTTAGAAACATATATGAGGGTTTACTTACAGATATCAAATGATATTGTTGAACATTTGATATCTGAAAATATTGAATGCGTTTTGTATGCTGATGATTTGGCATTAAATATCAGTAGAAACACTTTCTTCAATAACAAATAAAGTAAAACAGTGGTGCATTGCTAACAAACTCTGCCTCAATATACTGTAAACAAAATTCAAAATATAGAAATCAATTTTTTAAATAAAACAAAAATTTTATTAGATATAAAAACATTGACATTTCTAGGATTTATACTGGATAGTAATTTAGATTGGCAGAATCATACTAACAATATTATGAAAAACATTAACAAAGGAATTTATTGTTTAAAGAGACTAAAGAACGATATAACCGATTATGTTCTTGTTCTAGTTTACTATGCCTACATTCATAGTCAATTAAGCTATGGTACACATTTATGGGGCCAAACCTGGAACATTAAGAAATTATTTATTATTAAAAAAAAGCATTACGATTAATCTGTAGAGTAACGCAGACTACTCATTATAAGCCATTATTTATAAAATTAAATATTATGTCACTTCCATCCCTTATATTTTACAAGTCACTTCTCAACAATAACAAAAATATTCAATATTATTCAAAAAAACTCCAATGTGCATTCCTATGACACCAGAAACAATAATAAATTGGACAACAAACAGTATAAATATCACAAATCACAGAAGAACTTCATCTACATAAATATAAAACTATACAACTCTTCGTCAGTTTCTACACAACAGTTATATTATACAAATTTCAAAACAAGATTAAGAAAAATTTTAACAGAAAATTATATATATGAACTGGAAGAATTCTTTGAACTAATGAAGAAAAATCCTGCAGTAGTATAATTTGTTATACACTAATATATTTTATATTTTTATATTGTATACAATATAATACATCGAATGATGTCAATAAAGTATTATTATTATTATTATTTGTACATTAAAGCTAAAATTTTTAAATCATTATAAACAAATGCTTATAATACATCCTAAAAAAAAACATAAAAATATTATTTGCTGTCCTTTAAACATACAATGTACATTTCAATATAAGAGATGAATATTAATAATATTTTTCCAAAATATAGCCTGAAGGAGTTATTAAACATGTACACAGGTTGGATCAATGTTATTAGGATAAAAAACATGAAAATTATTTAAACTAAATAATATGCTGATTCAAAAATTACATGTATCGAATGATCTCCAAACAAAAAGGAGGAAGAATAAAAATACAAATAAAATAATCATTCCATTGAAGTACAAAATACTTGTGTCAAAGTGTTTGAATATTAAGTCTCTTGTCATATAGCAAAATCCAGGTTTCGTAACTATTCAACACCTGCTTCTCCTATTGAATGAAGACCAGTTAATCCACCTTGAAAAGAACACAACGGGCAATCATTAACTATGTGATCCATAGTTTGGGGGATGATGTTACCGTCTGCAGCAATCCTTAGGCTGTACGTGTCCCCTGGCTGTTGCTCAATGAACTATGATTTTGGTACCTGAATTGTCACTCGTGTGATCTCCAGCTATGGCCAGCAAAAAATTACATTGAAAACAATAATAGTATAATAAAATAAATAAAACAATACTAAAACAGTAATTATTTATTCATTAAATACTCTAATTATTAAATTCAATATTCTATATTAAATTCATTCAAAAGATTGATTTTGAATAGAATATTATGTGGCCTTTCCTGAGAAATTCTCCGATAACAACAAACTCGAGTTTTCTTTTAAAATTGCAAGATTGAATAGCCTGTTCAAAATTAAAGACCCAAGAGAGCCATATAATCTAGCGAGGGTTTAGCTTTCATGTAGCCCAAGGTGGACAGAAAACTCTTTTGAAGCCAATATTTTAAATTGTTGAGGTCTCTTGTGAAATCTATGGGGTCTATGTCTACGGGATATGTATCTATGGATTTGTGTCTATAGGTCCATGTCTATGGATCTTTGTCCATGGGATTTGTGTTTATGTGATCTGTGTCTAAAAGATCTATGTCTATGTGATCTGTAACTTTAAGATCTGTGTCTATGGGATCTGTATCTATGGGATCTGTGTATATGGATTTGTGTCTATGGGATCTATGTCCATGGATCTGTGTCTGCAGATCTTTATCTATAGGTCTGTGTATATGGGATATGTGTCTTATGTGATCTATAAATATATGAATCTGTGTCTATGGGTGTGTGTATATGGGATCTGTGTCTATAGGATCTTTGTTTATGGGATTATATCTATGGGTCTGTGGGATATGAGTCCTATGTGATCTATATATATGGATCTGTATCTATGGGTCTGTGTATATGGGATCTGTGTCTATGGGTTTGTGTATACGGGATCTGTGTCTATGGGTCTGTATATATATGGGATCTATGTCTATGGGTCTGTGTATATGGGATCTGTGTCTATGGGTCTGTGTGTATGGGATCTGTGTCTATGGGTCTGTGTCTGTGGGTCTGTGTCTATGGGTCTGTGTATATGGGATCTGTGTCTATGGGTCTGCGTATATGGGATACAGATCCCATATACGCCACAGGGCTTAGTAAAGATATTTGCAACACTGCGTGCCCAAAAGATTTTTATTGTGCAGCCAACTTTTGCAGAGAGAATAGCATTCGAGGGGGAACTTCAGTTCTCGTTAACAAAACACACAATTCAAAAAGTATTGACATATCACAATTTTGCTCAGAACTAAATTTCGAAGCTTCAGCAGCTGCTTTAGATTCCCTTAAACTAATAATCCTTTCAATTTACCATCCTCCCACAGGTGACCCAAAAATCTTCTTAGAAAACATACAAAATCTATTATGTTTTATCTCAACTCAGCGGGGTTATTCAACTATAATTGGTGGTGATATAAACGCCAAATTTGACATTACTTTAAACAAAAAATCTGTAGGAGACTTTCTTGATTTATTAAGACAACATAACTTCTTTTGCGTGAACAAAAATCCCACAAGAGGAGACCGCTGCCTCGACAATATATTTGTAAATTGCCCAGATCAAGTAACCGCATGTACAGTTTTTGATTTTCCCTTTTCAGATCACGATGGGCTCATCTTAAAACTAGAAAGAAACCAAAACTTACAGACCCCATTACAAATAAATAAAAACACTAAAAGTACAAAGCCTTTAGAAATTACTTTTCCAAGATCAGCAACAGGTAATCTAGTAGACTGTCTGCTGGCGCATGATTGGGACAGTTTGATTATAAATGAAAAAAGATTAAATGCTAAAGAATATTTTACTCTCTTTTTTGAAATCTTAATAAATAAATTAGTATATTGTTCGACTATTAAAAACCTTAGTCACAAAGATAAAAATTGTAGAACCCAAAATATATGGTATACATGTGAAATGAAGCAAATGAAGGAGCGACTTTTGTACTTACACAAACTAATGAAGAATTCCAACTGTAAACGGTTACAACAAAGCTATGCAGATCTCAAAAGGCAATATAAAAAATCTGTAGAAGATGCCAAACTTGTTCATAATGCAGGTAAAATTGAAAGTAGTAGCAACAAATGTAGAGCTGCTTGGAAATTAATTAAAGAAAATACTGACAGTCCATCCCCTCAAGCAGATATGACTGTTACTCCAGATAAATTTAATAATTATTTCATTAACTCAGTTGTGCAAATTAAAAATGATATCATACAACCTAGTATTAACTGCTTAAATTTAACTCAAAATTATTATTATTATTTCCTTTCACTCCTGCACGGAGCATAGGGCCTCTATGAAATAACGCCATCGGACTCGGTTTGCAGCCAAGGCTCTCACTTCTCTCCAGCTTTTCCCTGCGGCTTTTATTTCTTCGTCTACTGTTCTTCTCCAGGTCATTTTAGGTCTTCCTCGTCTTCTCTGCCCCTGGGGATTCCAACTCAAAGCCTGTTTCTCCACTGCATCTTGATTTTTACGTAGTGTGTGCCCAATCCACCGCCACTTTCGTTTTTTGATCTGCAAATCTACAGGTTCTTCATTTGTAGTATTCCACAGCTCTTTGTTTGAGATAACATCGGGCCAGTAAATTTTTAGTATTTTCCTCAAACACCGGTTAATGAAGACTTGAAGTTTTTGTGTTAGGGATGAAGATACCTTCCAAGTCTCACACCCATATAACAGCACATTAAAATTACCCTATTAAAAAGAACATTTTAATTTTGCAAGTGTCTCTTCTGATGATGTAGGGGCAGCTGTTAAAAGATTGAAAAACTCAGAAAGTAAAGACATATTTAATCTATCCAATAACATTTTCAAAAATATTCATCACACTTTTTTAATTCCTCTCGCGTTATGCATAAACAAGTGCTTGGTTGAAGGTTTTTTCACAGATGAGTTAAAGTTGTCCAGAATTTGTCCAATATTCAAAAAAGGCCCTAAAAATGAACCCGAGAGCTACCGTCCAATATCTATCATACCAGTTCTTTCTAAAGTTATTGAAATTATAGTGCATGATCAATTGGTTGCATACCTAAATAACAACAATTATTTAAATATAGAACAGTTCGGTTTTAGAAGAGGCAAGTGTACGGTCGATGCTATCGCTGCTCTAATCAAGGAAATTCTTACCACTTTCGAGGACAAAGGCTTTGCTCAGGCTACTCTGTGTGATCTAAGCAAGGCATTTGATTGCGTTGATCATGCAGGGTTGATTGGAAAACTTAATTTTTATGGAATAACTGGAATTGCCTCTAATTTTTTTCAAAACTATTAAAAAAATCGTATGCAAAAAGTTTACGTTAACGGAAACTGGTCCAGTGAGGTTAATGTTCCATGGGGAGTGCCTCAAGGCTCAGTCCTTGGCCCTCTTTTATTCTTGATACAAATTAATGATCTTCCTAATGTTTTAAAAGCAAAATCTTTCTTGTATGCTGACGACACAACTTTTCTTAATATACATCCTGATTTTAACTGTTTACAAAAACTTGTTAGTGATACCTTTGAAGAAGCATCAGTTTGGTTTAGATCAAACGGCTTCTTACTAAATGAATCCAAAACCCAAAACATTCTATTTAGCTTAAGACAAAATCCCTCAAAGGAAACAAAATTTTCTGATAGTGTAAAGTTCTTAGGAATCATGATAGATAACAAGTTGACGTGGAGCACCCACATTGAATTCATTTCAAAGAGGTTATCAAGAGTAATTTATTTGTTAAGGCGAATTATGACTTGCGTCCCAGAAACCTATGTAAAATCATCATATTATGCTTTTTTCCAGTCAATCATCAGATATGGACTTGTAATTTGGGGTAACAGTTCAAAAATTAGTGATATTCTTTTATTGCAAAAGAAGACTATTAGAGTTATTTCAAAGTCACAACTGCGTGACCATTGTAGACCATTATTTATCAATCTTCAAATACAAACCATTATAAATTTATACATATTTGACTTGGTCTCTTATATTCTCAAAAACTCTGAATGTGTAACATTTGTTAGTGACTGTCATAATTACAATACCAGAAATAAGAACAACATCTCAATAAATCACTGTAGGCTTAGTACAACTCAACGTAGTCACGTTATCATATCTCAACAGCTGTACAACAAACTAAGACATCTAATTAATAAATATCCAACCAAATTATTTCTAACTAAATTTTTTAATTGGCTCGTTCAAAATCCATTTTACACCCTATCAGAGTTTTTGAGTCTTAGGGAAATAGTTTTTTAGTGCACATCTAAATCTGAAAGTAAAAAGTAAATTTGTTATTATTGATTATTATCTCAATTTTTGACATGTGTGTAACACTAATAATGACTTTGTCAATGCATTTTTTGTAAAATGGCAATAAAGATTGATTTGATTTGATTGATTTGTGTCTATGGGTTTGTGTATATGGGATCTGTGTCTATGGGTCTGTACCTATGGGTCTGTGTCTATGGGTCTGTGTCTATGGATCTGTATCTATGGGTCTGTGTCTGTGGAGTCTGTGTATATGGGATCTGTTTCTATGGATCTGTGTCTATGGGTCTGTGTCTATGGGATATGTGTCTATGGGGGATCTGTGTCTATGGGGGATCTGTGTCTATGGGTCTGTGTCTATGGGGGATCTGTGTCTATGGGTCTGTGTCTATGGGGAATCTGTGTCTATGGGTCTGTGTCTATGGGGGATCTGTGTCTATGGGTCTGTGTCTATGGGGGATCTGTGTCTATGGGGGATCTGTGTCTATGGGTCTGTATCTGTGGGGGATCTGTGTCTATGGGTCTGTGTCTATGGGGGATCTGTGTCTATGGGTCTGTGTCTGTGTGATTTTTGCTTATGGAGGAACATCTAATTAATCATGACAAAAATATAAACTTGACCACAAAGAATTTCAAGAGCAAGGAGCGAAGTTACAATTTAGAAATAATGAATCTGTAAAACAACATTTTACTAGACTAAAAGTATTAATGGTCCATAGTTTTTATACGAGTATATACTACAATGCATAAATGTTCTTTAAAAGTATCATAAAAAAGTTTATAACGTTCAAAGATTTACGTAATTATGATACCAGAAATAAAATGAGATAGTAACTTCTAATCATAATTCTTAAAGTAACTTTTAGGTAAAAAAGCATTTTATTATTTTATAATCCAAGAAGAATGTTATAATCTAAAAGATAATAGTGGTAGATTAGTAATAGTTAATATTTTTATAACCTTTTAACATTTCTTATAAACAAGTAAAACTTTTATCTTATGAAAGTTCAACAATTATTCACCTTAACAATATTCGTCACTACTCATACAAACATATTGTTACAAAAATGGAATAAAGATAATTTGAATTAGAACCCTAATGTTAAAACTTGTAAATATTAGCTTATTTATTTGTTCATATTGACAACTACAACAAGTTTGCATTTGAGTACACTAGGCACATGATAGAAAACTATTTATCAGTTTTTAGTAGCAATATCATTAGTTTTTCAGCTCGTATAAAATCAGAAACTAAAAGAGATGCCATTAACATATTTGTCATGAAAATCTTAGCTCTGAAATAGGGAAGGGCTTCCTTTTCCTCCATTAATATTGAAACTTGATCTGTTAATAAAATAAGTAAGTAATTAGGTTTCAACCATCACTTTACTGTTTTATTTTTGCTGTGCCAGAGTTTATTTGCATATTAATTAAACACTAAGTTCAAGTTTTCCCAAGACTTTTATGTGTTTAGTGAGAAAAAGTGTATTTTGATGAGTTTTTATGAGTACAGAATCTTATCCTTAATAAAAAAAACTCATGTACAAACATAATTTTACTTTTGTCAATACAGTGGAACTCCAATTATACGAATCACTGATTATCCGAATTGCTTTCAGAATGTCATAGAAGAAATCTTACAATCTTCAGTTTTGTAATTTTATGAAGAAAAAAACAAACTAAAACCTTTAACAACAGAGAGTAGTATTTTTAATCTAAATAGATAGATCATACATATATGTATCACAATAAATAACACATAATATGCGTCAATTACCGTACACTGTAACAGAGTCTTATAAGAACAAATACAAATTCTGCCAGAAACTGTACTGTCTACTCTCGCTATTGTCCTTTCCTCTGTCGGATGCACGACCTGGCTGCCCAAAAACGAATGAAACAGTCAAATATACAAACTATATTTTAACTAAGGTGATTGGCAACCAATAACATTCATTTAAAGGGTGGTACGTAAATAAGCACTATAGTACACTGTAGTATGTATTTAAACTGTAACTAATTATATAATAAATGCCCTTTCTCATTAAAATATTGTTTTTCATCCTATTTCAACATACATGCATTTAATTATATAAATAAATTAAATTAAATGGACAGTTTTTAGACAAAAGTCTGATTATCAGAATATTTTATGATCCGAATATTTGATTATCCGAATAGGGTCTGGTCCCAAATGATTTGTATGGTTGGAGTTCTACTGTATTAACTAAGGTTATATAAAACAAATGAGGAAATGGAGAATATGAGGAATTAGGAGAAAAGCAAAACAAAAATTGTATTATTTTCTTTTGATTAGTATCCTAAAATTACTGCTGCTGTTTCAGTTTTATTCCAAAATTAATTTCTAAATCAATTTAAAATTAAAAAATATATAATGTCAAGGTAGATAGTAGATTATCTTACTTATTTTCACTAACCATCAAAGATCCTACATTGGTTTTCCAAATTTTAAGTCAAGTTAACATCAATACAGTCATATAAAATATGTTTTCATTATTATTCAGTCACTGTTAAAATAACTGCAAATTTTAATTCGACTTTAACTTGTTAATCTGTGAAGATTTACAGCTTAAAAATTTTTCAAAAGTTCAATGATAATCATGAAATCATATACTCACTGAGTGTTAGTAATGTGGGACGAGAGGAGGTACATGAAAGTTCTGATTGGAGGAAGAGTGGGATTTGAACTGATCTAATGACTTTCTCCACAGTTCATGGTTCTTGATAAATCCATTCTGACTCTATGAATAGAATAGGATAAATCATATAAATTAAACAGTTTGAAAAATCAAAATCATTCTTTTCTAAGGCTGTATAGGAAAGAACTCTGTAGGAGGGTTTAGAGGGTTGCTTACTTTTATGGGTCTAGGATGAGTCAAGAGAGTCATTTAAAGGATATAAGTGTTGTAAAAAAACAGGAATCAGGGGGCCTCTTACAGTTAGGTGTGTAGGATGTGACCAAGGTCCAAAGAGTGATTTACATATATGTGTGTAGTAATAAACCAAGGAACAGGGGGTTTCTTACAGTTATGTGTGTAGAATGGGACTAAGGTCCGGAGAGTGATTTAAATATATGTGTGTAGTAATAAACCAGGGATCAGGGAGTTTCTTACAGTTATGTGTGTAGAAAGGGACAAGGGTTCAGATGGTCTCTTATAGTTATGTGTGTAGAATAGAACCAAGTTCCATAGAGTAATTTACAGATATGTGTGTAGTAAAAAAAAAAAAAAAAAAAAAAAAAAAAAAAAAAAAAAAAAAAAAAAAAAATAGAGATCTGGGGTCTCTTACAGTTATGTGTGTAGGAATAGACCAGGGTTCTGATGGTTTTCTACATTTATGTGTGTAGAATTGGGTGAGGGTTCAGAGGGTTTCTTACAGTTATGTGTGTAGGAATAGACCAGGGTTTAGAGGGTCTCTTACAGTTATGTTTGTAGGAATAGACCAGGGTTTTGATGGTTTTCTACAGTTATGTGTGTAGAATTGGGTGAGGGTTCAGAGGGTCTCTTACAGTTATGTGTGTAGGAATAGACCAGGGTTTAGAGGGTCTCTTACATTTATGTGTGTAGGAATAGACCAGGGTTCTGATGGTTTTCTACAGTTATGTGTGTAGAATTGGGTGAGGGTTCAGAGGGTCTCTTACAGTTATGTGTGTAGGAATAGACCAGGGTTTAGAGGGTCTCTTACAGTTATGTTTGTAGGAATAGACCAGGGTTCTGATGGTTTTCTACATTTATGTGTGTAGAATTGGGTGAGGGTTCAGAGGGTCTCTTACTGTTATGTGTGTAGGAATAGACCAGGGTTTAGAGGGTCTCTTACAGTTATGTGTGTAGGAATAGACCAGGGTTCTGATGGTTTTCTACAGTTATGTGTGTAGAATTGGGTGAGGGTTCAGAGGGTCTCTTACAGTTATGTGTGTAGGAATAGACCAGGGTTTAGAGGGTCTCTTACAGTTATGTTTGTAGGAATAGACCAGGGTTCTGATGGTTTTCTACAGTTATGTGTGTAGAATTGGGTCAGGGTTCAGAGGGTCTCTTACAGTTATGTTTGTAGGAATAGACCAGGGTTTTGATGGTTTTCTACAGTTATGTGTGTAGAATTGGGTGAGGGTTCAGAGGGTCTCTTACAGTTATGTGTGTAGGAATAGACCAGGGTTTAGAGGGTCTCTTACATTTATGTGTGTAGGAATAGACCAGGGTTCTGATGGTTTTCTACAGTTATGTGTGTAGAATTGGGTGAGGGTTCAGAGGGTCTCTTACAGTTATGTGTGTAGGAATAGACCAGGGTTTAGAGGGTCTCTTACAGTTATGTTTGTAGGAATAGACCAGGGTTCTGATGGTTTTCTACATTTATGTGTCTAGAATTGGGTGAGGGTTCAGAGGGTCTCTTACTGTTATGTGTGTAGGAATAGACCAGGGTTTAGAGGGTCTCTTACAGTTATGTGTGTAGGAATAGACCAGGGTTCTGATGGTTTTCTACATTTATGTGTGTAGAATTGGGTGAGGGTTCAGAGGGTCTCTTACAGTTATGTGTGTAGGAATAGACCAGGGTTCTGATGGTTTTCTACATTTATGTGTGTAGAATTGGGTGAGGGTTCAGAGGGTCTCTTACAGTTATGTGTGTAGGAATAGACCAGGGTTTAGTGGGTCTCTTACAGTTATGTTTGTAGGAATAGACCAGGGTTTAGTGGGTCTCTTACAGTTATGTTTGTTGTAAGTGAGGAATTATTCATGGAGGTGTTATGTTCAACTATTTTTACTCAAATCCTCATTAAGTAAATTGTATATATTTAATTATAAATCTATTAAATTTTTTTCATTTTGGAGGAAATTTTTCATCAAATTTTTAAGATATCTTATTTCCTATCTCAATATTTAAAAACTCAAAAATTCTCACAGTAAACTTTTTATTTTTAATTGTGAAGCTACGGATTTTCACAGTACAGTATTTTGATTGTTACACAGTTTATTGAAGTGATGTTATAAAAATTTGGTTATAAAAAATTACGTTTGTCCTGAAACAAGAATAATCATCGTAATTACAAATAAAAAATATATGTGTACAAAATATTTATAAAATTTGATCTGACGTCATAATTGTTTGTATCTTAAATTTTCTTGAGTAAGTAGGTACTAACTATTCAATAATGATTTCATATTTATTTTCAGTAATTAATGCATGTAAGTTCATAATAATAATAAAAAAACAATTTTATATGTATATTACAGCACTCTGACTGACCTTTACTAAGACAACGTAGCATTAAAAGACTATTTTTGTTATTGGAGTAGTAAACAATATCTGAATGTACGACAGCTTAAATATATATAAATAGGTCATAAAAAAGGACGGAACAAAATAAACTAAATATTAAGCAAAATGACCTAAACTACTATCTATTAAAGAAATCAAATCAAGCAATGCCTGTTTATTGTTTTACCATTTTATACAAAATTAGTATAATATAATAAGAATAAATAAACTGAAGTGCAACACTTTTTATCCAAGTAAAAAAATAAATAAAAATTCTGAGTAACAAACATGTGAAACTCAAACAAATCAAATCATATTTTTATTGTTTTTCAGTTCAAATAAAACATCTAAAAATAAACATATAAAATTATTTCTAAAATTACACTCTAAAATACTAAAAATGTTATTGTTGAGGTCATGTTTAAGTAAAATATTGCCAAATCTTTTTATGTAGAAAAATAATAATAAGAAATTAAGTTCTCTAAATTACTTTCAAAAAATTCTTCTACTGAGTACAATGGATTACTTTTCAGCCAGGAGAAAAGTACACCTTTAAAACGGTTTGCTGGCAAATCAATTGCTTGTGAAGGTAGTCTATTAGACAATTGAAACCCTAAATATGAGTAGCTATTTTTAATAAGGGACAATCTTGTCTTTGGTACATCGAGAGAATGGCTATTTCTTGTGTAATGGCTGTGAATATGGAATCTTAGACGGTGACTATTTAAGTTTCCTTTCACATACATTAAACAAACAAAAATAAATATTGATGGTAATGTAAGGATTTCCAGCGTTGTAAAATGCTCTCTACACCATTCTCTCATATTTAAACCTCAAATGAACAAGCAAAATGGAACTTAGATTTATAATGATGCTTAACGAACGAAGATAAAATTTAAGTTCAAGGGAACATATTAATTTATAGGTATAGTTTTAAAGTATGAAAATTGTATATATGTCAGTTTTATAAATATTCATAAAAGTGGGATATGTGATTTTTTTTTCAAGTAAGCATTTCCTTACATAGTTCTATATACAATTCGTATGAAAGTATCCCAGGATTTTTTTAGGGTATACATATATATCATCTTAAGAACCAATTTATATTTAAAATATGTTCGTTAGAGTATGCCGGTGCGGCGAGTCGTCATAGTCGGGGGGTGCGGGAGGGGGCGCCGTCTATCGATCCGCAGCGACTGCCGCTGCACCACTACCACACCAGTACTCCTGATAACCGTATTGTGTCCGGTACTTCTGCTGACACCGATTCCGGCAGCCCTCATGATTGGCACCTTCTGGAACCTCTGCCGAGCCTGTCCTTCGATGCCGGTTGACAAGGTAGGTCCCAGAACCCCAGCCTCCCGGTATCTCTGGATACCCAAGTCCATCACGATCAAAGTACGTCTTCCTCGTACAAGATCCATCATAAAGTGCTTTCTAGGATGTATCATATCGTAACAAGACTACACGACCACTTACCGGCAACGTTTACTGAGAGTACAGTCTTTTGACTAACGCAGTTTTCTCTGAACCGGCCGCATAATAGGGCATGCGACACTTCTTGTACTGATCCACCTTTCCTGAAAATAGTAATTAAGTCTTGAGCCAAAAAAATTAAAACTTTTATCTTTAAATCACTACTTCAACAATTTTTTATAAACGTTCAAGTCAGCGTTAGGTTCCCTCTAATTTCACTGATGTAATTTCAAAATGGTGCAACTCAATTTAAAAACGAAGTTGAAAAAGGAAAAACGTTATAACAATAACACGTTCAAACGAAAATATTCAATGCTCTTCGCCAACATAATGCCTTTTCCACATCCTCAAGAACTTCAATATCGATTAACTTATCAATAGTAGTAATTTTACATCATATTAAAACCGTAATTGTTTCTACATTCAAAGTGAAAATTCCTCTATATTTACAGTGAAATACTTGTGCATGGTTTTACATGATTTAATTTGACATTTTTTTCAAATTGAGATTAAATTATCCCTTAATTAGACACATTCAAATAGAACAAGTTTGGAAATTAAAACCTTATCAATCTTAGAAGACTGACTTAACGGCAATACATTTGTAACTCAGATAAACTTAAAACAGAGAATGACATTTTCGGTTTGGTAAACTCAACTGTTCCGAAATCGATGAGATGTAAATCAAATGTTGCTTAAACTAATCTATAAATTAATAATAGATCACTAAATTAACATAGATCACTAGTTGGTTAGGCGTAAGAGAGGACGTAATAGTCATAACCTCACGCTTTGTTCAATATGTCAATAAAGTCATTTTTAATTTAATTTATCAATAACCAGTCTCAAACGAATAATCATAGGCTCATTGCCTTCCGGTAAGTTTAATGATTTAGTAGGTTTTTAGGATGTTTCATATTTTAAACTGATCATAAAAGTGTCATTATAAATGCATAAAGTTTCAATTCAAATTCGATCACTATTATAATTGTAAATGTCATATATGTAAACAGGCTAACATGTATGGACTAGTTTGAACATGCTTATTCCTGATTGTTAAGATTGCATTGCCTTTAGTAAGACGTCTAACACGGAAACAGCATATTACGCCAGTTGGCAGTCTTTGGGCATAAAATAACAGACAGGAAATTGTGCGGAACAGTTTGTTATTAATACAAATATAAATCGATTTTAAAAAGGGGTGCAAATATTGTTCCGACAAAAACGTGCCCTCTAGGTACATTTACATCACTGGCGATAAAAATACAAACGCTAAGTAAGTACGTCTAGCTTTCATTACGCCACTAGATACAGACATATGTCCTATAAGAAAACCAAGGGCGTAGAGCGTACGTCTCTGGCTATAAAAAAAACTCTCGCTAAGTAAGTACGTCTAGCTTTCATTACGCCACTAACGACAAAAACACGCCCTATAAGTACGCCTAGCTCTTTTTACACCACTGTCGATAAAAACACGCACGCTAAGTAAGTACGTCTAGCTTTCATAACGCCACTAACAACAAAAACACGCCCTATAAGTACGCCTAGCTCTGTTTACACCACTGTCGATAAAAACTCGCACGCTAAGTAAGTACGTCTAGATTTCATTACGCTACTAACGACAAAAACACGCCCTATAGGTACGCCTAGCTCTATTTACATACACCACTGTCGATAAAAACCCGCACGCTAAGTAAGTACGTCTAGATTTCATTACGCTACTAACGACAAAAACACGTCTTATAGGTACGCCTAGCTCTATTTACATACACCACTGTCGATAAAAACCCGCACGCTAAGTAAGTACGTCTAGATTTCATTACGCTACTAACGACAAAAACACGTCTTATAGGTACGCCTAGCTCTATTTACATACACCACTGTCGATAAAAACCCGCACGCTAAGTAAGTACGTCTAGATTTCATTACGCTACTAACGACAAAAACACGTCTTATAGGTACGCCTAGCTCTATTTACATACACCACTGTCGATAAAAACCCGCACGCTAAGTAAGTACGTCTAGATTTCATTACGCTACTAACGACAAAAACACGTCTTATAGGTACGCCTAGCTCTATTTACATACACCACTGTCGATAAAAACCCGCACGCTAAGTAAGTACGTCTAGATTTCATTACGCTACTAACGACAAAAACACGTCTTATAGGTACGCCTAGCTCTATTTACATACATCACTGTCGATAAAAACACGCAGGCTAAGTAAGTACTTCTATTTGCCAGTGGCCTTGACGGAAGGGTTCCGACGTTATCGCAAAATAACGGAGTCAAGCAACATCGAGCGTGGCTGTCCCTTGGATAGTTGGTGACCTTCTGAGCGATCCCGTCCTTACATGCAGCCCGCCTGCCCGGTCACTGGTGGTGGTTCGGAAGTCACTCTTAAGCCGTTGGTCACCAGGTTAAGTGTGAGAGAGGGATTCTTAGCCCTAACTTCACCTGGTATAATAAGACGATATTTATCTTTAACTTCTAGCTTTCATGACGTCTCTAGCGACATAAACACCCTATAAGTACACCTATCTTTATTTTCATCAATGGTGATACAAACATTTCACTACGTTCTACCTTTCATTACGTCAACAGTGCCAGAAACACACACTATAGGTACATTTAGCTTTACCTACGTCAAAAACATGACCAGTAAGTACGTCTAGCTTTCATTTCGCACCTTGGCACAGAAACATACACCATAACTACAACTAGCGTCATTTACGTGAATGGTGATAAAAACACACACGCTAAGTAAGTACGTCTAGCTTTCATTGCATCATTAGCGATATAAACACGTCCTTTAAGTACGCCTGGCTCTATTTACGCCACTGGCGATAAAAACACACACGCTAAGTAAATCTAGCTTTTATCACGCCTATGCTGATAGAAAAATGCTTCTTAGTACCCGAAGTAAGAACTCATATCTTTATTTACGCTACTGGGGTTAAAAACACAATCTCTAATTAAATAAACCTGGCTTTATTTACGTGATTGATAATAAAAACACTCCTTTTAAGTAAATACACTTAGCTTTACTTACACTACTGCGGATAAAAACATATCCTCAATGATTACCAGCTTTATTTGTGTTATTGCGGATAAAAACACGCAAGCCGAATAAGTGCGTTTGACTTTCATTGTGCAACAGGCAACAAAAACATGCCCTCCAAGTACAACTATATTTACGCCACTGTTGACAAAACGCCCGTTGTATCAACTATGGCTTAAGAGTCTGCAGAGGCTGTCGGAAGCTGTCGCCATGTTCGTTTTCATCCCATAAGAACAATATTATTTTCGAACCAGACATACGATCACGCGGTCGGGCCTTAACTGAGCGAAGTGACCTGAGTCAAGTAGCCTGGGTGCCTGTACTGAGCGAAGCACTCCAGGGAGCCCCCAGAGATGTGCCTTAACTGAGCGAACCGGCTGCCCTCTTTGACTATGAACATTCACATAGCATATTCCACTTTTAAACATAATAGAATCTTACACAAATATACAAAATAAAATTCCCCAAAAAATTTTTGGTTAGGTTAGGTTAGGTTAGGTAACGGGGTAGCGCGTGCCGGAGCCAGGTGGTTGACCGCCTCTGGTATGCGGGTGGGATATGATGCTACATAAACAAGAACACTCCTTGTCCCGACAACTCGCATATACCTGGACTGGACTTCGCTCAGTTAAGGCACGTTTTTGGGGGCCCTTCGAGGGCTTTCGCTCAATTAAGGTAATCTTCGCTCAGATAATGGGCGACCGATCACGCGTACCCAAACTAAACAGTCATTTTTAAACGGATTTCCCCAAACAAATTGCTTTTAATAAAGAATGAAATTGCGCGTTAGAATTGCTTTGCAAATTCCTAATTAGTTTTATATAAACAATTTTTTTTAAATATATAGTTTGATGTTTTTATTTTCACCTATTTTTCAAAACTAGGCATACGTATTCAAAATATCAAATGCAAACCCAACGTGCAATGTGATAACGTTTAAAATGACACCTCATACAAAACTGTTGGTCAATAAATAACGAAAAAATATGGATTCGTAAATAACATTAATCTAACGGGATTAAAACCAACATGGCCGACAGCCTTTGCCTTAAGTTATTTTACCACTCTTATCAAATGCCAACCTAAACTGAACACTTGACATTGTACAAGGCAAATTGGCTCATAATTGTATTTTATACCAAATTCAGCTGTATAATGTCCTAAAGTATAACTTGGAGCAACTATATCGTGTAAGGAGACAACTTTCTTTAACTGATAGCAAATGAACATGCTAACAGCTTACTTACACGTAATCTCCGTGGACTTGACCATTGCACTTGGAGAGAACTCACAAGTGCACTACGTACTACTGAGCTCAAACTACTCTGAGGACATTGTTGTATGGAGTATTAACAAATATACTTCATAATAATGTGATATGAAAAATGGCAGATATTTCTGCAAAATTATTTGTGAGTCTGTATGAAATATTTTAACGTCGTATTTATCAATAAGGGAATCGATTTGTACGAGTATCATGACAAATTTTGGAGTCCTCATTAGTTTTTTGTGAAAAAAAACCCCTGAAAAATGGAATGGCCTACATACATGCCTATATATCAGGCCTGGCTGTAGGCACTATCACGAACTGTGACATACAATATTTTTTTTAATTTATAGTCTTCATCCTTATCAAAAGATGGTTCAAATTTTGGTTGCCGGCGTGGTGGCTCAGTGGTTAAGGCTTCGGACTGCGGAGGGCATGGAAAAGCCCCACTGAGCCAACGGTTGTACTTCTCTCGTTGAATAAAGTTGCGCACAGGCCTGTAGGTTCATGTCAACTGGCGAGTGAAGTTTAAAAAAATGAAAAAATAAATAAATCATAGAACCCATCAGCTTAATCTTAACGAAAATACACGTCCCATATTCTCAATCCCCCAAAAAGTTAAAGAATGTCTTATTTTATCAGGTAAAGTTAGGGTTAAGGAGTCCTCTCTAACATTTAACTTGGAGACCAACGGCTTAATGGTGGCTTCCGAATCATTATTGAGCTGGAAGGCAGGCTGCGTGCAAGGATGGAATCCCTCACTGGTCATCCATACAAGAAACAGCCACGACAGCCAGGATGATGCTTGACGACGTCTTGCGATAACTTCGGAACCCTCCAGTCAAGGCCGCTGCAAATACTTAGCTATATTTTAGCCTTTTTTTATATACCTATATTTTAGCTACTTATTAACTTTCGAATAAAGAAGACAACAGTATTGATAACTGGTATAAAATATTCTAATCCTTTATCACTTCTAAACCGCTCTAGATGATGGCTGCATTTGAGAGCTTCTTTACTTAAGTTTAACTTACGAATGTAAATTTCATGTAATAGGAATGCTTGTGCCATTAATTTTATTAGTGAGGTATATTGATACTACGGTTGATTTTAACTGCATTAAATGTTATAAAGTTAAACTTCACATTGACCTACAGGCTTGTTCGTGAACTTTATTTTTAACGAGTGAAGTGCTGACCGTTGCTCAGTTGGGGATTCGAACCTTGGAACTTGACTACATAATCCCAAGCTTTAGTCACTGAGCTAACACGCCGGCAGTTGGCTAACACATTGGCGTTCCATTATGGACCTAATAATGAAAGGCATAAAGTTATCATTGCATGAATGGTTTATCTGTGTGTGTATGAAATCGACGATCGTCATCTTAAATTCCTTATTTAGTAATACATTGAAAAAAAAACGAAATAAATAAAAATCAGACCTTGGTAAACGGTCAGAAACTGAAGCCTGAGAACAGAAAATGAAAAATTGAGCTTTCCCTGTATTTTTACTTTACGTTTTTGTTTTTTTCAAACCTCTTACATTCTTTTCTTTTATAATGAAAGCTGACAACTGGACGCTAAACAATAATGGCATGTATAAAATGATTTCTCAATAATTTTTAAAGGCGTTTTTTGGCAGATACTTTGGAGCTGTGTTTTGTTTCTATTTTGTTTAAATTCATTAACGTATTTTAAATTTTAATCAAATTGTTATGTTTTACGCAAAAAGAGGTAAAAGAGAAAATTTCTCTCGAATACATAATGTTGTACTTGTGATTTAAGGAGGCCGTTCCCCAAACTGCCAACCACCGCTGGGAAGTCGACAGAGACATAATATCTTTCCATCAGGGGCTAAAACATGCTGTTCTATAATAACTTTACGGTCCGTGTTTATTATTATAATGATTTTTAATCAACACCGTATGATTATTAAATCTCCACTGTAGTGGACATTAAGTTATGTTTATCTTATGAGTTTTTAAATCGGCTAGAATGACATTATAAGTTTCACTTATCAAACCGTGAAAAATATGAAAACACTGTTTTTTATAAAACTTAACTTTTCTCCTCTGAAATAACTCTTCAAGTGTTGCGATACGATCAATATTATGAACCATATCATTGCAATTTAAAGCTATATTTCTGGAATTTCCGTTAAGGGAAACGTTGGCACAGCGGGAGTTAAACTGCTTGACAAGCCGCACACACAATTATTGGTGTTCTTTCAATGTCAGAGTCACTCAAGGGTAAAAACGTTATATAATTTGGATGAATTATTTGAGATTCATAGAAACATTTCATTAAGTATATTTTTGTATATTATTTTTAGATTCTCTTTACAGTATATCTTACCTTGAGTTGCGGTATTTGTCTTTTCTTCTTTTACATAAAAAGGAGATGCATATCTCCATCTTAACCTTACTCTGTCCATTCCCCATAAACTATTGATCTGTGCGAGGAACTATCCGAACTATCCTCAGTAATATTGTAAGCTTGCTAACTAAACACTTATTCCCTAAAGTTTAATATTTATAAACAATTATTAATAATTTTGAATTTTAGCAATACTATACAATATTGGAGTGATTTAGTTAAGTCTTCGTTTCAACTCAATATTTTAGGTGGAAGAAACAGGACCTCCCACGTCAAAATGGTTGCTTAAAATCTCGAAACCCAACACTACGTACTGATATCCAGTTGATCAAATAAAAAATATCGCCCAGTACTAGCTAGGCCATAACGTGGAACAGTTTTGATGGACGAAATAAGTTCCTTTTTGATTCGTCAATACCTGTAGGTGGGATGAACCTCCATCTTAGGGGGTGGACACTGTTGAATCGGTTCCGAACTGGCGTGGTCAGATGTAACTTCTGGAAGTATAAATCGGGATTGACACGAAAGATCAGTTATGATAATGCGGGAAATCTTCCCAAACAATGGATCACATAGTTTCAGAGTGCCCCCTACACTCTTTTACTAGCATAAACAGAATCAGTGAGGCAGGTTTTAAATGGCTCGATGGATTGGACTTAGCTTTGTGATAAAAGATCACTAGTAGTTTTTTAATTAGCATAATACGTGTTGGAATCACAGATTCTTTTGTGAATCCCTCTGGTCTGAGGAAGGTGAGCGTGGTTCACCGAAATCGATCACCATAATATTTGTGTATTTTGTACTTGTATTGTAATATATTTGTGCATTTTGCGCTTATATTGTAATAAATTTGTGTTGGGTGACGTTTACTTGTACTGTGTAGAAGATCACTTTAAAGTTGTATTCTTATTAATATACCAACATGACTGTTGGATCTTGATCCAAATATATGTACCACAGCTTGTAAAAATTAATAAATGGTAGCTGACAATAAACCAAAGGATATATTATTAACTAAATATCTGGTCTAATTTTCGATGTTAGCGAAATTCGAATAAAAAATAAACAATCATAGGAAATACTTGGTCTTCGAATGTACTCATGTATGGTATGTGTTGAGACCATAATTACGATGTGTGTGACTCGCCCTGAAGATGGCCTATTGCAATGTGGCCGAAGCGTCCGCAGTAAGTGTACATAGTGTATATGACTCCATGACTCGGTCGACATACGAAGATCAGTTTAAATTTGTTTTATGATGACCATGGATACCTATCTATAAAGATAATAGGAACATATTGATAAAATTACTATACACAATTATATTATAAGGATAGAAATGCCTGTAGTTATTAACTTCAAAATGCTTGCAAACTGGAAATTTAAACAGAATTTCTTGATGTTCTTTTAAGATACTAGCATTATTAATTCAAACAGGTCCAAAAATAATGGATATTTTCGTTGTGATAAAATAATTTATAATTTTGTGTAATTGTTTAATGCATTTATACAGGGTGTTTATTTTAAAACGCAACCCTACTTATAAGTACAGAAAATTAGGTTTTAAAATAGTTACAAGTTGATAGGTTGGTAGTTCTTGTTCATCTTCTTCCTCGGCTGTCAGTTTATTTACATTATGGCATTGTTGTTCACTTTATTTTTTGCGAAATTTCTGTGATTAAAGTTTGTTAAGAACTCTGTACTTTGCTCTAGTAAGTTCAAGACTTCAGTATGGAGTTGTGTGCTGGGGTGGGACTTTTAAATATTTAATAGAGAGATTAAGAGTGGTGCAGAATCATTTTATGAGAATAATTACACACAAGAGAATACGAGACAGCTCATTTCCGATTTTCGTTCAATTGAAAATATTACCATTACAACATTTGTTTGTTTTTAAAGTCCTCAGACTTTTTTACACTAAAAGTGGTAATTTGGGTACAACGGACCTAAATTACGGTACCAGAAGCATAGTCCGGAGAATTTTTAGAACTCCTAAGATTAACAAGTCCGTATTGAAGCATTCATTTCTGTATAATGGTCCAAAATGTTTCAACAAGTTGCCTTTTGAAATTAAAATTTCAGTTAACGTTAGAAAATTTTGTAGTAATTTAAAAGCTTTTCTATTACTAAATGAAAATTGTAACTTATTCTACAGTTAAAAATGAAGATGTGTTCTCTGTTTATTTGTGTTTTATAGTTGTATTGTAATGGTATTATGTATTTTGGTTTTATTTTTGGTAAAATATTGTAATAATTGAAATAAGAAATTGTAAATATTTTTATACTAGGCTGAAGTGAATTGTTTGTGTTTATTAGTGTTTATTAGTATTGTAGTGAAGTGCATCAGTTGTGAATTGCAGTGAAGGTACGGTCTTGCATAGCAGGTCCTGTTATGTGCCTTATCAGTGTTAGGTGTAGACGCCACGGAGAGCAGCCCGGCTGATAACAACATGCTACTATAATCTGGACTCTGACAAGAAACCTGTTGTATTTTGTTGCCTATACTGACCACACTACTCGTAAAAGTGGTCAGTCAATTCCGGGTTGTTTTATTATTATAACTTTGTACTGATTATGATGGAATAAATTCATTTATTCATTTATTCAATTTATTTGGGTTTCGTGCAATGTCATTAAGCTGAGGTTAGAAACATGGTTTTGAGCAAACTTTGAAAAAGGTGCTCAGAAATTTACTAAAGAGGGCAGAACGTTGTATACACGCTAATGGTGGTTTATTTGAACACCAAACCTCAACAAAAATGTCATTAAAATCATGTAAATACTAGTATCAAATGTTAATAATAATCAAATGTGTTATGGATGTATGTTTTGTTTGTCATTTTTAATTTAAATCATGGGTTGCGTTTTAAAAGAAACACTCTGTATAACAAGTTTTATAAAATTAAGATTGTAAATATATTTAATTTTTTGTCACATACTGAAAAAAATTGAGTTATAAATTGTGTGAACAGACGGTTACTGCTAAGCTTTTGATAAACAAATAACTTAAATTGTAAAAATATGTTTCTAGTTTCAAAAATTAAGTCCCAATTGAGGAAATTATGTATACATGATACATTATATTTTTGAGAGGACAACTAAAACTTTAATTCGGTTAGTTAAAATGTATAACTATATAAAAAAATTTATGAATAAGATATTCATTTCATTTATCTCACAGCATTTAATTACTAGTAATTTTTACATATACCTGAACCAAAACGAAACACAACAGGAAAGAGTAGCTTTTCTCACTATACACATACAGTGATCCAGATTTATTGTTTATTTATACATACTTTTTTTACTTTTAAAAATTAAATCCTTCACGTTTATTCTGGACGTACATGTTGTTTAGATGCTTGCAGCTTCGTCCATTACAAATTTTATAAGGATAGGGGTTTTCATTAAAATATTATCGTACGTATTGTCAAATTTCGGACGTCTGAGTTTTCCCAAGACTCGAAAAATGTGGACATCCACTTATAAAAGTGTTTCTAAGTATCTACTAAATGCTTTACGTCCAGGCTTCGATAACCATATAAGTATATGAATAATGAGTTTATTTTCCTCCATAATTAATAAATACAATAGTACACAATTTACAAGTATTCGTGATCAGATTTTTTCTAATGAAAAATAAAATAGGAAGAACAAAATAAAAATATTGAGTCTATTTTAGCCTACAGTACAAACAAAACTGGAATCCGCCGCCTCTGTGGTGTTGGCAACAGTATTTAATAAATCTGGGAAAGTAAAATAATAAATATAATATATATTAATGGGGAAAATATAGCCTACTACTACACAAAAATGTATTTAATACGTGAATAAGAAAGAAAATCAAACTATGTCAAAATACTATGAAGAAAGCTCACATCTTCTGTTTGTATATGAACAAACAATATGGTGTCAGTATGGTATGTCAGTATGGTGTTTGTATATGATATACCATACTGACACAGGATCGCCCTTTTGTACGTAAGTAAATTGGCACTAAAAGGGTTTTATACAAACAAAGGATTAGTAGATAATTTTAGATAAAACGAAAAAGTGTTTGCTTATAAATGTATTTTCCATGTAAAAATCTCAATAACTATAAAAAGAATTATTAATACTTTTCGTAATTTATTTTAAAAACTTCCTATTTATACGATTTACAAAGGCCTTCCTGAGTAACACTTTTTTATTAGAAATAAAATAAAGTTTTTATTACGAATAAAACTTTCTTACTTAATAAAGTCACTGTGGAAAGCAAACTACGGTTTCAAGGAATGTACTGTGATAAAAACTACATTTTCTATTTCAAAACACATATTTACCTATGTTCATTTATCCCTCCGGGGAAAACATGCAAATTATTATTATTATTATTTTGTAGTTAATAGATGTTGTTTATAATGATCACGTCATGGCTGCTAAACGCGATTCGCAGCGACAGTAGTTTTTACGTCATATGTGTAGAGGTAAAAACCACATCAAATTAACAAAAATTGGTTAAAATCGTTATAAATAACGGAACAGATACAAAATACTAAAAGTTGAAGAACTGCTTTTTCCTAACTTTTTCGATCAATAAAAAAATGTATTTTTTGCAATATAGCCTGAAAATATAGCAAATTCTTGACCCATTCCAAACGTATTCTAATTTTGTTGGGTGAATAGAAACTGCATAGTTACCAATGTCGTGACAAAACCGAGTATATCTTAATACACCTGGACAAGCCAAACAAAACTAATCTTAGACTGGACATAATAATAACCTATTAATATACACACTTATGTAACATTGGCCTTTGGAGATGAAACAAAATGGCCGACATTATCGTCCCTCACTACTCACTTCCTGTTGGTGCAGTAACTCTACAAGTTTCCTTAAGTCCTGAGTGACGCCACCCTCTGATTGATGACCTACAGGAAGAAAAATGGTGTCCTGGCGAAGACATTGCTTGCAGCTGATTTATGCCGTCATGAATCCAATTCCAATGTTCCACGCCAGGCTGAAGAGTTTGTATTTTGATTATTTTTTTACTATTTTTATTCAATGTAAAATGTAATTCATTATTATAATTCAGAGTTGGGAACAAGTCTGGAATATATTTATTATTTTTAAAACAATCGAAAGAAATGTAATGGAACTTTGTAGTTATATACATATACCAAACATTTAGACATATTTTACTTGTTTTTCGCATAGCCAGGGATGGCCCATGAAGGAAGTCTTAAAATTTTTAAACGCAAGCCTACCTCGAGTTATACCTTATTTTAAAGGACTTTGTTTGTACAACACAAAGGTGCAAAGAGGTAAAAAGGATGACCCTGTCAGAAAATATGGCCTGTCAAATAATTTAATGTCGTATAACTAATACTGCTTAAGAACAAGGATATGATAGTTAGTTATCTATTGCTTGCGTAGAGCTAAAATTTCACTGACAGAATTTATGAGAAATTAATTCTTAAAAAAAGAAATATATATAAAAAACAAATTAACAAAATAATTTTCTAAGACTATCTTTATTAGCAGTTGTCAAAATTGTTATATTTTGTTAACAATCAACAACAGGGACCTCAAACAGCAACAAATAAATAGCTGGATAACTAAGAAGAATTAATTAGTTATATGACATTAAATTCTTTAAGGAGCTATATTTTTTTACCGAGTCATCCTTTTAACCTCATATTTGCAGTTTTTATTGTACAAACAAAGACCTTTAAAATGAGGTATAACTCAAGAAAGGCTTACATTTAAAATTTCTAAGACTTCCTCCGAGGGCCATTCCCTGGCTTTACGAAAAAAGACTAAAATATGTCTAAATGTTTGGTATAATTTGTTCATAAGTACAAAGTTTCATTACGTTTCTTTCGATAGTTTTAAAATTAATAAATATATTTAAGATTTTTTTCCAACTCTGTATAGGCCTTCTGAAATGGATACATACGTGTCTTTTCGTGATACATTACAACTAGACTATCAATAACTAGGCTTCGCCCCAAACCCATTTACTTTTTATTCATTTACAACAATACACCATTTAACATTTTACATACAAATTATTTTAAATATGACGATTTGGAATAGTAACAATCAAAAACAACCACTTAAATAAGGAAAAATATAATTATAGAATATACCAATGTTTAAGAAACAAACAATAAAAACAGTAAACCCAATAACATTAACAAAAGATGACTAATTTTTAAAAACTAAATTATTTTTCAACAGCCTAACCCATTTACAAATGTGTACAAATTAGCTGTTGTTTTGACAGAAATGAAAGTCACAAACAATGAAGGGGTAACTAAATCAATATTGGGCAATGACAGAATTTAAGTAGATAAAATTCAGACCACTAAATTGTGAGACCACAGCTACAAATACTGAATATCTTTCGATAGAAATGTTCTACTATCGATAGAAAAGTATAATATATTTATAAAAAATAATACATGATGACTTGGCAAGCAAAGATATAACAGATTTACTGAGCCGTGCAAAAATGTATTTACTGCCATCATGGATGGCTTAATGGATACCATTCCCATTATTCCCAGAAGGCTTTAAATGACTTAACAAACTTACATGTAAAGTAAGTGACGTTGGTGCCACCAGTCTCCCACTGCCCTTCAACTCAGTGCTAACAACTAACAGTGCGATAAACCGGCCCACCCACCCATACACTAAAAGTGGTATTCACCCTCCCACCCACCCATACACTAACAGTGGTATTCACCCTTCTACCCACCTATACACTAACATTGGTATTGACCATCCCGCCCACCCAAACACTAACAGTGGTATTAACCCACCAACCCACCCATACACTAACAGTGGTATTGAACTGAAAATATTCATGTATTTCAGTTCGGGCATTATATAATTTGATGCTTCGTTGTAAAATATTTTGAAATGTTGGTAAGGAACCTCCTAAGAGGTCCTGGAAGGACTTAAATTCCTTCATACCACACTACAGAAGTCCTGGCTGCAGGGAAACTCTGCGTATGGTGCACGCAATCACGCAATTCATCACACATAGTTTCTCTGGGAAACACTTTTTCACTTAGTTCGTCAAAGAGTGATCCTAGAATTTAACCTCTCATGCAACACGAATGCTTCCTTGTCACTATAAATTACTTCAGACTCCTTAGTAATCAAAATATAATTACAATATTCAAAACTCAGTGCACGTAAGAAGAAAAAATAAAACTACTGGTACATTTCACTATTTTCTATACATTATAAAATATGTTATTCATAAATTCAAGTTCGGAATTATTGTTTGCGTTCACACAAAATGTATTTGAACGTAATTGTTTGAGGTTATTGCACTCTCGAACAAAGTTTTTTTGACTTTCAAAGTTATGAAAAACAAAGACCTCTGAATAGCCTGTGTGATAACAACTTCTTGAGAGAGATTAATTCATAATGTTATTCATAATGCCATGGTGCAACAGACTCTTGAAAAATAAACATCTCCTCGTATAGTTCTACGATTAACTACAAAAACTATAATACTTTCCTCTGATATGGATCCTGTGAAGCTGGTTTTTATATTTTGAAAAATTAGTTCATGTTCGGATTTCACAGGTAGCGCCAGCAGTCTCCATTTCTCTATCTTTCCTCATCCCTCTCTGTACCTCTCCTGCAAACGCTGAAGTGACTAAAAGCTGAGATAATAGTACACTAAACAGGCGTCCGAGCGCTTATTTGAAACCACTCACCGTTAGATATCAGCACAGACGCGCGTCTGCAGAGAATCCATTGGTGATTAACAATTAAATAAATTTAAAACTAAAGTACCACACATACCTTTTTCATTCTGATTGCCCTACCGTTTTCACATTGAAATGTTGATGTTAAATGACATATCATATGACCACGATCAAGTTTACAATTTTGAAGTTGACTCCTATATCTTGGACCCTAAGTGGTCCGTATTAACATTGTAACGTTTAAATTTAGTGTGGGTTAGTATTAATTAAATGGCCTATTCAAAAAGCAAATCTTTTATAAACTGTAGAAACAAGTTACTGACTTAAAACTTGACCTACATAATCATGTAATTTTAGGATATCTATAGTTTATGTTCAATAAATCGAATAATACTAATTATATAGCTCCATTCATTCTTAGTAATTTTTTTGTTACTTTTAACTATTTATAGCTTAGAGCTAGAACAACTAAAAGTCCTGGAGGTTCACGTGGAGTCCGAACCACGTAGTGCTAGACTTATGTTCAGATGATAAACCTGATAATCAGGGTTCTCACCTAAAGAACATCTAAACCGTAGACACTATCCAATACGGACACCTTGGATTTCTTTAATAGTTTTTAAAACGACGGCAACCATTAAGCGAACGCTGTTGCGGTATTAAGGAGAATGATAACAGAACTTACTGTCTACAAACTCCAAAACTTTTGACCCTCGTGTAGCGGGTTGCAATACTCCACCACAGTGCTGTATAGCATTTATTTTACAGCTAATAAATGCAAGTAAAATAAAGTTGTTGTGAGCATTTATTTTACAATCTTTGCTGACAATAATCTTAGATATCCTTCATTTCCTGAAGTCTTTGTGTACATCAAGAATTTAAGTGGTAATCGTAAATCAATAATACATTGTTAACTTTAACCCTAGTAGGAAACACTGGGCTGTGAAAAACCCCATTAAAATTTCATTTTAATTTTAATCTATTATTTATTGTGAGGGGATTTATTCCTTCCATGTAAATCCAGTTAGTATCATTGCCTGCAGGTACCATAGACTGTCAGTGTTAGTACTGCTTTCTGTGAGTCACCAAATAACCATATTGTCTGTTTGGGGTGTCTGTCACCCCAGTGTGTCTTTTATGTTATAATTTTTTTATTCTAGTGCTTATAGTTTTAGTGCCTTTTCTCATTGTTTTTTAGATACAAAAATATGAAAATAATAATGATTTATTTCATACTTTTATTATTTTACTTCAAGAAAGAGGACTACATTCTACCCACAAACATAAAGATTGTTCAGAAATGTCTACCACATTTTCGTAGTATAATAATTTATATTTGATGAACTTTGTCCCTAAGGCTAAGATATTTTTATGTAGTGTTTTATTTATTTTTGTGTTTAGTAACAAAAATGACTTGTATATACTAGTTTAAAATTGTTGTCATCCCAATATTTTTTTTTGAACGATCTTATTACTAGCTACATGTTTTGTCACAATACGTGTCTTTTATCTGAAAAGTGAAACAAAATGATATAAAAAATATTAAAATGTGTTTAATTCAATTGTTTGACATTACAGAGAAGCTTATGTCTTATTTAAGACGTAAAATGCCCCAAAAAAGTACAAAATCAAAATAATTATGTGGTTTATATTAATGGGGTGTGATACACAAAAATGAAGTGTGTCTAACCAGGGTTAAATATACACACAATAAAACCATTAAAACAAAATTTTTTTGAAATAAAACAAGATACAGGTTGTTTTTCTTTATTTGATAATAATTTTAACAAAAAAATAATAAAATGATAATAAAACAAAAGAATAAAAATATTGCTAAAACATAAATTCTGGGATAGTGATATTAAAACGTATTAAAAAAAAAAAAAAAAAAAATTGTAAAAGAACCGTCTGATATAGACGTCATAGTCAATCACTTTATTTGATGGGACTTGATATTGATCAATCAGATTATTTGATGGCGAATTAATGCCTACCAATATATCTACTAATGAGGAACTATGTAGGTTGTGTCAGAGTTCGGTTACAATTTATCACTATCCTAATGAGGACGGCGTTGAGTTACGAGTTCATTACTTTTTAAAGAAGAACAATGATTCTGCGCTAGAGAACTGTTAGTTACGTGTTCATCACGTAGTAAGTAAGAACAGTATCTCTGTGGTAGAGTACAGTTACGTGTTCATCACGTAGTAAGTAAGAACAGTATATCTGTGCTAGAGTACAGTTAGTTACTGTTCATCACGTAGAAAGTAAGAACAGTATCTCTGCGCTAGAGTACAGTTACGTGTTCATCACGTAGTAAGTAAGAACAGTATCGCTGTGCTAGAGTACAGTTAGTTACTGTTCATCACGTAGAAAGTAAGAACAGTATCTCTGTGCTAGAGTACAGTTACGTGTTCACCACGTAGTAAGTAAGAACAGTATCTCTGTGGTAGAGTACAGTTACGTGTTCATCACGTAGTAAGTAAGAACAGTATCGCTGTGCTAGAGTACAGTTACGTGTTCATCACGTAGTAAGTAAGAACAGTATCGCTGTGCTAGAGTACAGTTACGTGTTCACCACGTAGTAAGTAAGAACAGTATCTCTGTGGTAGAGTACAGTTACGTGTTCATCACGTAGTAAGTAAGAACAGTATCGCTGTGCTAGAGTACAGTTACGTGTTCATCACGTAGAAAGTAAGAACAGTATCGCTGTGCTAGAGTACAGTTACGTGTTCATCACGTAGTAAGTAAGAACAGTATCGCTGTGCTAGAGTACAGTTACGTGTTCATCACGTAGTAAGTAAGAACAGTATCGCTGTGCTAGAGTACAGTTACGTGTTCATCACGTAGTAAGTAAGAACAGTATCGCTGTGCTAGAGTACAGTTACGTGTTCATCACGTAGTAAGTAAGAACAGTATCGCTGTGCTAGAGTACAGTTACGTGTTCATCACGTAGTAAGTAAGAACAGTATCGCTGTGCTAGAGTACAGTTACGTGTTCATCACGTAGTAAGTAAGAACAGTATCGCTGTGGTAGAGTACAGTTACGTGTTCATCACGTAGTAAGTAAGAACAGTATCGCTGTGCTAGAGTACAGTTACGTGTTCATCACGTAGTAAGTAAGAACAGTATCGCTGTGCTAGAGTACAGTTACGTGTTCATCACGTAGTAAGTAAGAACAGTATCGCTGTGCTAGAGTACAGTTACGTGTTCATCACGTAGTAAGTAAGAACAGTATCGCTGTGCTAGAGTACAGTTACGTGTTCATCACGTAGTAAGTAAGAACAGTATCGCTGTGGTAGAGTACAGTTACGTGTTCATCACGTAGTAAGTAAGAACAGTATCGCTGTGCTAGAGTACAGTTACGTGTTCATCACGTAGTAAGTAAGAACAGTATCGCTGTGGTAGAGTACAGTTACGTGTTCATCACGTAGTAAGTAAGAACAGTATCGCTGTGCTAGAGTACAGTTACGTGTTCATCACGTAGTAAGTAAGAACAGTATCGCTGTGGTAGAGTACAGTTACGTGTTCATCACGTAGTAAGTAAGAACAGTATCGCTGTGCTAGAGTACAGTTACGTGTTCATCACGTAGTAAGTAAGAACAGTATCGCTGTGCTAGAGTACAGTTACGTGTTCATCACGTAGTAAGTAAGAACAGTATCTCTGTGGTAGAGTACAGTTACGTGTTCATCACGTAGTAAGTAAGAACAGTATCTCTGTGGTAGAGTACAGTTACGTGTTCATCACGTAGTAAGTAAGAACAGTATCGCTGTGCTAGAGTACAGTTACGTGTTCATCACGTAGTAAGTAAGTACAGTATCGCTGTGCTAGAGTACAGTTACGTGTTCATCACGTAGTAAGTAAGAACAGTATCGCTGTGCTAGAGTACAGTTACGTGTTCATCACGTAGTAAGTAAGAACAGTATCGCTGTGCTAGAGTACAGTTACGTGTTCATCACGTAGTAAGTAAGAACAGTATCGCTGTGCTAGAGTACAGTTACGTGTTCATCACGTAGTAAGTAAGAACAGTATCGCTGTGCTAGAGTACAGTTACGTGTTCATCACGTAGTAAGTAAGAACAGTATCGCTGTGCTAGAGTACAGTTACGTGTTCATCACGTAGTAAGTAAGAACAGTATCGCTGTGCTAGAGTACAGTTACGTGTTCATCACGTAGTAAGTAAGAACAGTATCGCTGTGCTAGAGTACAGTTACGTGTTCATCACGTAGTAAGTAAGAACAGTATCGCTGTGCTAGAGTACAGTTACGTGTTCATCACGTAGTAAGTAAGAACAGTATCGCTGTGCTAGAGTACAGTTACGTGTTCATCACGTAGTAAGTAAGAACAGTATCGCTGTGCTAGAGTACAGTTACGTGTTCATCACGTAGTAAGTAAGAACAGTATCGCTGTGCTAGAGTACAGTTACGTGTTCATCACGTAGTAAGTAAGAACAGTATCGCTGTGCTAGAGTACAGTTACGTGTTCATCACGTAGTAAGTAAGAACAGTATCGCTGTGCTAGAGTACAGTTACGTGTTCATCACGTAGTAAGTAAGAACAGTATCGCTGTGCTAGAGTACAGTTACGTGTTCATCACGTAGTAAGTAAGAACAGTATCGCTGTGCTAGAGTACAGTTACGTGTTCATCACGTAGTAAGTAAGAACAGTATCGCTGTGCTAGAGTACAGTTACGTGTTCATCACGTAGTAAGTAAGAACAGTATCGCTGTGCTAGAGTACAGTTACGTGTTCATCACGTAGTAAGTAAGAACAGTATCGCTGTGCTAGAGTACAGTTACGTGTTCATCACGTAGTAAGTAAGAACAGTATCGCTGTGCTAGAGTACAGTTACGTGTTCATCACGTAGTAAGTAAGAACAGTATCGCTGTGCTAGAGTACAGTTACGTGTTCATCACGTAGTAAGTAAGAACAGTATCGCTGTGCTAGAGTACAGTTACGTGTTCATCACGTAGTAAGTAAGAACAGTATCGCTGTGCTAGAGTACAGTTACGTGTTCATCACGTAGAAAGTAAGAACAGTATCGCTGTGCTAGAGTACAGTTACGTGTTCATCACGTAGTAAGTAAGAACAGTATCTCTGTGGTAGAGTACAGTTACGTGTTCATCACGTAGTAAGTAAGAACAGTATCGCTGTGCTAGAGTACAGTTACGTGTTCATCACGTAGAAAGTAAGAACAGTATCGCTGTGCTAGAGTACAGTTACGTGTTCATCACGTAGTAAGTAAGAACAGTATCGCTGTGCTAGAGTACAGTTACGTGTTCATCACGTAGTAAGTAAGAACAGTATCGCTGTGCTAGAGTACAGTTACGTGTTCATCACGTAGTAAGTAAGAACAGTATCGCTGTGCTAGAGTACAGTTACGTGTTCATCACGTAGTAAGTAAGAACAGTATCGCTGTGCTAGAGTACAGTTACGTGTTCATCACGTAGTAAAGAAGAACAATATCTCTGCGTTAGAGTACAGTTCGTGTTAATCATATAATACAGAAGAATCATTAAGAATCATAACTGTTAAGTTGTTTCTGATGTATGCTTATCCTGTAAAAGTGGTTTATATTTCTAAATATAAATCTTATAGTGCCGTTATTTCCAATTTATTTAAGTTGTTCAAAATATTTGTTCGAATATTTGTTGGTTAAGTGGCGAACTCAATACTACTTTTAGTCTTTTTACCCTACATCCTATACCTGTTTGAAAACTAAACTCTTTTTGGTTACATTTGTGTAGTGTATAGGTTTATCTTCAGGGTTTTAATATGCAATAGGAATGAACGCTCATTTCAAACCTCTACAGTGATTTAGAATGAACACTAATTCAAACTGACCCGAACTGTTCGTCTCCATGATGCCAACTGCAGCCAGCATCGATCGGTGACCTTCATTCTGGCGTCCACAGTAATAAAACACCTTTACCGATCTTATACGGAATGGCTTGACCCGAACTGTTCGTCTCCATGATGCCAACTGCAGCCAGCATCGATCGGTGACCTTCATTCTGGCGTCCACAGTAATAAAACACCTTTACCGATCTTATACGGAATGGCTTGACCCGAACTGTTCGTCTCCATGATGCTAACTGCAGCCAGCATCGATCACCAACTGCTGTGGTGATCTTCCTTCTGGCGTCCACAGCAATAAAACACCTTTACCGATCTCATACGGAATGGCTTGACCCGAACTGTTCGTCTCCATGATACCAACTGCAGCCATCATCGATCAGTGACCTTCATTCTGGCGTCCACAGCAATAAAACACCTTTACCGATCTCGTACGGAATGGCTTGACCCGAACTGTTCGTCTCCATGATACCAACTGCAGCCATCATCGATCGGTGACCTTCATTCTGGCGTCCACATTAATAAAACGCCTTTACCGATCTCATATGGAATGGCTTAACCTGAACTGCTCTCTAAAAAAAATTTGTAAGGCATTGATACAATCTTTTTTCATAAAATCTGTTTAACGTGAAAAAGTATTAATATTGCTTTAGTGTTTTTGGATCTGTTAATTTTCCATTAATAAGCTATTCATATCGTAAATGATTCTCATTCACTGGTTAACTAAATGTTTTTGTTAGTCTACATATATTAAATAATTTTCTTAAATAATAATATATGTTCAGTCTTTAAGGTAGAGGACGCATGTGAGTATATTTTGTTTTGTATCTGATGTAATTAAAAAGCATTTCGAGCCTTCAGTAGAAACGTTCGCTCAGATAGTTTGGTATATCCAGGTAGACTTTGCACTATTACTGTCGGCTGACACATTTTATGATCCGTTCACTTCTCTTCAATACTTCTGTAAAAACACAATGTTTACTTCCCTCCTCGAGATATATTTAACAAAATAATTGTGTCTAACATTGATAATTTTTATAGAAAGTCTATGTGCTCAACTTCGAACGCAACTTATTAAAAAAAATTTAAATGCCTGAAATCTAATATATATTCAAAATAATAACGAACATTGTTCCTATTAAGAGTAATTGACGAAGGTGTTTCGATATCTAATGTGATGTGTTATAAAAAGTTCCAGTTTTAAACGGGGCTGGGTTGTAGCAGATGCATGCATGCCTTCCGGATATTTAGCTACTTAGGGTTACATAAAACACTCAACATGAGAACTACCTATAGATGGAAGGTACAAAGTAGCTCACTTGAACTACTTAGACATGGTGAAATACAGAACTCATCATGGAAGCTACCGATCTATGGAGGGTACAAAGTAGCTCACTTTAGCTATTGCATCATTTTAACATACAACACTCATCATGGAAGCTACCTATCTATGAAAGGTACAAAGTTGCTCACTTTAGCTATTGCATCATTTTAACATACAACACTCATCATAGAAGCTACCTATCTATGAAAGGTACAAAGTTGCTCACTTTAGCTACTTAGATAGGGTGACATACAGCACTCACCATGAAAGCTAATTATATATGGAAGGTACAAAGTAGCTCACTTTAGCTACTGAGACATGGTGACATACAGCACTCATCATGGAAGCTGCCTATCTATGGAAGTTTCAAAGTAGCTCACTTTAGCTACTTAGATATAGTGACATACATCACTCATCATGGAAGCTACTTGTCTGTGGAAGGTACAAAGTAGCTCACTTTAGCTACTTAGATAGAGTGACATACAGCACTCATCATGGAAGCTACTTGTCTACGAAAGGTTCAAAGTAGCTCACTTTAGCTACTTAGATAGAGTGACATACAGCACTCATCATAGAAGCTACCTATCTATGAAAGGTACAAAGTAGCTCACTTTAGCTACTGAGACATGGTGACATACAGCACTCATCATGGAAGCTGCCTATCTATGGAAGTTTCAAAGTAGCTCACTTTAGCTACTTAGATAGAGTGACATACAGCACTCATCATGGAACCTGCCTATCTATGAAAGGTTCAAAGTAGCTCACTTTAGCTACTTAGATAGAGTGACATACAGCACTCATCATGGAAGCTACTTGTCTGTGGAAGGTACAATGTAGCTCACTTTAGCTACTTAGATAGAGGGACATACAGCACTCATCATGGAAGCTACTTGTCTGTGGAAGGTACAAAGAAGCTCACTTTAGCTACTGAGACATGGTAACATACAGCACTCACCATGAAAGCTGTCTATCTATGGAAGGTACAAAGTAGCTCACTTTAGGTACTTATGCATGGTGACTTACGGCAAACAGAATGAAAGCTCCATATCGATGGATGGCACAAGTAGCCACCTAAATTACATGGATAGTGTGACATACAGCACTTACTAAGAAAGATACCTATGAGTACCGTTGTACATGTATGTGTAGGCAGATGGGTCAGTAACACTGTACGTGTATGAGAGCGCAGGTGGGTTAGTACCACTACATCAACTACCCACCGACCCACTCATACTCGTACAATAATGATGAGGTGGCTCATAAAAATTCACCAGGAGAAGGTGAAGGTTCAGTAGTGGATCTTCAGGCTTACCACTGTATATGTATTAGTGGGTGGGTGGGTCAATATCACCGTACTTGTGTGGGTGTGTAATATGAGGGTGTGGGGGTACAAACAGCAACTTGAGCTATTTAGATAGGATGACATATAACACTCACCATGGGAGGTACCTATCGATGGAGGGTACAAGTATCCACTTGAGCTACTTATATAGGGTAACATACAACAATCACGATGGGAGTTACCTATCGATGGAGGGTACAAGTAGCCACTTGAGCTACTTAGATAGGGTAACATACAACACTCACGATGGGAGTTACCTATCGATGGGGTACAAGTATCCACTTGAGCTACTTAGATAGGGTAACATACAACAATCACGATGGGAGTTACCTATCGATGGAGGGTACAAGTATCCACTTGAGCTACTTAGATAGGGTAACATACAACAATCACGATGGGAGTTACCTATCGATGGAGGGTACAAGTAGCCACTTGAGCTGCTTAGATAGGGTAACATAAAACACTCACCATAGGAGCTACATATCGGTGGAAAGAACAAGTATCCACTTAAGCTACTTATATAGGGTAACATACAACAATCACGATGGGAGTTACCTATCGATGGAGGGTACAAGTAGCCACTTGAGCTACTTAGATAGGGTAACATACAACACTCACGATGGGAGTTACCTATCGATGGGTTACAAGTATCCACTTGAGCTACTTAGATAGGGTATCATACAACAATCACGATGGGAGTTACCTATCGATGGAGGGTACAAGTAGCCACTTGAGCTACTTAGATAGGGTAACATAAAACACTCACCATAGGAGCTACCTATCGGTGGAAAGTACAAGTATCCACTTAAGCTACTTATATAGGGTAACATGCAACACTCACGATGGGAGTTACCTATCGATGGAGGGTACAAGTAGCCACTTGAGCTACTTAGATAGGGTAACATACAACACTCACCATAGGAGCTACCTATCGATGGAAGATACAAAGTAGCCACTTGAGCTACCTAGACATGGTGACATACACCACTTATTATGAATGCTGAATATCGATGAAAATTGCAAAATGGCCCACTTTTGTTGTGATTTTTTTGGATAGATTTTAAATTTTTAAACATTTTATTTTTTGATAACAAATTAATCTTCAAATTGGTGAATATCGGTAATGAATAAGTAGGTAACGAGTGTTACTAACTATAGGTAACTATTGTAAGCAAGGCTCATTTAGTGATAGCCCAACAATCAGAGCAACTAGCGGACCTTACATATTAGCATGGAATCCGAACCACGTAGGTTTGGTATGGTGTTCAACAAACCCATAAGACCGTAACTTAATTGTTTCCCCCGCACAACACCCAACCCATGGCAACAATCACACATGAATACCGAGTCTTCTCTATTAGGCAAGTTCCACATTGATGGCAACCATTCAGTTAACGGTACATCGGTATCAAGAGGACTGAGAATATAGCCCATAGCCCACAATGTCCCCAGTACTTAGCCCCAAGTAGCTGGGTTACACCACTTAGCCACAGTTCCAAATACTTTCTTGATTAGAATATTACGAGTTGGTAGAAATACAAAACAAGTAAACGTCACTCAAAACAAATATCACAATACAAAAATACAAATATGGTAATCAATTATGGTGAACCACGTTTACCATCATCAGCCCAGAGGGATTCAGAACAAAAAATATGATTCTTCCTCCAATCTAACCGAAATATATCACCATAGTATTTGATTATTTTTGTTCCTTCATTGTATATTTTTTTGGAGTGTGACGATAGCTTGTTATTTGATAGGCTTAGTTTATAAGAAGAAGTAACGACAACCTTCATCACCTTATTCTAACTCCAACTTTACTAAGTTTATAAACAACATATTTTAAGCAGTACTCATGATCTGCTTAAAAAAAGAAACAAATGCGAACATTAAGCTTGTTTAAAATTCATTATATCGTTGGAGATATTATTTTCTTAAATTTAGTCGGTCTTTTCCAACAGGACTTTTAACAACGTTTCGTTAAACTATCTTTTTCGTTTTGTCATCGGTCACCTTTTAACGACCAAACACGACGTTTCGAGAGGTAGGAAACCTCTCTCCTTCTCAAGAGGCCTAAATTAACTTTCAATTATTATACAAATAAAAAGAATGAAGGCTTTGTTACAGCTACTTTTTTCACAGTACTAAAAAGTATCTGAGACAAGGTTTGTTCCTCGGGCCTTTCTTCTTTTTATTTCTATGATAAAGGTAAATTAATGTATGCCATTAGAGAACGAGAAGAGTGTCATACCTCTCGAAACGTCGTGTAGTTAAAAAAACACCGACTCGGAAAGTCCGACTAAATTTAAGAGTAAGGAAATTAAGATTTTTGTAAAAGTATCAAGAGAATCCTAGATTATCAATTGTCTATGGCAAACAAATTGTAAATTTAAAAAAACCATCGGTATAGTATTTATTAGCTGTAGTAAGAATTACTAAACGAACCAGCAAAATTATTTTAGAAAAGAACAAATAATTACTTAATGATTTGATAATCCTCCGAGTGGCGCAGGATACTAACTGAAAGAAATGCTCTTAAAAAGAATGTTATAACCACTTCTCAGTTCTATACTTCCTCAGGGATTCAGCGTCAAGCAACAGGTTAATAAAAGTCAACCTGGAAGCAATGGAAGCACTTTCAGTAAATTGCATGTCCTTTCTTCCCGAGTCTTCCTCGGGATTTACTATTGGTATTCTACCGTTCGATACGGTTACCACTAATTCCAAGGTATAGAGTCTAATGGATATCAACTACCACACCCTCTCTCAACTACCACACCCTCTCTCAACTACCACGCCCTCTCTCAACTACCACGCCCTCTCTCAACTACCACACCCTCTCTCAACTACCACACCCTCTCTCAACTACCACACCCTCTCTCAACTACCACACCCTCTCTCAACTACCACGCCCTCTCTCAACTACCACGCCCTCTCTCAACTACCACGCCCTCTCTCAACTACCACGCCCTCTCTCAACTACCACGCCCTCTCTCAACTACCACGCCCTCTCTCAACTACCACGCCCTCTCTCAACTACCACGCCCTCTCTCAACTACCACGCCCTCTCTCAACTACCACACCCTCTCTCAACTACCACGCCCTCTCTCAACTACCACACCCTCTCTCAACTACCACACCCTCTCTCAACTACCACGCCCTCTCTCAACTACCACACCCTCTCTCAACTACCACACCCTCTCTCAACTACCACACCCTCTCTCAACTACCACGCCCTCTCTCTCCACTACCACACTCTCTCTCAACTACCACACCCTCTCTCAACTACCACGCCCTCTCTCAACTACCACGCCCTCTCTCAACTACCACGCCCTCTCTCAACTACCACGCCCTCTCTCAACTACCACTCCCTCTCTCTCAACTACCACACTCTCTCTCAACTACCACACCCTCTCTCAAGTACCACACCCTCTCTCAACTACCACGCCCTCTCTCAACTACCACGCCCTCTCTCAACTACCACGCCCTCTCTCAACTACCACGCCCTCTCTCAACTACCACACCCTCTCTCAACTACCACGCCCTCTCTCAACTACATTAAGTAAAAAAGGAGAAGCATAACAACTTAGAAGTAATGATCCATAGTTGTTTAAGCGTGTTTTATATATATTTATTTATTTATTCTATTTTATTTTGGTTACATATTTTGCATTATATTTTAGCTGTTAAATTAGGGTTAGATATTGTTGTAAATGCATTACTATTGTCCTCAATATGTTTGACCAGTGTATAAACGAATGCATGAAAATCGCTCCCTGTGTAAATCACGCCCCATCAAAAATCTGGGTAAATCGCGCCCTGTCTACCTGAACCTCTGAGTCACGGGCCGCGAGCGTCACTTGACAGCCGTTTCATAAGGGGACTGACCGGGAATGGCCCACCTTCCGGTTTATCCCTGGTAGCTTTCTCTTTAGTCTTTTAACCTAACCTAACCTTGAGACTAACCTAACCTAACCTAACCTATGAATGGATAAAGTGCGAAGGGTTAATATTGTGCTAATTGACGTTGACGAGGGTTGACGTGACGACGCAGGGGGCGCGATTTTCACAGGGCGCGATTTACAGGTTACCGTATAAACTCGTGGGCCAGTGTTGTGTTGGGGAGAGTTACCGGGTAAACAATTCCGGGGTTGGTTGGCCCTGCGGGTTTTGCAGGACTATTCCCGATCTAGGGGGACTCCCGAGTCTTTGTGTGTCTAGACTCTAGAGCTAATTTAACCGGATGGTAATATAGCCGGCAGGATGTACATTCATGGAAATATACCTTGTCACCCTCTTTGTCTTACCACTTTTAATGCATCATAGTGTATTCACATAAAATATGGAACTCCGTGAATGACAATATTCCTTTAGTAAGAACGGAAATGTCCAAGTGGACGGCTTGAGATTGACTTCTTAGTGATCTACCCCGTGGACGGATGGGCAAGACCCAACACAGGTAGCCGTCCCCAAAAGTGTAACAATATGTCCGCATATTTCGACTGTAACGAAGTGTCCGACTGTCCGTGCTAGTTATTTCAGAAGTTGGAAACATTCTATTACACCGATTCTTTGATTTTCTGCTCTAGGCCACAGTGTGTTTTGTGAAAGCCAATCTAAGGTTTATAGTATCAATTATAATCGTCAGTAGGCGTGATTACAAATAATATTTATTTGTTTGGATGGTCTACCGTTGAGTACCACCACGGAGAAGAAAGAATGAGAGGTCGCATTTAGTAGTGCACTGAATGTGTGTCGAGTAGTTAGTTCTCCAATTCAACATGAGGATGGTAGGGCCAGCACCTTATCAGTCTCTCCAAATCCTCGAGGATAAACGTAGTAAATAATACTACAGATTTATAAAGATGTACATTAGTTGTAATCTATCTATAACTACCACTGAAGTGTTCCCTGTGGCCACAATAAAGTGACTCTGTTTCTTTTTTCTCTGTGGTACCGCAAAAAGAGATCACCACACCACTCTCAAGTGAGTTCCACAGATGTCTTTTATTCTCTGTCTTAATTAAATGTTTTCAGTACAACATCCAGCTATAGAGCCACGCCATAACATTAAATAGAGGTAAGAAACCACTTTACAGAGCGGTAGGCCCTACTGTTCAAAATTGGTAATTTAAAGACGTTTGATTGTAGTGGTAAACAAGGAACCCTTAGAACCCCTAGTAGAGAATGCGCAGTAAGTACTGTGCATGTAACATGTAATACACACTGTAAGTATGCACAGTTGACCAGCAATACATGCAAGGCTTTCCTTGCAGGAAATATGCTTTTGTACAGTATATTTTATCCTACATATGAGTATTTCGCTTCATCTGATGAATGGAACTTTTGTTAGAAAGACGATATAAATCTGAATAGGGTCTGTGAAAACTACACTGCTTTCCCTCTCCCTACAGAGATACAGCGTGAAGGCAAGGTTATCCAATTCATCTCTGTGCTCATTTTGATTTTCAATATGCGCTTCCAGCGATTTACTGATAACGTAAGCATTTCTCTCGTTTGTACTACATACTTATTACTGTTCATATTGGCCTTGACCAATTACTTGAAATTATATTTGAAAATCGCAATTTGTTGGATAAAAAGTCTAACAATATATGTCGCCAATATGCTTTGGCGTTTGACAGTCATATGAAAAACTTGCCATTCAATATGTAATGTTCAGTTATAGTAGTTAGGTAATTAGCCTATATATTTTACTGCTCGATTAAAGAGCAGCATCAAAGGTGGCCATCAGTAAACCACGTGTACAGCAGGGTCAGTCGTACATGTGTGGATGAGTGGGAAGGCCGCCATAATCATATCTGCACCCAAAGTGGATGAGTTTTCGACTAATTATACGAGTCCCTATGGTAGAATGAGCTTTTCTTTGACAGTTCTACCAGAAATGTACGATACTGATGGTCCTCTTACTCATTCACACAGTGCGATACTGAAGGTCCTCCCACCCATTCACACAGTGTGATACTGACGGTCCTCCTACCCACTTACACAGTGCGATACTGACGGTCCTCCCACCCACTCACACAGTGCGATACTGATGATCCTTCCACCCACTCACACAGTGTGACACTGACGGTTCTCCTACCATCTCATACAGTGCGATACTGACGATCCTCCCACCCACTCACACAGTGCGATACTGACGGTCCTCCCACCCATTCACACAGTGCGATACTGATGATCGTTCCACCTACTCACTCAGTGCGATACTGACAGTCCTCCCACCCATTCACACAATGCGATACTGACGGTCCTCCCACCCACTCACACAGTGCAATACTGATGGTCCTTCCACCCATTCACACAGTGTGATACTGACGGTCCTCCCACCCATTCGAACGGAGTGAAATCATTGGCCCTCCATCTCACCGACACACTTGCGGCTCTCCAACCTACCTACATACGAGGTCAATGTAGATGTCCTCTCATCGACATATAAACTACTTTATAGATGGTCCCCTCACCCCTTACACTAAGATATAGTTGGTCCCCTCACCCCATACACTAAAACATAGATGGTCCCCTCACCCACTTATACAGTACGATAGACATTCGCCTCACAACCACTTATAATCTACTATAGAGATAGCCTTCACCCATCTATACAGTAGGACATTGATTTCCTCCCACCCATCGTCACACAGTACGATGTTAACGGTCCTCCAACTCGCTCACACACGTACGACGATGGTGTTCCCAGCTAACCACAAACACGTTCAATGTATACGACATTCCCACCCTTTATACAGTACGATTTGTTGTCAAGGTTGAGTGGAAGAGAAGACTTCGTAGTCCTAACTCCGCCTTTAAATAAAGACATTCATTCATTTGTCGGCCTTCCCAGTCCCACCCAACCAACAATATTATATTTTGACGATGTGGATTTACGTCTCAAGCAGGCGTGATAAATAAAGTCCTAGGCCTTATTAACTATCACGTACTACATTATGGTTAGGAGCTATATGTACGAACTGCTAGTGAGTGGACCTGCTTGCACCATCATGTATGATGAATGGTTTAGTATAAGGCAATGTGTTTGATAAACTGCTAGCATTATTAGACAAGATGGTCGTCTGAGTGGTTCCAAGGAGTCTGACGTGTAAGGAAGTCGAAGGGGATGTTTTGTTTTTCAGGGACCCTGAATAAGACTACATATTCACGACCTAAACAAATTTTTATCGATCTTCATAAAGAGAAATATACTATAAAACAGTTATTGAATGTGCTCTTTTGAAATGCTATTAAAATTATAAAATTATAATAAAGTAAGGGTATTTATACAACATCACAATCTGCTTTAGTATGATAAAAAAATATATGGGACCTTTTCCGTTAATTCACTACCACTATTTTGGTTAGGTTATGTTAGGTTTGTTTAGGTAATGTTAGGTTTGGTAATGTTATGTCAGGTTTAGGTTATGTTAGGTTTGGTTTGATTATGTTAGGTTAACCTTAGTTATCGTTATGATAGTGATTAACGGAAATCATCCTATATAAGTTAATCTTATAACTTAAACTTTTTTCTATCCTAAACTTCCATGATTTTTCCTATTAAAGTAAAATTTTGATTTGTTTATAAACAATCAATCTCACTGAACGTGTATGGGTGGGCGGGTGGGTCAATCCCACTGTACGTGTATGGGCAATCGGATGGGTTAATCTCACTGAACGTCAATGGGTGGGAGGGTGGGTCAATCTCACTGAACGTGTATGGGTGGGCGGGTGGGTCTATCTCACTGAACGTGTATGGGTGGGTGGGTGGGCCTAAAAATACAATATTTTTAGCTAAAAATGTCATTTTAGTACGTAGAAGAGGTTTGTGGATAGTAAAACATTAATTGTGTTTTGTGTGGATGAGATGACATTTTAATCAGTAGTAAGACAATTTATAACATCTTAAACATTATCTGTAGGAATAAAAAATGAAGCTAGAATATTACGTAACATTGAAACCTAATCATAGATTTAATAATTATTTTGAAATGCAGTGAATTGTAAATATTACACGTCTTTATTTGAAAATGTGTATTGGATATTTATGTGCCAATACCCTCATGCATTTTATAGCATAGAGGTTTTATGTTTGACATACGGTGGAGTACATGGCACTTGATGGCCTTATCGCAGGTCACCCAATGCCTGTCAGTTACTTTAAAAATATCTTGCAGGTATTTTCTGTCTATATACATACATATAAGTAAATCAGATTTTTTCTATTATGTGTTAGCAATATTAGACAAAACTTTTATAGGGACAAAAATAATATTCTAATATTGTTCAGAAAAGCAATATCTTGCAATATAGCTCTTTTTATAGGTTAGGTTATGTTTCGTTTCTAGGCTTCTATGTTAGGTTAAATTAAAGAAGTTAGGTTGGTTTCGTTATGTGAGATAGGCATTGTTACGTTATGTTAGATTATTCATGTTTAATGTATCCTTTAAATAAAAAATATTGCATTTATTGTATTTTTTTCCTGTAGAATATTTTAAAAATTAATGTCAGAAGTAGTAACTAAAAACTAATTAAGTTAGGGTTACTGAGAAAACAAAATAATAGAATCTTGTTAAACCTTTATCCCTACACATACAGTCAGTGTCGCGAACAAGGTGTCCAAACTGCATAAATTCCGTTAAATCATTTCAACAAACACATTAAAATCCGTTTTGGTCTGACATCAGCTATCGAATAGAAACTGGAGATTTCAGATTGCTCGGATACTTTTTGCTCTGTATGAGTTATTTTTAGATCTGTTATTACTCAATACACCGTCACTTCATTGTTAGTTTATCACTCAATCGTATGATGAGAAATAATACGTTTAACCTTTGTTTTATGGATATTTTACTGTATTAAAAATGGATCTCAAATCAAATCAAATATTTATTTGCAATGACATTACAAAAATGTATTGCAAACGTCATCCCTATATAAAAATCTAAAACATGCATCCCACATAAAAGCCTCTGTCAAAACATACATCATTTACGGTTGCACTCATATTCACTCATACCAAATCCCCACTTCCGACACCGGTTGTCAGTCTTCTGATTATGCGGTCTCCCAGTTGTATGCCATAAACTCGTCCACACTATAAAATGCATGAGACGCTAAACAGCGTTTGAGAGGAGTTTTTAACGCCTTGAGCGTTGGGGCATTCTTAATTGAATCCGGCAACTTGTTGACAAAACGAACACCTGCGTGTGAGGGCAAGCGTTCGTGGACTACCGTCCTGTGATTCCCAGTTCGGTAGTTGTTTCTGCCTCTTGTGTCGTGTGTATGTATGTCCCGGCCACTTGTCATAACGCTTTTGGATATGCTAAATAGGGTTGTCTCCAGTATGTAAAGGCTAGGCAATGTCAACAGTTGCAATTTTTTGAATGTTTCTTTGCAGGTTTCTCTGAACTAATTGTGCAACAATGCGAACCGCTCGTTTTTGCAATTTAAATGCTCTGCTAAACTGATTGTTTGCAGAAGCTCCCCACAGCACCACACCGTAGGTGAGATGGGGGTAAATCAGACCGTAATACGCCGTCATTAGAACTTGAATTGGGCAGAATTTTGCTAACGTCCTCAAAACATAAATGCCTGAGGACAATTTGGAGCAAATATGGTACATGTGCGAATTCCAGGTCAACCCTCGATCCAGGTGTATTCCCAAGAATTTTGAACTAACAGTCTCATCTAACCGTTTATCTGCCAGCCAAATGAGTGGTCTCTCCATGTCATCATATGGTCGCAACAAAAATGACAAAACATTACATTTTGAGGGGTTTACTTCAAGATTGAGACTGTTGAAATATTGGACACAATTGTTTAAATCAAAAAAAGCTTGTTGTTCAAGGATCGGTGTTAATTTGTTTCTGAATAAAAGGGTCGTGTCATCTGCGTACTGAATGAGTTGCCCATGCATTAGCGATGACCCTATGTCGTTGATATAGATGAGAAAAAGAATCGGGCTGAGTATTGAGCCCTGAGGAACTCCGTATCTCAGCTCTATTGGTTCAGATAATTTGTCTGAAATTTGGACAACTTGGAATCGATTGTTCAGAAACGAGTGAAGCCACTTGAGCGGCACTCCTCTTACACCATAAAATTCAAGTTTGTCAAGCAGCTTAGAGTGGTCAACACAATCGAAAGCTTTTGACAAGTCGAGAAATACACTAAGTGTGTAATCTCGATCTTCTAATCCCTCAACAACCTTTTCGACTAGACTCACAACAGCGTCTACTGTCGATTTGTTTTTTCTGAAACCAAATTGGTTGTCAGAGAGAAGGTTGTGTCTGTTTAGAAACTGCACCATTCTAATTAAAAAGAGTTTTTCGAATACTTTGCTTAAAACTGGCAAAATTGAGACAGGCCTGTAATTTTTTATGGAATAAGGATCGTTTTTCTTTAAAATTGGACATACTTTTGCAACTTTAAGGAGTGAGGGAAAAACTCCATTTTCGAAAGATGAATTTATCAATTGCGTCAATGGTGTAATGATCTGTTCGCAAACTTTTTAGTGAGCCACACGGACATTAAATATATATATCGTTTGATTTTTTTGGCTGGGAGCTGCTGAATAATTTTCTCGACCTCTTCCTCAACTACCAGTACCATTGATGTAACTGGGCTCCGTATACGCATAGGGGTTTCTTGTGGAGGTGAATGACAGGCGCCGAGCTCAAAAGCAACAGACGCGAAGAATCTATTAAACTCGTTTGCCACATCGGTCGAATCGTCCACAAGTCTTTCCCCAACTTTAACTTTAATTTGTTTCCGTTCTATTTGCTTATTGTTTATCACTAAGCAAAGTTTATCACTAAGATCTAACTTTACACCTAGTCTATATACCTAATAATTTACACCTAACCTAACCTAACCAAACTATATCTTCTAACTTCACTAGGGTTTTAAAAAATTTCAATATAACCTCACTTATTTTACGTAAATTATTTGGAAATATATCGTCTAGTTAAAAATTTCTAATAATATCAAAGTATGAAGAAACTTTAAAACAATTCGGAGTAACATCCAAGCCTGGCGCGATATTTAAATAAAATGTCCTTTACTGATATATGATTTAGGTTTTCAGTTAGTTGGAAAAGTCAACATATATTGAAAAACATTTGAAACTTCTGCAATCACTCTATAAAAAATGTTTAAAAGAAGAAAGACAGAAAAACAAGTAAAAGTAGGAAGGGGAAAAGAATAAAAAACAGAAAATACGTTCTTTGAAAAAATATCTCTCAAAGGAAAATGTGAAGAGAAAAAACTGAAGGAAAACCTATCGTAATTATTACGAAGTTGGAACACATTAGTTGAAATAAGTATTATTGTAATATTTTTACGGTTAGTAATGATTAGGAAGTTGTTTGCTACTATCGAAACGTCAAGAAAAACATAGAGTGGCTTGATTTTTTTTCATATTATTGAAAGTTAAATTATAAAATCTGAAGAAAATGTTGTTAGTTCTATTCTTGAACTGTCTGGGTGAAGATCGGTTTAGTTAAAAGGATCTTTTATATGGCGATGTTTTACATATATCATTATATATAATTTAGGGGCAAATTATATTAAATTATATTAAAGTTTAGCTTAATCTGAAGATCTTTATGATTATTGAAAAGTATTTAGAACGATATATAAGGACTCACTAGTGGAGGATGTACAGCAAGCTAAATGGCTGAGTAGAAATAGCTAGGACAGAACAACTCAAATTAAGTGTGTATACGTCTTTTAACTAGTCCACATAAGATAAATGTAGATTTGCCATACATTTCGGTAAAATACAGACACCAAATATATACGGGGGTCTAGTGGGGGGTATTTTTGAACTGTCTTTTATGAATTGTATGATATACGATTTGGGTCGTTAAATTGCTAAAATTATACTAACAGCATTGTGATATTTAATATTAGTATTACAACTATATTTTATTTTAAGATTTCAGAGTAATATAATACTAAAAAACATTATTTTATATACTTTAAAAAAGTATTTCGTAAAGTTTAAGTTAACTGAATGAATAGTTAAGCTGGCCGAACTGAATAAATTGTCATAAATCTTCTTTAAAATGTTTAAGCATCACTTGTACTAGTTGTACTGGCTGAAGGCTGAATCCAGTCATATTTTTCTGAAGAGATTACTTTTTTAAGTAAATAACCATTGTTTTTAAAAAATGCAGTACATGACTGTTAACTTTGATGCTCAGAATAGCTTCGACTTTCTCCACTGACAATCTATTCCGATGTGGTGTCCAAACATTTTTCATTAGAGAAAAACTCGTTCACTTGGTGCCGAAGTAGCGGCTAGAAAAAGAGCAAATTCCAACACTCTTTCAAAATTTTCACACTTATTATCGACCAAGTTCAACAGTTGGAAAATATATGTACTGTTGAAGGGGAAGGAAGTGTGTTATGATATAATAGTGTATAGTATATGTCAGCATACAACACACAGCCTGGCACGATTATCGATTGCTCAAACTAATAGTAATACTGTACACGTTTGTCTTTTTTACAATATTAAATATTTAAAATATATTTTTAATACCCTAATAGAACGAAAAATACGGACAACTACCAGGTATTTCCTTTATACGGAATGAACACGGATAAAGAATGTAAAATACAAACTGTCCGTACAAAATACGGACGTATGGCAACCCTAGATAAATGAGACCTAGCACGTTGATATTCTGTAAGTCAAAATATGGACCCCAGTATTCGTAAAACATTTGTTTCTTCATTATCTTCATCCAAGACTTCACATGGGCTAGCTCCATCGAAACAAGATTGTAGGGCCATATTGCTCTCGCATAACCGGACAGTGTTAAATCACACGAAAAACACTGAAGCGCATTAAAATTGTTCTAACAGAAATATGAAATACATAGTAACTGTAGTGAAGGGTCCTTCCGTAATATATCATATTGTAAAACTGATCCGGGGCCGGTCAGTTAACCATTGAAGGGAAACCCTTGGCGGACTCGCGATTTGATCGATTTACCGACTCGCCCCCTTCCCGCTGCCCTTGTTCATCAGCTGACGACAAGTGGGGAGGAGAAAGGAGGTGAATGGCCCACCGACACAGAGACAACCGCCTGCCACCACCACTGGCACACTATTGTGTACTCAACTCTCCCCTTCGCTTCCCAGAGAGGGGTGAATTTGCATCCGTTTGCTATAAACGGATACGTCTATATCGTATCTCAGAGAGGTACTTTGTTTTGCCCTTTACATTGACCTCTCAAGTAGGTCTTGCCGGCTTGAGTCAGAATCTTTAAACACTTAATTTAAACATTTTATTTAGAATATCCCCAGATTTGCTGTACAAGTTACGTGAATTTACTGCAATACCATAAATTAACCATAGATCTGCAGTCAAGTCACGTGAAGATATTTAACTATAGATCTGCAGTTCAAGACAAGTTAAGATAATTAACCATTGATTTACAGTTCAAGGCACGTGAAGATACTGATCCGTATATCTGCAGTTTAAGGCACGTGAAATTATTTAACCTCGGATGTGTAGTTCAAGGCACGTGAATGGCTTACAGGTGTATTTAAATGCAAGTTTAGTGTTAAGAGGGTTATTACACATTGGATATTGATAGTCTATTATTTAAAAGTTGAAAATTGTAGCATTATGAGTTTATTTATCTAATGGAGAAATCATTCTCAAGGAATCTCAACTTATAGGTCGAGTGGTCTCAGGGAACTGAAAACACCCAGTCATATAACTTGATGCGAGGACGTTCATTGTGATTATCAACAGTTAAAAATTGAGTTTAGAATTTAGTACCTGAAAGTTTTGGAACAACTAGCTACATGAGGCTTTATTGATTCAAATTGACTATATAAAATAAACATTTGTTGAAGGTCCGTAACATCCCCAAATCTATTTATACTGGAAGTGAGCCCTTTTGATGTTTTATTAACGTCACATATGGTTCCTTTATAATCTCAAATATGCCTCCAAATTTAAAGTAAAACTGAAGCCTGCATGTACTGAAATTCAATTGAGAACAGCTACTCCAGAGCCTAATTTAAAAGTGATTTCCAACATAATTCTGCCTCACTACTTGCAAATATTGAAAAACTTTCCTTAAGGTTGAATTCCAGCATCGTTCTACTTTAAGGACGATGTAAGACTTCCTTAAACACGTTTGCTTAGCTTGACGATTAACATGTGACTCGGTGGGCGACGCGGCGTCGGGCGCCTATAGAGGGCGAACTTCAATAAAGCCTCCCCTCCTCCCCCGTCCACGTGACCAACCCTCCCTTAAATGTCATTATTGTTATCCAAATTGTGCCTGTGGATGGGGTCATATTCGACCCCATGACCCAGAACAGATGGGGTCATATTCGAAACAAAATAAAACTGCAAATAAAATGTACAGTGATCAAACTTGAATTTTAATTGTATTGTCATTGTAGTTAATAGGTACAGACGAAAATAAAAATAAATAGTTAAACTATGAGACGAAAAAAATTTAATATTTACTTAATTACATTTTTATTTAAAAAAAATTACTAATATAGCTCATCAGATAAATATGTCTGTGATTAAACAAGTTTCATAATTTCATTAAATGAGCTGTGAAATTATGAATTTAAATAATTGTTAATTGGTGAAGAACAATATTTACATATTAGAATAGTACTTGAATCATTGACAACTGATTGGTTAGTGTGTTTTGGCTGTTCACTTTTCATAATCTTTTGAAAATTCTGCCATATTGAAATACGCCGGCAATTTTTTCAGTTATTCGTTCTCCTTGGATTACTTAAACAATATCGTATAGCTATCAAACCTAAAAGAGGAATACAGTAGGAATATTAATTTATAATCAATATGTGATTAAGTACCTTAACAAATATTTTTGACTGAAGTAAGAAGTTGGAGTTCGTATTTGAAGCTGAGTTGGGTGGGGCCACTCTCAACTGATACGAAGCAGAAATATTGCAACGCCACCCACTCTAACAGTCCATATGTTCTTCAAGCTGTTATTTACTTCTGTATAACTGTCTCTAATTGTGTATTGTCTACCAAAATAGTATATAAGTATTCTAATTTAACAAATAATTTGTCCACCCGACTTAAAAAAAACTGACATCTCTTAAAGAAAGGTTGAAATAATTCTGGTTAGTCATTGTGTGATGACCACTTTTGTTAGTCATATGAAACCAAAGGTGGTCATTATCAAGCTCAGCATTACAAATCACAGCACAAACTCTTTTTAAAAGGTTAATTACAAATTTTCCATTTGATTTTCAAATATTTGTATCAACATTTTTATGTTAAAATATCTACAGTACATGCTTATACTATATGATAACAGTCATTTTTAATTTGTATCATTTCTGTCATTTCATTACGTTTTTTTTTTTTCAATTTTATACATACTTTATTTTACTATTTTTTGTTATTGTACTGTTGCTGTGACATTATAAAGGTCACAAATAATAAACCAAATAAAACAACAGATAGCACTTTTTATTCCTGTATCTAATATTGATGTTGAAACGTTTGATCTGGGAAACAAATAACTTACTATGTACTAAAGCAAAGCTAATTTACAAGAAAGCATTTATTAATAATGAAAATATCATATATTGATAGGTAACGTAAAAAAATAATATCCAGGTCTATGTGCAAGAAATGTCTAAATTTTACAGGATAAATTCACTTTGGTTCCATAACAAGGTTTCCACTTGATTGGATTCATTGGTCAAAGATTTCATATCACTACCACACTCGGCATGGCCGCGAAAGGGTACAGCAGAGCAATTTGTTCCAACAGATATGTTACTGGTTGGCGATATGAGAGAGTTGTGGTATAGCCATAAAAGGCGGCTTGGTTAAGGCTATCGACCGGCTGGAACTGAATTAAGTCACCAAATGTAACATGACCCGCCACACCTGTGTTTGTGATGAAACAGGACAGGTTAGGGTGGGGAGTGTTGGTGGTGGGTGGGGGTGACAGCTAACTAGTGACTGGCTGTGAAAAAACATTTCTTATAAATATTTAAAAATATCTTTACAATGACGTTATTATTTGGAAATGCGTGTGACATTCAAGAGAGAGCAATTTATATAGTGTTAAAGTAGATTTCCTATAATTTGATCTTACTTTAACGATCATTAAAAAGTATAAATAAGGTATTGAAACATGTACTGGATTAGTAAAAAACTATTTCACAAAAAATAGACTTAGAGGTACGGTCAATAGATCGGGTGTGATGTCGTTTTGGCTTAGAGGTACGGTCAATAGATCGGGTGTGATGTCGTTTTGGCTTAGAGGTACGGTCAATAGAACGGGTGTGATGTCGGTTTGGCTTAGAGGTACGGTCAATAGACCGGGTGTGATGTCGGTTTGGCTTAGAGGTACGGTCAATAGAACGGGTGTGATGTCGGTTTGGCTTAGAGGTACGGTCAATAGAACGGGTGTGATGTCGGTTTGGCTTAGAGGTACGGTCAATAGAACGGGTGTGATGTCGGTTTGGCTTAGAGGTACGGTCAATAGAACGGGTGTGATGTCGGTTTGGCTTAGAGGTACGGTCAATAGAACGGGTGTGATGTCGGTTTGGCTTAGAGGTACGGTCAATAGATCGGGTGTGATGTCGGTTTGGCTTAGAGGTACGGTCAATAGATATGATGTGATGTTGGCTTAGAGGTACGGTCAATAGATCGGGTGTGATGTCGGTTTGGCTAAGAGGAACCATCAATAGATCAGGTTTGATGTCGCCTTGGCTTAGAGGAACGGTAATTAGGTCGGGTGTGATGTCTCCTTGGATTAGAGGAACGATAAATAGATTGGGTGTGATGTCAGCTTGGCTTAGAAGAACGGTCAATAGATCAGGTTCAATCTAAGCCTGGTTTAGATGTCGGTTTGGGTTAGAGGAACGGTTAGTAGATCGGGTGTGATATCACTTTAGATTGGAGGACCAGTCAATACATATAGTACTACTTTCAGTGAAAGTTCATAGATTGAATACGATAACACCTTAGATTGGAGGAACGGTCAATACATAGAGTACTACTTTCAGTGAAAGTTCATAGATTGAATACGATAACACCTTAGATTGGAGGAACGGTCAATACATAGAGTACTATTTTCAGTGAAAGTTCATAGATTGAATACGATAACACCTTAGATTGGAGGAACGGTCAATACATAGAGTACTACTTTCAGTGAAAGTTCATAGATTGAATACGATAACACCTTAGATTGGAGGAACGGTCAATACATAGAGTACTACTTTCAGTGAAAGTTCATAGATTGAATACGATAACACCTTAGATTGGAGGAACGGTCAATACATAGAGTACTACTTTCAGTGAAAGTTCATAGATTGAATACGATAACACCTTAGATTGGAGGAACGGTCAATACATAGAGTACTACTTTCAGTGAAAGTTCATAGATTGATTACGACAACACCTTAGATTGGAGGACCGGTCAATATATTGATCGTGATGTTGCCTGAGTTGGAAGGAGATCTGATGTATTATAAAATCGCGTAAATTAATTTGCACAAAATGCTATTACATACAAATATTGTTAAGCATATTTTTGCAAATACAAGGTAGTGGACTAACAAACATTGCCATGGATATTTGGAAGTACTAATTATAAAAGTAATACATACTGTCTGTAGATCTAAGCAATATAATACTTGATTAAAATTGCAGTTTAAATTTTTTAACTAAATTAAACATGCTATAAAAAATGTAAATATGATCTACTTTAGAGTAGTTGGCTTGGAACTATGCAGAGATTACCTGCATAAATCAAACGAAGATTCATGTTATCGGCCATGGCACGCGAGAATATGGTGAGGTGCGAGTAAAGTAGAGAAACTTGATGTGATAAAATTAATAACTGTAAAACAGTGGAGGTATACAACGTGTGATGTTATATTGTTGAAGAAGTATAGTCAATTTATTTTGTAGGGTCTTAGATGTTTATGTCTTTAAACGAACGGAAAGAATTAATGTTTGGTATCCAACAAAGTTTTTAAGGAAAACATTTAATAATTCTTCTAATTGAATTTTCACGAATCAATTTTTTCTATTATGACATCATTACATCATTTTAAAATTCTTAAAAAATATACAACATATGTTTAAAAGATATAATTAGTAAATGAATAAGTAGATAACACTTAAAAAGGCATTGAAGTTGTTGATTTTTTAAAGTTCTTCTTTAATGAGTGTTAAAAATATTTTATTAAAATTAGTTGATGGTGCGAAACGCAGTCTCCTTTTCTAGTGCCGTGAGTGCACTTTCAATTTTGTTTCTTGTGGACTTGTGTTTGTGCACATTCTTTGTAATTAATGAATCAACAAATTGAATCTCTTGTCTTTTATTGATAGCGAGAACAACTAATTTAGATTTTTCAGTTTTTCTTTTAAAGTTGTAATACCCTCTTTTATTCTTACTTTTACAAGCCCTGAAGTTTGGCCGAATTTTGTATTTTTGAATTCACAGTTAATTTTGTAAATAAAATTTTTATTGATAGATTTTAATTGTTGTTTTTTTTGTATAGTTTACTGCAAAGAATTCCTGTTGAAATATTAAGTTTTGAATTAATATTGTTATTTTTTGTTTGAGAAGTTTTTCACATAAGGTATATCTACAGTTGTAAAATGTTTGTTTTGCTTGTTTTTAATGTGTTGATTATTTTAATCCTACCGAGTGGTGAGTGACTGATCAAGTGAGAGATTCTTGGAAATTACAGTAGCTCTGTGTGTTATATGAAAACTGCGGTTCTCCACCTAAATGCTGTATCACAGCTATTAAGAACTTTCGTGCGCTTCTTTATTTTCTTAAGATTAATCCGTAGTTAATTTTATTATCTCCATCTCAGTTCACGTTCTCAGAGGATTATGCAACTATAGATAAATACTTCGTGATACTATTCTGGCGCTATGTAGGCATATCCAAGCACTATGTAGGCCCATTCAGGCATCATGTAGGATTTTTCAGGCACTCTGTAGGACTATTTAGGCATTATGTAGTCCTATTCAGGATCAATGTAGGATTATTTAGGTGCCATATAAAACTATTCAGGCACCGTATAGGATTATTTAGTCGTCATTTAGAACGATTCAGGTACCATGTAGGCCTATTCAGGCACCACGTAGGATTTTTCAGGCACTATGTAGGCATATTCAGGTACCATATAAGATTTTTCAGGCACTCTGTAGGACTATTCAGGCATTACGTAGTCCTATTCAGGAACAATCTAGGATTATTTAGGTGTCATGTAAAACTATTCAGGCACCGTGTAGGATTATTTAGGTACCGTGTAAAGTTATCAGGCACCATGCAGGCTTATTCAGGTTCCAATTAACTACAATATGTACCAGATTTGAAATGTTGAACTCGATTTAATATAATTTACATACAATAATGTTCCAACATGCAAACCGTACAAGTCTAAAGGGACAAACCAAGGGTTAAACGATCGTGTTGTCTGTCGTAACGAGAGCTGAGCGTTCAGGGTTAAACGATCGTGTTGTCTGTTGTAACGAGAGCTGAGCGTTCAGGGTTAAACGATCGTGTTGTCTGTCGTAACGAGAGCTGAGCGTTCAGGGTTGAACGATCGTGTTGTCTGTCGTAACGAGAGCTGAGCGTTCAGGGTTAAACGATCGTGTTGTCTGTCGTAACGAGAGCTGAGCGTTCAGGGTTGAACGATCGTGTTGTCTGTCGTAACGAGAGCTGAGCGTTCAGGGTTGAACGATCGTGTTGTCTGTCGTAACGAGAGCTTAAACATGCTAACATCAAAATTTATGTTATCTTTATTGATTAGCATTTTATATTTCCCCTTTAAGTAATTTTTCACTAAAGAAATACACTTTACATGAAAATATTCGTTTACTACATTTTTTCATTATTTATAACTAAGACGCCAATCGTTGAGATATGAGTGAATATGAGGGGTGAATGAGTGTAGATGAACGAATATAGTCATTGTTACTAACTAAGGTCGACTGTTCTTTAGAAAGAGTTATTTATAAAGGACTAGGTTGGACTGAACGTGGGTCTTGTCACAGATGTATCCCCTCAGGACTCGAGGGAAACAGATGGTGAGAAACAATTGTTTGACAGGAATTGTATGAAGGAAAAAATGACAGGTTTTCCGGACTGCTGTAGTAAATAAGGGTTATCTTATACGAAGAATTATTGGCTGTTAAAAAAATCATTTGCTTAGCTAAAACATTTGAGAGGATATCTTTAGAGAGCGCACGGTATGAGTATGGATTCGAACACAATAGAGAGTTTATTTACCTTTTCAAATATTTCAAAGAGTACGTATCAAACTATTCAATACGATCCAGATGCTTCAATGCAAAACTGATATTGACTTTTCCCTAAGCTCTAAGCCAAGCCGACATCGTACTCGATCTATTGATCTAAGTACTTCAGAAAATACTGCACCTAAATGAAGTTCTTTAATACATAACTGAGGTCAAAATCCGTTATATGCCCCTAAATATAATTAGATTAGGTTAGGTACATGATTACAGCTGTATAACGTACAGTTTCTATTTTGGGGGGGGGGGGCACATAACTGATTTAGACCCATAACTGATATTGATGTAAATGTGGAAAGAAGTCTCCATGGTGTCCTAAGTGTAGGCTGAGGCTTATTATTATTCTATACTTAAGGAACCAAGATTAAATTAGTTAGTAAAACATGTATGGAGGGAGATATAACATGAAAAGTAAATGGAACGTATAATTGCAAATAAATCTTCACTCTAGATTCTCATAGCGAAGAAATAGCACACCTCTAGTGCTGCACTGAAAGTTATAGATCAAAGGTTTTTATCAGTGAAGGGGATTTCATGAAAGTATAGGGTTTCAATACAGGACTTCCTGGTATATAGGCCACTGCAGAAGTTTAAACAGTTTGTCGAAGTTAGTTTGGTACCCACGAACTAGTGTTACTTAACAATGTCAAAGGCTGTTGTTGAAAATTTTACCACTAGATGGAATTAGAAAAGTAAAGAATATAAGAACATAAAAAGTAAAATAAAACTTTGTATTATTTTTGTTATCTCCAACTTTTATGAATGGCTAAAAAAATATTAAAAAACTGTGGAAGTTTTCCGTTACTAGCACTACTTTTTCAGTTACTTCAATACCACTACTTTTTTCATTGCAATTACGGCTTGGTTAAGTTAGGTTAGGTTAAGTTAGATTAGTTTAGGTGGCTACTAAAGATGATCACAAACTGGTAAATCCAATGATTGACTTACCGCCGAATGCGCTCTCCGTGTTTAAGTTCCTGGAAAACGATAAGATAAGGCCAGCGATATCGGATTACTAGCTGATAAGGAATGCAACAGTGGACGTAAAAGTGATTAGGGAACAGTTTTTAGAGCAATATAATATTTATCAAGCGGTAGTGAATTAACAAAAACAAAAAAAAAAAAAAAAGTAGTGGCGGTGAATTTAACGGAAAGATCCAAAACGACTAACTCATACATTGGTTAGTAGTTTTTCTGAATAGAGACCGATCTTCTATTTAGTCTGTACGTGGAGCTTATCAGACAGAGTAATAAGAGGAAGAACAAGAACAGCACAAGATTAATAATACTGATTACCCTTCCAGTCAAGGCCAGGATTCGAACCTGACATCTCTAACTCAGGTACAACGTCCTGAAACCGCTCGGCCACCGGCTCTACTAACTAAAATAAATTTAATTTACGGATGTTTAAAATTAAAAACCAAACTATTAGTTCACACTCCTCTTAAATAATCTTAACCAAATGGAAAATACAAGATATTTACTAAAAAATATTTAATAATAAAATTTATTGAACTCATTAACTAAATACGCATGTGCGTTTCAATCATTCACATTGTTTTCAGAAACAAAATTGGTAGTTATAAATCTATATATTTGTTACCTCCGTCCCACATATTCATAGAATGTTTATTACTACGTTGATGTAGACAAGACTGCTCCATAAACTGGTGTGTGAAGGATTTATTTATTTAACTCATTTAACACAAGTTATTTATAAATGATTTACTACGAGATAAAAAAATGAATATGAATGTTCAGTCAAATTAAAATTAAATGTAAAATTTCAATAAGCATTACTTAGCCTATTTATATTTTTTCTTATTTAACAGTTGATTTTAACTAAATAACATCACTTTATTAGAATACCATTGAAACTTTAAATGACAGTGAGGTGGAGCCTTAGAGTTAGATGTGAATAAAAACATACAAGAAACCTTCCCAGGAGTATTATCCAAGAGTATTCTCAACAACTTCCAAAAGCTTCATGACGATCGAATGGATGTGTAGTTTTGATGCTCAGTGATACAGACGACTGAATGTAAAAGAGCTATGGATTGTTTTACTGACTAGGGTTGACTTGTTCTTTAAAATACCCGTTTATTTTCATCCCAATAGCTAGGGTAAACTAATGATCTTACAGCTTATTCTGGAATCCGAACCACGTAATACTGATGAGACTATTCCCTGGATAACAACTAAACTTTTACTACCATCAATCAGACACAGACATCCTACCGCTGACAATGGCAAAATTGACCCTCCCACCCTTGCATATTCGTTCAGTTGTGTTGACCCTCCCACCTCCCATTTTCATGCAGTTGTGATGACCCTCCCTCGCTCCAATATTAATGCAGTAGTAATGACCCTCCCACCCTTTCATATTCATACAGTTGTGATGACCTTCCCACCCTCCCATATTCATACATTTATTTTGTGATGACCCTACTACCTTTCCAAATTCATTCAGTTGTGATGACCCTCCCTCACTTACATACTGATACAGTTTAGATGAGTTTCCCACCCATTCATACGCATACAGTTGTGAGGACCTACCCACCTACCCATCCATATTCAGTCATTTGTGATGACCCTCCTACCCTACCATACGTATACAGTTGTGAAGATCCAACCACCCACCCATATTCAAAAAGTTTTGATGACTCTGCCACCCTCTCATATTCTTATAGTTTTGTACCCATCGACTACAATCTCCATAAAAACTTCCTCCAATAAATTAAATTAAATTCCTTCACCAACGCTTCTACTATCACTCAGGAAGTCAGGTATATGAGAGATTATTTATAGTTCGTTTTAAACTGACAGTATCGAGTTTGTGGTTGTGGTATATCCGACTCTGTTAAAGTATGCCTCTCTCAAGTATAGATTTCCATTAAACGCCTGGCTCGCGCAGTCGAATGCTAAATTGACACAGAAAACAGTCCTAGCGTGAATGATTGAACTGTAAGTGAATCATGGCCCTGGCATTTAAAATTAAATCGCTCTCGTTCACATAGGCCAACGAGGAAGGGAGCACATCTATCAAACCTATATATAATTTATACTATAGTGAAATGCATTAACATCATAACATGACATTACATAACAGTATAACATAAAATTATGTCGTTTATGTCTCAGTTTGTAAACAAAATTAATTATTACAAAAATTTTAAGATCACATTGACGTTATTATTGTTAAAATTATTACAGTCGTCACTAGTGGTGCAGTATAGCAATCCACCTACTTGGGGACAAAGTGTTGTGGATATTTATTTGATTGAATCAATTTTGGTTGTTGTACGAATTAATAACACGTACAGCAATATAAAAATAACAAAATACAAATTACGATGGCTTGCGGTCTCAAAAAGTAGAGTAAAATATGGCTTACTGTTTGGCATAAACCGGTTTGCTCAAGTAGCAAGTATAAAATACAATAAAACAGGTAGCATGTATATTCCTACCTAAAGTCAAGTTGTATATTCTACAGTATTACTCAAAAATAAAGTACAATATGACTGTCACAATAAAACAATACAGTGTATAGTCTACGGTCTTACTCATACTTCAATTACAATATGACCTAAAGTCTGTCACAACTATAAAGTACAGTATATTCTACAGTCTTACTCAAATTTAAAGTTCAATCTACAGTCTATCACAACTATAATGTACAGTATTAGTCTGCCACAACCATAAAGTACAGTATAGCCTTCAGTCTTACTCATTCTTACAGTTCAATACAACCTAAAAGTCTGTCACAACCATAAAATCCAGTATTGTCTAAAGTATTACGCATACTTAAGGTACAATATAACCTACAGTCCCTCACAAGGGTGAAGTACAGTATAGTCTACGGTCTTACATTTACTTAAGGTACAATATAACCTACAGTCCCTCACAATGGTGAAGTACAGTATAGTCTACGGTCTTACATTTACTTAAGGTACAATATAACCTACAGTCCCTCACAATGGTGTAGTACAGTATAGTCTACGGTCTTACATTTACTTAAGGTACAATATAACCTACAGTCCCTCACAAGGGTGAAGTACAGTATAGTCTACGGTCTTACATTTACTTAAGGTACAATATAACCTACAGTCCCTCACAAGGGTGAAGTACAGTATAGTCTACGGTCTTACATTTACTTAAGGTACAATATAACCTACAGTCCCTCACAAGGGTGAAGTACAGTATAGTCTACGGTCTTACATTTACTTAAGGTACAATATAACCTACAGTCCCTCACAAGGGTCTAGTACAGTATAGTCTACGGTCTTACATTTACTTAAGGTACAATATAACCTACAGTCCCTCACAAGGGTGAAGTACAGTATAGTCTACGGTCTTACATTTACTTAAGGTACAATATAACCTACAGTCCCTCACAAGGGTGAAGTACAGTATAGTCTACGGTCTTACATTTACTTAAGGTACAATATAACCTACAGTCCCTCACAAGGGTGAAGTACAGTATAGTCTACGGTCTTACATTTACTTAAGGTACAATATAACCTACAGTCCCTCACAAGGGTGAAGTACAGTATAGTCTACGGTCTTACATTTACTTAAGGTACAATATAACCTACAGTCCCTCACAAGGGTGAAGTACAGTATAGTCTACGGTCTTACATTTACTTAAGGTACAATATAACCTACAGTCCCTCACAAGGGTGAAGTACAGTATAGTCTACGGTCGTACGCGTATTTAAAGTACAATATGACCTACAGTCCCTTACAACGGTCAAGTACAGTATAGTCTACGGTCTTACTCATACTTAGGGTACAATATGACCTACAGTCCCTCACAAGGGTGAAGTACAGTATAGTCTACGGTCTTACGCATATTTAAAGTACAATATGACCTACAGTCCCTTACAACGGTCAAGTACAGTATAGTCTATGGTCTTACACATATTAAAGGTACAATATAACCTACAGTCTCTTACGATATCAAAGTAAAATATACTTTTATATACTGTAGGAAAATGCCCTATACCCCCATAAAATAATCCATAGGTCCAGGCAGTATTCCCTCTCGGTACCACTGTGAGCACAACATAAAAAGAGGGTGCCTACTTATGTTTTACCTAGAGCTCCGTCTAATTTTTTTTATTTTAGAAGGCACTCTCTGGTGGAGTTCTACATTATAGCCTGCTGTCTTACATATACTTAATGTACAAAGTGATGTTTAGCACCAACATGGCCTACGCGAGACATATAGATGGGCATGATCCTTACGCGCGAGATATATGATCCTTATCAGTAATATCAGTACGTTGGATATAGTTGAAAGAGATAGGGTTGAATAGGCAATTCCAACAGATGGCGTTGGTGGAGACGGCTCACATTAAATATTTACTGCCCGGTAGTGATTCTGGTGACGTCACTAATAAATCAGGCAGTGGCAGAGATTACCGCTTCTGTCTCTAGTGTTGTTGTTGAGTCCATTCAATATATGATAGGCCAGGGAACAGTAATCCACACCAGGGAATTATAGCATCCATAGTTTGAGGGGAACGTAGACATTAAATTGTTAAGTAGATGTCAGTAATCGAATATACATAAAAAATAATGTTCTGATTTCATGCCAGATCTGCGTTAAAGTGACTGTGAACCATTTCTACTATAATTAATTATTGCAGTCAACTAAATAGTTGCCTCAACTAGGTTATGTTAGTAATTAATTAACTAAAAATAATGCCCCTATGTTTTTTTGTTCCGAATGTTGATTAACACAAATTGCACAGATATGAGTGTCCCATGTCAACACTTTATGTATCTGAAGGAATTTTATAACAAAAATTCATCCAGCGTAGTATCTATTAAAATTATCGTGGGACTACTTTTAATAAGACTACACTTCGAGTGCAGACAAAATTTCAGGAAATTATATGTGAAGAAGTTTGTTTTGACAACGACATGAATATATGTTGGTAAACATTTGAACACAAATATTCAATTTAAAAAAAGAATATATTTATTTTAAACTAAAGCACAGAGCAGTATCATTAGGATACGGCCTGATTCCTCCATGCAGAAGACATTTCCCAATATCATTACCATTATTTTAAAAAAATAATCGGAGTGAGAATTGATCCCTGAGGTACGCCATAGCACATATTACGTAGTTGGAATAGAAAAATTAAATAACTGAAATTTGAGCTACTTGCGTTCCTCGATTTATTATGACCAAGTTATAAGCATGTCTGATGCTGTGATATTCTAATCTGTCATGCAGTATATTATGGTCAACACAGCTGAAAGCTGTTGATAAGTCGAGGAACACACTTAAAGGGGCTTATCGAAATTCGACATACTCTCAACCACACGCAAATGCGTCCACGTTCAATCTATCCTGGTTTTCAGAGTTGTTTTATTTATTCGAAAATTGAAGCACTTTTACTAAAAAACTCTTTTTTCAAACAATATGTTAAAATTAGTAAAGTTGATACAAGCCTGGTACACTGACTGTGAACCGTATCTTTTGAATATTGGAGTTACTTTTGTAACATTCTAAAAAGAGGGGAACATTCCTGTTTCAAAAGACCTATTTACCAATCGAGTTTGTGGGGTCAGGATGAAATTTGAGATTTTTAAGAGCCACAGAGATAGAAAACTAATAACATTTAATTTTTTAACTGAGATCTTTGTAAAGATTCGGGTGATTTATTATCAGTGATGTTCCAAGACCATGGATACAATTGGGGTATGCCTTCCTACTGTCTAGGAAAAACACGATGCTGGGATAACAGAGGCTGCCAACTGGCGATAGTAATCTTTTGAGTTCGTCAGCAACTCCAGCCCCATCATTAACAAGTATATCTCCCAGTTTAAATTTTATTTGCTTGTTGTTTTTTTACCATTAATTTTAACGATGTTTCATACTGTTTTATAAAAATATTTAAAACAAATAATGCCATGGTCATATTTTTGTGTGCAATCAAGAATCAAGAAGAATTAAGAATCAAGAAACTTTATTACCATTGGTCATATTACATGAAATAGCAACGTCTATGAGTATACAATTCTATGATACAAAATGATTAAATCTAAGCATAATTCCATAGATTAAAAAAAACCAAGAACAACAAATATTACAAATTATCCTACTGTAGAGAGCATATATTAAGGGCTACAGATTATCCAAAGAGTGTTCCAAAAATTCATGTATACTGTAAAAAGGGTTTTCAATGAGCCAGCTATTTAATTTAGGTTTAAATTGTTTGAGTGGCAAATTTACTAAATAATCTGGTAGCTTATTAAAAAAACGAATAGTGCTAACCTTATGAGAATTACCTGTCAAAGCCAATCTATGTTGTGGGACATCAATTTTGTTCTTTCCTATGGTGTTGTATTTGTGTGTATCTTGTCTAGTGTTAAAAAGGTGTAGATTATTTTTGGTGTAGATTAAAATGTGGAATATATAGAGGTTTATGATAGTCATTATTTTTATTTCCCTGAACAATGGACGGCAGTGCTCCGTTGGTGCCACCCCGTACATGATTCGAATTATCTTTTTTTGGGTGAGTAATATTTTGCTTGTGTGTGGAGAATGGCCCCAGAGAATCAAGCCATATGCTATTGGAAGAGACCAAAATATGTCATCCTTAAATAATCGAAAGAGACAAATTTTTTTAATTTCCAGAATAATTATGAAACTCTACTAATTTTTTGTGTAATGTTATTTATATGCTCTGCCCAGTTCAGTTTTTTATTTATCAGTAAACCTAGTAATTTTACTGATTGATCGTTTGAGTTTTTTTTTTAAATATCTGTCAAAGGGGGTCAGAATTTTTTATTTTTTACGTAATATCTGTCCTATGAAGATACTGAGATCTATATATTTTGCACTAGTGCAGAGTAGATTAGAGTATGGGTTAGTATGCTGGGGTGGGATTTATAAGTCGTCTTTGAACTCTATATTAGTTATTCAGAAACATTTTGTCAGATTGATTTTGAAAAGAAACATACGAGAAGCTTCTTATCCCTGTTTTTTAGAATTAAAACTACTTCCATTAAGTAATTTATATGTGTATAAAGTACTTAAAGTTTTTTATTCAAGAAGTGGAAATTTAATTAATTTAGAAAATATCGCCAAGCAAAAGTTAAGAAACGCAGATTGTTTTCAAATTCCGAAGCCAAAAAGTACGTTTTATACTAAATGTTTTAATTTCACTGCGCCAAGATTATATAACCAGATACCAATTGAAATAAAACAAGCGTTAAATAGAAATGTATTTTTGAAGGGGATTAAGAACTGGTTAATGACATTAGAGAAGATTGAGGATTTATTTGTCATTCTAAGTTAAAGCTTAATTTTGTAGATTAGTTTCTTATAGTAGACTGTTATTGTAGGCACAAATGCAATTTATTTTTTAGATTAAATATTTTTCTTGTAGTTTTTATTTTATTGTAAATAATAATATGTAATATAGGGAAAAAGGAAATTAGTTTTGTTAGCTACCGTTGGATTTTTATTTTGAGTGATTTATTAGGAAGGAACCCCAAAACAGTCTGTATATGCCTCAGGGGCCCTATTTTATTGTCTCTTAAGTGTATAAGTCTTAAAAATATTTGTGCTATTTATGTTTGTTTAGTTGTATTTGAGTATAGTTTTATTTTCTGTTTCTTGAAAGGCAGCCTGGTGAGAAGGACTTATTCATATTTTGTCAAATGTAATGTATGTATTGTATATATAAGAGATAATAAATTCGATTTATTATTATATTATTATTATTATATGTTTTGAGAAAGACTTAAAAGAATGCGTTGGGTTTTTTCAATATTGCAAGGCAATTCATTAGTAGCAAACCAGTTAAGGGATATCATTTCAGCATTTTGCATCTTTAAATCCAGTGTGATGGGACTTCTGTCAGACATCATAAGAGTTGTATCATCAGCATAGTCCACTGCATCCACATCGCCAGAAAGAGAAAGATGAAATGAAATGAAAAAAAGTGTTATTTTGTGAGGCAAAGTTAGGACCATTAGGTCCTCTCTTACACTTAACTTCATAAAGAAAAATTAATACATAAATAAAATGAGTATATCTAAGAGTTCTTACGTCATGATAGTAAAGATCATTGATATAAACTATGAAAAGGAATGGTCCAAGTACTGAACCCTGGTGGACAAACACGGATGCACGACCAACCGAGGACAATTTACCCTTGACCGTCACATATTGAGTTCTATTGGATAGATAAAATTCTAAAACTTTAATTGAATGATGGGTGATACCATAGTATTTTAATTTGGCTAAAAGTTTGTCAAAAGGTACACAATCAAAGGCCTTGCTTAGATCAAACAGTGTGAGTGCCGATGATTCATTACTTTCAAAAGATAACAAGGCTTTATCAATTACTCTCATGACTGCAGTGGTGGTGGACCTTTGTTCTCTAAAGCCAAACTGATGATCAACAAGTAAATTTAAAGAATTGAAATGTTTACTAATTTGTTGATAGATGAGTGATTCAAATATTTTGGAAAAAACCGGAACTATGGATATGGGATGGTAATTTTGAGGCAATTGTTTGTCTCCTTTCTTAAAAACAGGAATAACTTTACTTACTTTTAGCAGATCAGAAAAATATCCCACCTTAAGACATTCAGTAAATATAAAAGCAAGCGAGTTAGAAATGAGATGTATAATTTTTTTAATAATAAAATTAGAAAACCAGTAAAAATCCATAGTTTTAGAGTTTGAGAATTTGGCTACAACTGTAAGTACCTGTTCCGGGCTGATAGCGTCCCATTGAAAGGGTGGAGCCCCAGGTTTCACACCAGCTATACAATCAGCTTGAGTAGCCGGTGTAGGGATTCCTCTCTTTAACTCCTGAGCACAGTTCAGAAAATAAGAATTTAATTGCTCAGGATCAATTCTGATTTCATTAGTGCGAAAAGGTGTATGTTCTTGCGTTATTATGTCCCATGCAGCCTTGCACTTATTAGATGAATTTTCTATAAACTCTTCACATGCCTTTCTTTTAGCTTCCTCTAATTCACTCCTATACAACTTCTTATAATGAATATACAACCTATAAGCTGTATTACAATCAGTAGAGCCTATCCTTGATAAATTTTTGTAGATGTCATAATAACCTAACAATTTGTTTTTTAGTGCTAAGACCAGATTTGTATACCAGTTTACCTTATTTTTGACATTTTTAAAAGTCACAGGTTTTTTTAGAGGAGAACAATAATGCCATAGATTAACAATATTTTTAAAATAAGTATCAAATAAAGTTTTTACATCACCCATTCCATTAAGGTAGTCCTCAATAGCACTACACTGTTCTGTTTTGAGTAATTCTATACATTTATCTATCTGCTTATCACTCTGTGTTCTAATTAGTGTACCTGTATTTTTCATACTCGCTATTTCTTTGTGCTTCTTATTATCAATTAAATATTTAAAAACTAGAGGATCATGGTCAGCAAAAAGGCCGCCAATTTTATGAATTTGATAATAGTCTGTGGGGAAATTCACAATTACATTATCAAGACAAGAACTCAAGCGAGTAGGTAAATTATTTGTATGAGTTAGATTCAATGATCTCAGCAGATTTAGAAAAGCAAATGTATCCTGTGACTCATTATAAATGAAACCCACATTATAATCCCCACAAATCACAACTCTACTTTTTTTAAATTGCTTTAAGAGCACTTTCAAACAAATCAAAAAATACTTTTGTGTTTCCACTTGTTGATCTATATACACTAACAATATACAAATCTAAATCTGTTATTCTAACACCACATATTTCAAAATCCATGGTTCAGCATAAAAATTATTTAAGTTTAGTTCATTAAATGTTATTCCACCCTTTAAAAAAATAGACACACCCCCATTTTTTATTTTACGACAAACTAAACTAGCTTTTACAAAACCTGATGGAATAAATATATCAGATTATTCATCCTTGAGCCAATGCTCAGAAACACAAATAAAATGAATATCTTCTACAGCACAGAGTGTTCTAATTCTAAAATTTTATTGCGTATACATTGAATATTAACTTGCAATATATTAAGACCATAGTCTTATAAGATATCTCTTATCAGACTATATATCTCATAACTTATATCTCATAAGAATCTCCTCCTTTAGGGTTTCGATGCTGTACAACACTCATGTTACTATGACTAATAGATTCATCTGATATAGATACACAAGTGGGAAAGGTGGACTTTTGTTTGCAATTGGACCTTTACTGGCTTCTATCTTGAGGTTGAGCTCAGAAAACTAGTTTCATGTGGATGGCCTTGAACAGATTGTGCAGGTCTAAATGATAAGAGTAGAAATCAATCCAGTTAGATCTCAAACCAATATAAGGCACCAATACTTGGAGTTGAAACAGTTTGGAATGAACCTGTCAGTAGACAACTACGTCAGTCAATATAAGGCACCAATACTTGGAGTTGAAACAGTTTGGAATGAACCTGTCAGTAGACAACTACGTCAGTCAATATAAGGCACCAATACTTGGAGTTGAAACAGTTTGGAATGAACCTGTCAGTAGACAACTACGTCAGTCAATATAAGGCACCAATACTTGGAGTTTAAACAGTTTGGAATGAACCTGTCAGTAGACAACTACGTCAGTCAATATAAGGCACCAATACTTGGAGTTGAAACAGTTTGGAATGAGCCTGTCAGTAGACAACTACGTCAGTCAAAGTTTGGAATGAACCTGTCAGTAGACAACTACGTCAGTCAAACAGTTTGGAATGAACCTGTCAGTAGACAACTACGTCAGTCAAAATTTGCTTCTTCTTCATGAATTTATTTTATCGTAAATTTATTCTAACTTTACTGTCTCTCAGTTAAAATTTATTAGATTTAAAGAAAACATAAAGGAAGAACCATAAAATCTAAAATCAATATGTTTGAAGTGCTTTCAACTTAAATAACCAATCATTGAAAACATGTGGTTTCAACAGCAGAAAAAGTAAGTGACTTATTTATTATAATATAGCATAAATTAATAAAATAAAAGTTGAATTTTATATCTATATATAGTTGTAATACTTTTCAGAACACTTTTAGTCACTTTTTAAACTTTAAAACAACTTTTTTAATTAATTTTAGATTAAATTGTGACATACTGTAAAAACCACTGTTACTTCATTTAGCCACCAACTTGAATACTACACTTGTGCAACAAAGATTCACAGTAACTATGTTATTTATACTTTAAAAATCCTTCTCTTCTATCCTAAGTTCAGATGGCTTTAGAAACGCTCTTTGAAAAATTACATTTTTAATGAGAATTAACAATCCAAATCCAAGATATGGAAGAATCGGAGAGTCATACTTAAAGCAACATCTCACAAAAATCTTCACAAAAAATATCGTTTACTTTATTTCCTACAAACTTCCTGGGTGAAAAATAGGTCACATTAAATCACAGACTTGCTCTAAATGTAGAGAGGCTGATCACATCGATGAGACTTTAAACTTCTCAGAGAAGTTGTTGCCGAATGATGTGATGGACCCAAACTGACCTGGTTGTAGATAAGATTTGTTGGAATTATCTTTAGCACACATTTTTCAATAACGTTTTAAAAAGAATTCTTCAACTTAATTGTATGTGTAAAAGTGATTCTTTTTCATATTTTCAAAACTTTAGACATACTAGAACTGTTTTCTTCTTTTGATCATTTGGAATGTTTTCTAATCTGTGCTGAGAAATACTAAATATATCAGATCCTTTTTGTAGGACACATATTTGTTCATTACCTGGCCCAAGAGCAAATTTTGGAATCTATTGGTTGTTATAAGTAGGGAAATATATAGACATTCATATTCTTTATTTATGAATTGAATATAAACAAGAGATATTATCTAAGTCATCAAATTAAAATTAGCATATAGTAAAAAATGTGTTGTTGTTATGTGATTAGTTCGCGACAGTTTATATTTTTTATGTTATCTGATGAGGTTATTCACTTATCACTATCCTTGGCAAAGTTAAAGTTGTATCGATGTTATTACTATTAATTTAATTTAATCTTAACTATACGTCTTTTATTTGATTATTTTTATTTTTTATTGTTTATTCATTTTGTACTAGAGTAATTTCTACTTATGTGTATTAATGCTCCTTTGTCGTCATAAAATATAATGACTACAAGCCTTCGCACTGCCTTATCTGACCATGTAGGCCTATTTCTCAGGAACATTTCAATGTTTGTTTTTTCTTCTTTTTCATATTTATTCGTAGTGCTTTTACTTCAACTTATATATTGAAGGTTATTTAATAGTATATAATTGTCTATATTCCTTTTCTTTTTCATATTGTTGTAAAAATGAAGATTTTTTAAACCCACGTACATTTTAATTTTTATGATGTATAAATTGTATTAAACGGATAATATTCATATTAATATTATTGCTAATATACCTTTTTATGCACAGAAAATTCAGTTTTTTAGTTCATTTGAAGTAACTGTAAACTAATTTCTATTAAAAGTCGGGTCTATACAAAAGGCGACTAGACTATGGTAATTAAGCTTATATGCAGGACGGTTTCCCATTGTTCCGTAGAACCGAAGTAGGTTAGGGATCAAACTGGCTCACGCTGGCCTGTGTTTCCATAATTTAGGGGTTCTCCCTTTACCATAGAGGCGGCCTTTGTCCCCTTTTGATTCTTTGTTTCCAAAACACACTACCAACATTAAAGACCTCCCTGGGTTCGACTGCCATTTCTCATTAAAGAACTCCCTAAACTCCACTGACCCTGGGTTCGACTGCCATTTATCATTATAGAACTCCCTAAACTCCACTGACCCTGGGTTCAACTGACATTTATCATTGGAGAACAACCAAAACTCCACTGACCCTGGGTTCGACTGCCATTTATCATTAAAGAACTCCCTAAACTCCACTGACCCTGGGTTCGACTGCCATTTATCATTAAAGAACACCCAAAACTCCACTTACCCTGGGTTCGACTGTCATTTCTCATTAAAGAACTCCCTAAACTCCACTGACCCTGGGTTCAACTGCCATTTATCACTAAAGAACTCCTTAAACTCCACTGAGGTTCGACTGCCATTTCTCATTATAGAACTCCCTAAACTCCACTGTCCCTGGATTTGGCTGTCATTTCTCATTAAAGAACTCCCTAAAATGAACTGATCCTGGGTTTGGCTATTCTTCCTCATTCAAGAACTCCCTAGACTCCATTGACCCTAAATTAGACTGATCTTCCTTATTCAAGAACTCCCTAGACTCCATTGACTCTGGGATTGACTGGTTTTCTTCATTTGGAACCTACTTAACTCCATTTACCCTGGGATCGACTGTTCTTCCTCTTCAAAACTTCCCTACACTTCACTGAAGGTTCTTTCTCATTCAATATAGCCTTTTATATATATATATATATATATATATATATATATATATATATATATATATATATATATATATATATGTCCTTTTAATGCTAACTGGCAACCTACCGAGGTTAGATTGGGGGGGGGGGGGAGAAAGTGGATGGAAGTTCGCATAACGGATTGACTAACAAATCTCGTTTAGGAACTGAGGATTGCCATGCCTCGGGTCCCTCTGACAGATTTTCCCAGCAGTTTCTTGAGAATAAAAAGAGACAGCTTTTTTTATTTTCCTTAGGGTTAAGTGGTAGAGAGGACTAAGTAGGCCTAAGTTCGCTACATAAATAAAGGCATTTTTCATTTAATTTCATTTGAAATTTGAAAATTTCTTCAGTAGTAAAATGTAATACATAATGTTATTTTGTTACCTTGTTTATTAAAAGGTTTCTTGGACTGTTTTATCTGAATGTTTCTGTTATACTTTCATATATTTTATTTATTCTTACTATAATCCTCAAATATTTAGTCGCTTAGTCTACTCCTTGCACAGAAAGTCTTTTTTATGTATATTTATTTGTTTTTTGTGTGATGTTAATATATCATGTATGCCGTTGTGCTTGTGTATGTTATTTGTATATTCGCCCTGTTATCGAACACTTCATGCTCAATTTATTTTTGCTATTATTTTTGGTGTGTTAGTTTAAATTTTTATCATTGATATTGTTATCAGTTGTGTTTCGAAGTTCATACAAACTATGTAATTAATAAGGTTATTTCTCACTTTCAATAGCATTTATTCCAATTATCATCGTCTATTATTGTCAGCCTAACTGTTGACATGGACTTTTGACTCAAATTTGAAGCTGTTGAACTACTTTTTACATGTTAAATTTTGTTTCATATTTAGCTAAATTTTTAATTGGAATTGTGTCTATTATGTAGCATAAATAAATATTTATGAATTTAAATCAAATAAAATGGTTCATTAAAATATGTTATTGGAACTAGAACATATGAGAGATTAAAACTAAAAAAGACAATAAGGTACGAAGGTCTATTGTATTGTCAGTCACTTGAGTTAGTTTTATCTTGTTTACATACTTGATTTCTACCATATTTTTTGCTCATAAATGTGACAAATGATTGAAAGATAAACTAATAAATCATATGAGCTATTAAAGAGCGAAAACAGAGTTAGCTATTTTGTTACATTAAGGGTATTCGATAAAAAATTATTTTTTCATATTTTTAAAATGAAATTATTAGTCCTCTTATAAGTAATAAGTGTTTTGAGGGAGGAAATAATTTTAAAAAATGTTTATAGAGGTGTACCTACCTAAAGTGGGTAATTTTGCCTTTCTACGTAGCCTACACAAATCATTAAGGAACCGTGCGATATTTTTTGTTAAAACATTGATAGATAACAGTTACAAACCAACCTAATGTACATTCATCTCGGTTAGATAACCCTTTAAAAATAACCTACACCTACAGTGTTATTTTCAAACAATAATTTTAAATTACAACTATACAAGGTGGAAAAACATGGAAACGCTGTCACAACTTTTGTATTACTTTACTTATAAAAGTGAAATCATGTATATGATCATGATTACAAAGAACACAATTTTTAATGCCATTGGTGACATTTTATCTTTTCAGGTGGACAGCCCATGAGGATCCCCTCGAAAATCTTTAGAGTAAGCCTAGGTCGAGTTTAAGAGTAAATTTTGCCGCAAACCGGACTTCGAAATGTTTATCCTTTCCAGAGTAGCGGTCATTTGAATTTCAAAGTAACTTATTTGAACAATATTATTTCTCCGATATTTGACGATTTTAAGTTAATTATTCTGTTAAAAAATTATACTTTATGGAGCACAATTATAAAAAAAATTAATATCAAATTATATATGGAAATAAATAAGGGGGTTGTGAAGCGTTTCTATATTTTTCCCCACCCTGTATACAATTGAGAGTAACAAATATTATAGAACACTGAGATATCAAGGCGCATGCGGCAAAATGGATACTTCACTCATGTTGCCGAGTGACCTAATTGAAGGCGACTCTCAAATACGACCCTGTAAGTCTAAGGCGCATGCGGCAAAACAGATACTGGACTCATGTTGCCGTGCAATCTATCTGAAGGCGTCTGACAAATACCATGATCACTGTGTTTAAGGTATGACAGTAACTGCAGCTATCTCAGTAAGTGACGATTTCTTCTTATTTAATTCGATGTACTTATATTCCAGTCAACAGTTTCACTCATTGTGAACCACCACTAAAACGTGTGTATATATACCACAAAATTTATGGGTTTCAGCTGTTTATGTGTTCCATTGTGGAGTGCTAGTGTAGTCCCATGTAAATGTAATGCAGTTTAAACCAGCTGCGATTTCGGGCCTCACTAACTAACAAAATTATAGGAACAACTATTCCTATTAGATTGAACCTATTGTAGGTGTATATAATCAAGCATTAAACTGGTAACTATAGTGGAATATCTGCAAAAACATCTTTGATGTGTTTTTTATATGCCCATCCGTGTATTATGTACCCACTTAAATCAACCACTTTATTGAACCGAAATGACAAACTGATTGCATTGAATAGGTCTTACAAGCAAAACAAAATCCTTAAGCTACCTCACAATAGGTATATCTATGTATTTTTGGCATACATACAAGATTATACATTGTAAAATTCATAGACACTTTAAAAGGAAAGATTTGTAAAAAGGTTTTAACAACTTTCTTCATTTAGCAACGGTTGACTCTGATTTGAGGGAAAAAGAAAGTTTATTGTTCATTTTTTAATGTTGTAAAAAAAATCTTTAAAAAATTGATGGTTTTGGAATAAATGGGTAATGAATTACGTGAAAGAAATGAAGTATTGTCAGAAACGTTACATTTTAGAAAATGTTTTTTGACGAGAGTTAACGTTTCCAAAATATAGATGGCTGGTAGTGTAAAAATGCTCGATAATCTGAACAAATCACGCCATCAATAGCACCCTTGTCAGTTTTAAAAAATCCAAATACTTATGGTTTACAACATAGTATGGGTTAACAATATTAAATGGCTAACATTTTAAAATGGCTTAGGATAAGTCAATGGATTGATTATTTTGTAAAAAAAACACGGAATACACTAATCGGGGTGGAATTCGAAAAACATTTATCCCTCCTATTTTTCTCTACATTAGGAGTAAAATTCGAAAACAACCATCCAGGACACCTTTTAGTGACATCCTGTAGACAAAAAAGCTGACAATTTGGCCGGCGCGGTGTCTCAGGGGATAAGGATTTGGACTATGGAGGGCAAAGTCCAAGGCTCGTGCCCCCACTGAGCCAACGGTCGGTACTTCAGTCATTGAATAAAGTTCACGCACAGGCTGCAAGCCCATGTGAACTGGCGAGTGAAGTAAATAAAATATATATAAATATTAACATCAAATGATTGAACCTCACATAAATAATCGTATTATTACTTTTAATTTTATTTCACAAAATACTATTTAGGATCTTATTTATTTATAGAGTGACTGTCTAACAAAATGCAGTTGATAGGTCTGCATTTTAGATAGACCAATGAAAACATGCTCACCTTTAGTTTTAGTAGACGATAAATAGTTTAGTTAAAAGCCACGTTACATATGCGCACATATATTTTAAATATAATATGTCATCTCTAAATCGACTATTTATTCAACACGAAACATTTGAGAAAAGGACAGAGAAAAAAGAAACAGGCTTCCTTTGTTAAAGCTGTAGCGAACACCTAAGTGGCAGTTATAGGTGCGCCTAGATTTTAACTAATGCTTATTTACCTATAGTAATAATAACTGCGTTAATCCTTGAGGAGTTGGACACTTCGGTACCCACCGGCCGTGTATGTGTGGGTGGGTGGGCAGGAAGGAACAGTCATCCTTCGGTACCCACCGGCCGTGTATGTGTGGGTGGGTGGGCAGGAAGGAACAGTCATCCTTCGGTACCCACCGGCCGTGTATGTGTGGGTGGGTGGGCAGGAAGGAACAGTCATCCTTCGGTACCCACCGGCCGTGTATGTGTGGGTGGGTGGGCAGGAAGGAACAGTCATCCTTCGGTACCCACCGGCCGTGTATGTGTGGGTGGGTGGGCAGGAAGGAACAGTCATCCTTCGGTACCCACCGGCCGTGTATGTGTGGGTGGGTGGGCAGGAAGGAACAGTCAACCTTCGGTACCCACCGGCCGTGTATGTGTGGGTGGGTGGGCAGGAAGGAACAGTCATCCTTCGGTACCCACCGGCCGTGTATGTGTGGGTGGGTGGGCAGGAAGGAACAGTCATCCTTTGACACCAATAGTTTCTCACATCTTGACGATCGGCGTCTTACAAGGATTGAAGGGATTGACAAGGTTTTTGCCCTGCCTTCCGCATAGTTAACTGTAGAAATAACTATTCGACACACTAACTCGACCTATGCTTATTTATTTACTCTATGTGACAGAAGTCAGATAGTTCAAAGCTATTTAGCCCTTACACAGTTTTACCATTTGGGGTTATCTAAAGGGTGATTTTTTTATTGGTGCTTTTTTTAATACTAAATATAAAAATGAAAAACAACCTGCATTGACATAAAAATGGATTTATTTGAACTACAGTGTCATGACATTAACGTTTAAAAATGATTTCTGGCATATGGGCTCCATTTCGTTCGCGTAGAAAGCCCAATCGAGTAGTCCAATTTTCGAATACTCTTTCCAGCAGCTGTGGTTGAATTCCGCCAATAACTCGACGAATGTTAGCTTCCAATTCATTTAAAGTTTGTGGCTTGTCAGCGTATACTTGAGACTTAACATATCCCCACAGAAAGTAGTCTGTTGGCGTGATATCACACGACCGTGGGGGCCAGTTGACACTACCTCTAAATGAGATGATACGTTCACCAAATGTTTCTGCCAAGAGGCCAATTGTGTCGTTTGCCGTGTGGCACGTCGCGCCGTCTTGTTGGAACCAGACATTTTCTAAATCCACTTCAAGTTCGTTTAGCTGAGGAACGAAAAAGTCCCGTAACATTGCCCGATAGCGTTGACCGTTTACCGTAACAGTCTGGCCAGCATTGTCTTTAAAAAAATAAGGGCCAATAACACCACCTGCCCAAATGGCGCACCAAACGGTAAGTTTTTGTGGATGAAGGGGCACACCAACAAATTCTTTTGGGTTTTCATTACTCCAAATCCGACAATTCTGTTTGTTGACAAAGCCGCATAACCAGAAATGAGCCTCATCACTGAAAAAAATCTTGCCTGCGAAAGCTGGGTCACGTGTTATCTTATTTTGAGCCCATTCAACGAAATCAAGACGCTTGCGATAGTCTAAACGTTTCAGTTCTTGCACCAATTGAATCTTGTATGGATATAGGCGTAGATCCTTCCGTAAAATATTCCTTAGAGTTGAATAGCAGATCGCTAATTGCTGCGCACGATGACGAATCGACACACTTGGATCCTCTTCAACACTACGAGCAACAGCATCAACAGCCTCTTCGGTCCTTACTGTGCGGCGTCTCTGCCGATGCTCAGAGATGCAACAAGAGTGTGGGTATTACGAAAACGATTAACCAAAGCTCGAATACCTGACTCTGATGGACGATTATGAGGTCCGTAAATCGGACGAAGAGCTCGGTAAGTTGCCCGAACTGAACTGCGGTTTTCAAAATAAATTTGCACTATTCGCAAACGCTCTTCATTTGTAAGTCTGTTCATGGTTACACAATAATACGCACTAGACAATACAAATATTGAAATGACATATGATAATAAGCAAAGATCAGCTGTTTTATTCGAATTTAAATGTTGTGTTTAGTAGTGGTGCCAACTTAAAAAACGCACCAATAAAAAAATCACCTTTTATTTTCTCAGGTTTACACAGCTTATAATATTATTTAAAATTAAGTTTTATTTTTATACTAAAAGGAATGTTGTAATATTATATTCAATGTGTATTGGCAGTTCAAATTGATTGGGTATTTAGTCTAGTTTAGATTTTAGTATTACTTCTGAAACATCTATTATTTTTTATGATGTACATTTTTACAAATTTTAAGTTTAATTTGTCCAACACTTGAAAATTTTTCATTTCATATAAGTTAACTTGAAATATTATTTTATGCTTTAAATTAATGTTTAGGTATTGAGTATAGTTTCATAATTGTTATAATTTTTTTTTAATTCATGCCTGTGGCGTTTTTATTTTTTGAAAGGTAAATATTTTTTTTGTTTTCATATATATGTATGACATGAATAGGAACCAAAAAATTTAGTTCTAATTCTTTGTCCTTTTACTTTATTTTATTTATCAATTAGTAGTTTCTAAATATTCATTGAGTTAACAAATGATACTTTTAACAATGTTACTGAATAAAATAGATGAATGTTTTCTTCTTCAATCTTAAAAAAAATCACCCTGCAAACTAAATAAGGTAAAGATAAAAGCTATTTATATATCTATGGTTTAGCGTTAGGTCCTTTTATCCTGAGTTTGATTTGTAGTGATTATAAATATAAACATCGGACTACTGAGGAGGAAAAATAACCTTATTTCTGGATTAGCAGCAACTTAGATGAAAAGACCATTTAAAGAACATAAATGATCTCTATGGATGACAAAGCGTCCACTCAATGGTTGCTATTATTGTGGACAACACTGATGTGCCAATGTTGGGTTGTGGCTAGTGTTGGGTGTTGTGCAGGGAAGAGAACTGAGTATAAGACTTTTTTGCAGAAAATCAGACCCATACCACGTGGTTCGGTTTCGTTTAAAGTTGACTATTAATGAATCTTATCTAACCATTAAGAAATGTACAATAAGATAAGAGATAAAAGATAGAACATGGAAGACTGGACATTTTAAAAATTTGTTAAAGAAAATATTACAGAATATGTTGATGTATAAGATGCATTACGAACCAATCTTATAATGGACCGCAAACGTGGACACGAACAATAGGTGATATAAGCAGATTACAGGAAGCAGAAATTATATTTTTAAAAGGAATATAGACGACTAGCAGAAGAGATGGAATAAGGAATTAAAAAACCAGAGAAAGGTTGAAAGTGATATTACTACAAGAGACAATGGAGAGAAGAAGAATGCATGGATGGGGCTTGTGAAGAGAATGGAAAATCATAGATTGCCGAGAATAGCCCTAGAGAAAGAGGAAAAGGACTGAGAAGAAGGTGGGAGGACCAAGTTTATAAGGATGTGGAGAGAAGTGCAATGTAGAAAAGTGGAAACGTGGAGGGATAGATACAAATGGAGAACACTGTGTTGAATTATCCGTGAAAACGGAAGTGTTTACGAATGATGACGTTGATGATCAGAGCATTAGTCGAACTCAGTTATAGTCAGACCACACAGGCCATCTACTTTCAGGCAATCATTCATATTCACCTTGAAATACGCATAAACTACTTCAAAGTCTCCTAAATAATCCTAAACAAATTTAAAACCACTCCTGGAATCTTCATCATCACAGGTCCTGCTGTATTCTTCCACCATACCTCTGTGTTGAGCAAGTCATTTTGTTGTCTAATTTTTTTTATCAAGGGCCGGCTTCTGCAAACTGCACCTGGAATTGCCACGAAGCTACTGAGCTTATGTTGCACCCTCATTCCCAGGTACTTTCCCATCTTATGCAAATTATCTCTGAATTGCTAGTGGCCAGTAAGAAATCCAACCACTCTTCGCAAATCCCTTCTACCCAGGTCCAGAGCATCCTGATGCCATTGCAGTGGAAGGTGCCTGCATTCTCTTGGACTGAACATTTCCCGTCATTCTTTCCCAGTGCCACATACGGTGGTGCTCTCTTTCCACCCAACGGATAATTCTCTTACCTTCTCTTTAACGTGCACGGCAGTAAGCCACTCCGCATGTAAGTTCTGGGCCAATGAGAGGTTTTCTAGCACCTTAGTTGACTCATTCGTTCGCTCCCTCAAACCAGCCTGGAACCCACAACAGCCTAACTCTGTTGGACTTCGCCAGAGGTGAATTTATAGCTACAAATGCTGTCTCAAACCTCCCTCCGATCCTTACACTAACCACCATCTGATATTTTCTACTTCTCTTTCCGCTCTTTCCTCTCACTTTTCCTTCTATAGACTTTCTCCTCTCATCTCATATCCTAACCAATAAAATTGTCTTTTTCTTATATTTTTAGTACAATATTTCCCTCTCTTCACCATCTCTCATAAGTACTTCTTAATTCCGCTCTCTTTCTTCCCATCCTATTTTCTCTATCCTTTTCCAAATCCACGTCTCCATTGTTTCCAACCTCTTATCGTCTTCTTTCCTAAGAGTCCATGTTTCCTCTCCATATACTAAAAACACCAAATTAACATTTAATAAATCTTTTCCTTTTCAAACCTATAGAATAATGTTTCGTTAATTGAGTTTGTTCATGCAGGTCTTCTATTTCACTTATTCAATACATTCAATTATAAATTTCTGCCTTTACGTTTATTAATAATCAAGTTTTTATAAATAAAGTTGATTAGTAATAAACTTGATTGCTCCAACTACCTATGCCAGGTGATGGAGCAATCCTCTCGCAGTCTGTGTACTTTGGTTGTGTCGCACGTTCACTATCTGTTTACGGTGACACAGACGTGACAATTCATCAGCTCGGAGCATTACCGAGTGGCGTTAATTCATTATTCACTGCATCAAATCACACCTCTCTTGGAAATTACGAAAATACGAATGTAATCTTGAAATTATATTCATTTAATTGGTTTGGATTATTTTAACCTAATGAAAATAATTCAAAATTTTAAACAATTGGACCTAAGTGTAACATAAACACAAATAACAAACAACAACAATAAAAACAATACCAATAAACAACATTAATGATTGTTTTCAACATAGCTAGTAAAGTTCAATAAATTCACCATGTACTAAATAAAGATGTATTCTACAGGTGAATAGGAATCAAGAAAGACTCTTCAAAGGGTATCATTACAAAAATAACAAAGCATGCAATAATACAATAAACCCTTTTAACTAAGTTAAAATTCATGCTATAAAACTAAAAAATGTATTATGAAAAATACACATATATTCTACTAAGGAAGAGGACTCAAGGAAGGTTCTTCAAAGTGTATAGTTAAAGTATTGTTCGAAAATAAAAAAATAATACAAAAATTAAGACACCTCTGGATTCAAAAAAGTTACAATAATAATTCTATAATGATAAAAACATAAAAAATAACTTCAGCCTTAAACAAGAAGATAGTTAAAAAAACAGTAGATTGTTATGCGTATTAAAAAAACAATTGTAGGTGTGTATATCCAGGAAAAGAGTTGAAGTAGGATTTTTTTTGTACAAAGCTAATGTCGTGTTTGTTACCGTAGAGTAATAGTCAAGAAAGGTTGTTGAAAGAGTATCATTAAAAAAATAACGAAATATACAACAACACAAAATGAAGAAATAAAACAAATAAAACCTTGTCAACTAAGTTATAAGTCATACTATAAAACTAAACAAAAGTCAAATAAAAATACACATATATTTTACTGTGCCACAGGTCTCAAGACAAGTTCTTCAAAGCGTATAGTTACAAAAATAACCAAACAAAGATAAACAAAAATGAGGCTCCTTGGAGACTTGGAGGTTACCTTTTTGTTTTCCGTTTTATTTTGTTAATCTGGTTATACAAATATGTGTGTTTCACTGTGTACAGATGTGTTGTAATATAGTATGTTAGTGATCTCAGATACAATAACTAATTGTCTTTAATGATTGTTGTTATAAATCGGTAATTTTTCTTGCTGACCAAGTCATTTTAGTCTTAATCTCAACTTTATTTGCATAGTTGACAAGCAAGAGATGTGTGATATGAAGCATGTATTGTAATTTATTTGTGAGAATAATTAAAATTTTACTTCCAACAATGAATGGATTTTAAAACGTTTAAAAATAAAAACTAGTAAAAATTCCAGCAAAATTAACCTTAACTTATTTTTAATACATCGAACATAAACAATATTTTGAAAGTTACAGGTAATTATTAATTGAATACGTTCATTTGTTGATTTTGTTATTGTATTTTAGAAATGAAAAAAAATGTTAGCCAATGTAGTCAGCTGATTCCCTTTTCAATACCACCATGTTCAAGCGAGAGACTTGGGGGGGAATTTCCTACTCCAACTTTGATATTCACCTGATATTGCCTCTCTTTGAGGAATCCATTGTCAGTCGATTTGAAATGAGCCTAGAATAATAGAAAGCATGATAGAACACCAGACACTCGTTGCAGGCATATAATGAAATGCTGCAAAAGCTGAAAAAATAGATAGATCGTTGAATAATTCATAAACTTGAAGATAACCGTACCTATTATGAGTTTTAAAAATCTAACTCTAAACATATTGAATGCCCTTTTAATGTGTAATAGATTAAAACTAATTAAATTAATGGCAGCTGATAATAAAAAAAAATAAAAAAAGAAGAAAAAATCACCCTGCAAACTAAATAAGGTAAAGATAAAAGCTATTTAATTCTTATTAGACACCTTATATTTTATTATACAAGTTATAATAAACAATTTAACATATAATAAATTGTGTAATATAAATTCTACACAATACATATCATTACCTCAACGGGAAGTTACATTAATTTCATGTTGAGTTAAGTAGTTAATGTAGAGATGTTCAAATGTAATTGAACGATCGGACAAAGATATGTTTCACACTGATGGCAGGTCATCCCATATCAATATCCCCAATTTCCTATATGGAGGTGTGACATTTGAACAATCCAATATGGGCTAATCTAAGATGGCTTTTGTAATCATTTTGGATAATTTATTTAATTTTATCTTCTTATCCAATTTGACCACCGAAATCAACGAGTTATAAAGAAAACCAATAAATAAAAACGACTTCACATTGAAGTCACACAATTAAGTATTTTCGGAACACTCACACAATCGAAACTCACTTTCATCTGACATAAGTATAAAACAGATCATTATAAGAAAAAAAATACATATATATATTCACACTTTTACAAAAATAAAAAAATTACAAGGGTACATTTTGTTTAGAGTTAAATCTTAACAGTAAAATTGCAGCTGACAGTACAAATTAGTTATAAGTGATTTTTTTAAATTTAGATGCCGTGCAATAACGTACTTAAGGTGGCTGTTCCGCTTCACAAAAAAATTCTAAAATATGGGTTACTATTTCAATGATTCAGACCGTAATAGTGGTCACAAAACTTTGAGTGTAATTCTATATAAAATTGTTACGACATAAATAAGAGATAGATATAATATATTAAATGCTACTTAAATGAATTAATAACAAACTTAACAGAACCAAAACAAACAATGAAGCAAGTAACTAACAACAAACTTATTAACACACAATAGAGCTAACAAAACAACATACATTTTGAAGTTACATAAAAGCCTCGATAAACATGAAAAATTATTTACAAAAGAGTAAAAATTGTAAATAGTTTTTTAATTAGCATAATACGTGTTGGTACATATACAGTACAAGTAAATGTCACACAACATAAAGTTATGACAATATAAGCACAAAATGCACAAATATATTACAATACAAGTACAAAATGCACAAATATTATGGTGATCGATTTCGGTGAACCACGCTCACATTCCCTAGACCAGAGGGATTCACATCATGATCATAATATTTGTGCATTTTGTACTTGTATTGTAGCCTAATATATTTGTGCATTTTGTGCTTATATTGTAATAACTTTGTGTTGTGTGACATTTACTTGTACTGTATATGTACCAACACGTATTATGCTAATTAAAAAACTATTTACATTTTTTACTCTTTTGTAAATAATTTTTCATGTTTATCGAGGCTTTTATGTAACTTCAAAATTTATGTTGTTTTGTTAGTTCTATTGTGTGTTAATAAGTTTGTTGTTAGTTACTTGCTTCATTGTTTGTTTTGGTTCTGTTAAGTTTGTTATTAATTCATTTAAGTAGCATTTAATATACTATATCTATCTCTTATTTATGTCGTAACAATTTTATTTAGAATGACACTCAAAGTTTTGTGATATGACCACTATTACGGTCTGAATCGTTGAAAAAGTAACCCATATTTTAGAATTTTTTTGTGAAGCGGAAAAGCCACCTTAAGTACGTTATTGCACGGCGTCTAAATTTAAAAAAATCACTTATAACTAATTTGTACTGTCAGCTGCAATTTTACTGTTAAGATTTAACTCTAAACAAAATGTACCCTTGTAATTTTTTTATTTTTGTAAAAGTGTGAATATATATATATATTTTTTTCTTATAATGATCTGTTTTATACTTATGTCAGATGAAAGTGAGCTTCGATTGTGTGAGTGTTCCGAAAATACTTAATTGTGTGACTTCAATGTGAAGTCGTTTTTTTGTGTTGTGTGACGTTTACTTGTACTGTGTTTTATTAAACATACTTACATAAGTATAAGTTGGCTTTTCTTGTTGTTTATAGTAATTGTTGTTTATTTTCATTTTTTTTAAACATCTTTACTGTATTTGTTTTATAATATTGATAGTTTCATCTTCGTAACATTATTTTGTACCGAATCTAAGGTTCCTTCAACACACTGTACGTATACAAGACATGGAGGAACCGTCCACCCCCATTCACGTGACTTGATGGGCCTTCCTACCTTCCCTACGAAATAATGACACAAATGTCCAACATTAAAACTATGGATAGGCCCAGCAACCATGTTGGGAAATTTCAACATAATACTAAATTTAAAGATTATACGAATTACTATAACTTTTTTATCGTAAAGACTAGAATATTTGACATGCTAAAATATTTTCACAATCATATAATCTGAAACATAGACTTTATACCAATTAAATACATTACTGAACGTAACTAATAGGTTTAAAATCTAATGAGATTATTGGTAATTGCAAACACAAACATCAATATGTTAATAATCAGATATTGGGTGGAATTCTAAACTCATTCCTTTTCTGTTTTTAGAATTTTTTTAAAGTAAACAGTTCACTTCATTATGATATCGATTCACAATGATTATCACATACAACAATGATTCTCAAAAGAGTACGACCGAAACAGATTATGTACTTTCTTTGACTGTATTTGAATTAATTGGTATTTCATTACGATTAAAAATATGTATAAACATCATTGTACAAACATATCATCAATAAAACATAAGAACTACCAATCAGTTTACTTAGAGTGAGGTATTGTTTGATTCTGAAAGGCCTTTCTTGTGTAGAGGAATCTGATAAAACCGAATCAAGTCAAAAATACTAAATCTAGAAGGGGTACAGAGTCGATCGACGGAATCCTTGGCGTTAAGACACCGGTTTACGATCACTTGCCATTATTATTAGGGACGGCAAAGATATATAGATGTATCAGAAATATCGATAGAAATGTTCCGATATATCGATATTTTAGAATCGATATTTTCTTTCGATAATATCGGTCATATCGATATTTTTGTCCGATATATCATATCACTAAATATTGACGTTTTTCTCTCAAAATCACCACGATTCAAAAAAAAAAAAAAATTAAATTGCCTTTTATGCATACAAAACATGAAATAATAATACTTTATTTTTTACTTAGTATTTTTTATATAGTAGTACCATACTAATAATAGTTACTACTTTATTTAGTTTTTTTACGTAAGGTTAACGCACTAAAGTGTAGTTTATTTTAGACCAGTGGGTTGAACGGGTAAATGAAGTTGTGTACGAGTTGAAAACTTTGACTCTAAGATGCCCAGCCAGTCGCCTTACAAACAATTATCACATTATTATTTTATAATTAACATAATAATTAAAGGTATAACTATTCTTATTTTGAATTTTTTCATTCAACCTCACAGACCACAAATTGTTTCGAGTAGATACATATAGTCTATTAATGTTTACATACATTAGGCTATTCTAAACAGTGCAAGCTATACATGAGTTTATTTTTGGTCACGACATAAGAGTTAGTGCATAATATTAAACAGATAAATCATTTACAGTTCGATATATCGGTTATCCGATTTATAAATATTTTTCTTTCGATATTATCGTTAGATCGATATTTAGTTTGCGATTTATCGATATGTTGAAAATATTTACCATCCCTAATTGTTATAGGCTTGGGGATTAGGAACGTTGTACTAGCAGAGGCTGAGAAAGAGGACCCTATGGCTCTGTATTCAAACAACTCTTTAATAATGTCTCGCAAGATGTCCATCTTGGGCGGAGCAAGTTGATAAGGGCAGGGTGTCAGTCAGGCAGACTTCATATTTAAGAAACGAGTAACACCCAGACTGAAAGTCAACACGTCAGGAAAATGAGAACTTGACTACTTAAAATGCTTTCACTAATGAAAACGTACTTTATTCCTAGAAAAGCAGTGGAAAGTAGTTCTAAGAACAACTATCACATGGTGTTACGTAGATGTTCCATTGACTGTCCTAAGATCTGCTCGGTTTTGGGTCGTCAATCTTAGACAATTTTATATAGGAACAATAAATGCAAGTTTTTTTTTAATGAAAAATTACTTTGTTTTTAATGTGAACTTAGGACTGGCCAGTCCTCTCTATCACCTAACCTTATCAAAAATAACAAAACTAATCACATAAATAACACAAAACATTACTATTAATACAATATAAACCAATTGCAACATATCAGTAATCAACAGTAAAAAAACAAAACTCAACATATCAAACATAAAAAATAACTTTAAAATCATAACTCACAAATAAATATCTACAAAAAATAATAAAAATCCTCAAAAACGCAATACATACCACCCGCAAACCATGACCACCAAACGCACCCGCCCGCCCCGTCTACAGGTCTCGATTAGCTCCGCTCCGAAGCGAGGGCCTTCGTCTATACTTTTGATATTGTCAGGAAGCATATTCCATAAACGGCAGAAGGATTATGGAATAGATTCTTTCCAGCGTCTGTAAAAGATCTATTGTACAGGGCAGTGCGATGAATTGGGACTGATTTTTCTTTTAACCTTTGTTAAGAAGAAAAATAGTCGAGAATATCTTGAAAATGTTGTTGGAATAGGTCTTTTTTTTGGTAAGGTTACGTTTAATTGTTTATATAGTTTTGCCGGCGTTCTGGCTTAGTGCGTAATTAAAGTGGCCATTTCCCAAACCGCCAAGTCACCACTTTATGTGTCGCCACTACTACAGGTCGACTGCTCTCTAGTAGACATACTTACTGCTGTACCACCACCTTAAAGCTTAATCGAGTGTTTGCTTAATTCACTGCTTGAAACGTTATGCATCTTTTCTTCCATTTAACGTTAAAGTGATGCTGGTCAAGACACTTGTTTTGCCTCATTTAAATTATTGTGACATCGTAACTAGTGACATGACTGTTAAGCTCTCGGACAAGCTTCAACGTGCGCAGAAATATTGTATAAAATTTATTTTCAATCTACAGTGAGTGTTATTACGTTACGCTTACGCACGTTACGGCATTCTTAAATCAACTGTCTATTCTGAAGCTTAAACAGCTTCGTGAGTATCATTCACTATTATTGATTCACAAGATTTTAAAAACAAAAAAATCCCATTTACTTGTCCGAGCGTTTCAGGTTCATGAACGATGTAAGTTCTAGAAATACTCGTCAGGGAGCATCAATATTATCAGTCCCTGTACGTCGAACTACTTTATATAACAAATCTTTCACTGTAATAGCTTGTCGCCTTTGGAATGCGCTCCCTGACAGCATCAAAACAATCGAAGGTACGGGGTGGAAGTTAAAGGTCATTTCATGCGGGATCTGTAGTGGTGGTGGGCTGGCGGTTTGTGGGGGCTATGTGGGGTGTGAGTAAGATATGAATGGGCGATAGTGCTTTTAAAGCGTTTTTTCTTTCTTTCTTTTAAATTTTACTGTTACTTTTGCATAGTTAGTGCCAATTTATTTTGTATTGATTATTAATCTTTATTTATTTTTATATAAAATAATTTTATTTTGCATTGCGTGGATTTTAGTATAATTTTACGTTATCTATCTCACATTGTACAGTTCGTGTTTACTATTATAATGGGTTAATGAGTTTTTTTAGTGAAAATTGTAAAAAATGCCGTGGAAAGTTTCACAAATTTGAGTGTAGAATAGTTATAAATATACTCAATATTTTTACAAAAATCATCTTATGGTCTACTAGATAAGTCTTTGGCCAATCAAATGACGATTCTAGTTTACAGTACATTCATTGTTATGTAAATAATCGTTTACATAGAAGCCCACGTTTTAGGCATTTTTCGTGGAGCGGAACGGCCTCCATAAGGCTTCGAACTGCGGATTCCAAAATTCCAACTCCAAGGTTCGAATCCACAACTTAGGTAATGGTCGTTACTTAACTTGTTGAGTAAAGTTCACGCACAGGCATTTACAGGCTTTACGCCCATGTCATCTGGTGAATGAAGTTAAAATAAAATATGAAAAAAACTTAAAAAAAGTAACGAAAATAGTTTTTATTAGAGGTTAATAATACACGTTTAACGTATCCTCTCAATAAACACACTTGCAATTCTGTTTTTCACTGTAGTACATGAATGTTTTAGTATGAGTCAAGTTTGGTGATAAAACCGAAAGAACTTTCTGTTGTGCTTTGAATATTTTTTTGTATTATTCGTTACTAAAATAGGAACTGTGGAGTTGAACCAAATGTGTTGTGTTTCAGCTGCACTCGGAATACAGAAGCACTTATCGCTGGCATGAATACACAGGACCTCGGCAGGAGATCATCCGCAAACCTCCCCAGTCCCAGCCTCAAGGTACGTTTCACATTTATAAAAATAAGTGTACCCGAGTTTGAAGGGCTGTTTACTAAGAATCTAAGAGGCCTATGAAAAATCACATCATTGCATTTATTGTTCAATTGTACGTTATGAAATATGAGTTTTAATAATTTTTATCCTAGTTAGAGTAAAAAGTATCAGAATTTTATCTAGTTTTCACTGTGCATCAACTTTACACATTTATTACTAAAAGAACACGTTAATATAATAATTTTGTGCATGGTCAACGAGAATGACTTTTACAGGTTTTTTTAAATGCCAGAATTTTAGCTTTTCAAGAAAAAACGTTCTTAACAATTTCCTGAAACAATGTATTCTTGCTTCTACAGTTCTTAAAATTGATTTCTTTGTTACGTGTAATCCTTATGAAATGTCTGATTCCTATACGTACATATGAATTACTGCATATTCGTCAGTAATAATTTGTATAATACTTGGAACAAAAAAGTACCGAAATTTTAACAAGTTTTCACTGCACATTAACTTTACACTTTTATTAGTAAAAAATATAATGTAACTGCATTATGAAATGTATTTATTTATGAAATACATAAATCTATTCTGCACCTGAAATTTATTAGTTTATATTGATTTAAATAAATTTCAAATTACTGCATTTATTTAAGAATCTGAAAGGATTGCATAATTTATCAAACCTTATGTACTAACATTTCATAAGGCTTACAACGTGACCAAGTAATTTATTTTACGACTCTAGAAGCCAAGAAAACAGTGTTTCAGGAAATTGATAAGAACCTTTTTCTTGAAAAGTTTATAATACTTATACAATAGCCTACATTAACCCGAATATCACAATTAAAATGTGATATATCTCCACATTTTTTACTAATAAAAGTGTAAATTTAATGCACACTAAAACCTAGTTGAAATTCCGGTACTTTTTGTGCTAAGTAGGATATAAATCATTACATTTTTCTCTGAGCGATAAAAACCCTTTTTTGTTCTCTTGTTCGTCCGAATACTGCAGCGTTTATTGGTCTCCGTAACAGATCTACCTTCAAGATGCACTGGAAAAGATTCAGACACGCTTCCTTCGGTGGGGATGAAAATTGGCTAAAGAAGCCCCCATAGCTGACTTAGCAGCAGCTTACAATCTCTGAGGGCTGTAGGAACATTCAAAATTCCATGCTCTTATTTCGTTTGGTGAATGCTATGATAGACTGTCCTCACTGTGTCTCCTAGAGATAGTAAACTTCAGAGTTCCAGGTGGCACCCGTTCAAGAGATCTCTTCACGTTCAAGGCCATCCGTGAATACATCATACGCTGCCAACAGGACGATGGTGAGGATTCATCAGCAAGGAAACCGCATGCTGACTCAGAAGTTTTCTCCTTATCTGAATTTTCTTTAGAGGGAATCAAGAACAATCAAGAAATTGTTCGTTGATTAAATTGTTTTATTTACCGTCATATATTATATTATTAGGGCCTACTATTATAAACTCTATTATGGGCCTACTATTATGTTACCATACAGGGTTGGGCAACATTCAGGAATATATTCATTAATTTCAAAATCATTGAAAGGAATGTAATGAAACTTCGCATTTATCTACATGTTCAAACACTTGGACATATAGATAAATGAAGTAAATAATGCAGTTACATTATATTTTTTACTAATAAAAGTGTAAAGTTAATGTGCAGTGAAAACTTGTAAAAATTTCGGTACTTTTTTGTTCCAAGTATTATACAAATTATTACTGACGAATATGCAGTAATTCATATGTACGTATAGGAATCAGACATTTCATAAGGATTACAACGTATCAAAGAAATCTATTTTAAGAACTCTAGAAGCAAGAATACATTGTTTCAGGAAATTGTTAAGAACGTTTTTTCTTGAAAAGCTAAAATTCTGGCATTTAAAAAAACCTGTAAAAGTCATTCTCGTTGACCATGCATAAAATTATAAATGCGATATATTAACGTGTTCTTTTAGTAATAAATGTGTAAAGTTGATGCACAGTGAAAACTAGTTAAAATTCTGATACTTTTTACTCTAACTAGGATAAAAATTATTAAAACTCATATTTCATAATATTACTTCTTTTTCGCATAGCTAGGTGATGGCCCATGAAGGAAGTCTTAACATTTTATATGTAAGCCTACCTCGAGTATTTTTAATAGTTTTACCTACAAAACATTACATACAGAACATTTTAAAGGTACAATTTGTAAACACAAGAGTGCAAACCTGAGGTCAAAAGGATGACCCAGTCAGAAAAAATAGCCTCTCGAGGAATTTAATATCATAACACTGCTTAAGACAAAGGTAATAAACTTATTATCTATTGCTGCGTAGAGCTATAATTTATCTATCTGAATATGAGAAATTAAATTTCATAAAAAATAAGTAACAGATTATTATAATAATATTCTTAAACTATTTTATGTAAACCTACTATCAAAAGTGTTTTTAATAAATTTTTATCATTTTTATCTTAGTTAAATAGCATAGCTAAATTTTTATAACGCAGTCGTTTGTTACGATTGTTAACAATCAACAACATTCTCAGCAACAGGGACCTAAAACTGTTAAATAATTAGCCATATAACAGAGAAGAATTAGTAATATGAAATTCAATTCTTTGAATCACTGTATTTTTGAATGGGACATCCTTTGACTTCAGGTTTGCACTTTTGTATTGTTCAAACAAAAACCTTTAAAATGAGTTATAACTCCAGGTTGGCTTACATTTAAAATTTTTAACACTTCCTTCATGAGCCATTCCCTGGATATGCAAAAAACAAGTAAAATGTGTCCATGTGTTTGTTATAGAAATATATGCATGACTACAAAGTTTCATTACTTTTATTTTAATAGTTTTAAAATTAATAGATACATTCCAGACTTTTGCCCAACCTCGACCAGTCAAATTATATTCTTTGAGTGGCTGTACTTTCTGACTGACTTTTTACCTCAGGTTTGCACTCTTGTGATTTACAAACAAAGATCATTAAAATGAGATATAACTTGAGGTTGGCTTGCATTAAACATTTTTAAGACTTCCTTCATGGGCCATCACCTGGCTATGTAAAAAACAAGACAAATATATCTTAATGTTTGGTATAGGGACATGTACATAACTGCAAAGTTTCATTACATTTTCATCGTTTAATTTTACGTTATGAAATATGGATTTTTAATAAAAACTTAAAATCAGTAAAAACCTAGAAATTAAGTAACCTATGAAAAATCCAGTCACATCATTGCTTTCCTCGTTTAATTTTACGTTAGAAAATATGGATTTTTAATGAAAACTTAAAATTAGTAAAAACGTAGAAATTAAGTAACTTCTGAAAAACCCAGTCACAGCATTGTTTTCCTCGTTTAGTTTTACGTTAGGAAATATGATTATTTAATAAAAACTTAAAATTAGTAAAAACGTAGAAATTAAGTAACCTTTGAAAAACCCAGTCACAGCATTGTTTTCCTCGTTTAATTTTACGTTAGGAAATATGACTTTTTTAATAAAAACTTAAAATTAGTAAAAACTTAGAAATTAAGTAACCTAAGAAAAACCAGTCACAGGATTGTTTTTCTTGTTTAATTTTACGTAATGAAATATGGATTTTTATTAATTGTTAACCTAGTTTAAACAAACACTTTTTAATACTTTTCACTGTGAATCAACTTTACATTTTTACTACTAAAAATCCCATTATTTTATCTTATTCAGATTTGGACACATTTTTGACAGACAGTTTTCTTTAAGTTTTACAAATTTCAGAATTTAATTTTTTCACTAAAAAGGTTCTTAGCAATTTTCTGAAATCAACTTTTCCTTGGCTTCTAATGATCGTAAAATTGATTGATTAGTCACGTTGTAATCCTTACACAATCAATTTATTATGATATATTACTTGTATGTACGTAAGTAAATACAATGAATTTGAAATGATTTATATATCTTCAATTCTAAGTTTAACCTATAAATTATAAATTGCACATGAAACAACGTAAAAATAAGCGAGATTGAAAAAAAGCAACTGTAAACTGTATAAAAAATAATGGTGGGATTGGATTTTTCATAGGCCTCTTATTTTTTTTAGTTAACAACCTTCAAACTCGGGTACACGTAATTTCTGTGCAGATAGTAGTGAATGTCATACACGTACAGTATAGGCACAAAGGAAAACAAATATCACAGTAACGTTCGTTCTCTTTTGTACTTATATTGCACTTGTGTTGTGTGACATAAACAAATATCACAGTAACGTTCGTTCTCTTTTGTACTTATATTGCACTTGTGTTGTGTGACATAAACAAATATCACAGTAACGTTCGTTCTCTTTTGTACTTATATTGCACTTGTGTTGTGTGACATAAACAAATATCACAGTAACGTTCGTTCTCTTTTGTACTTATATTGCACTTGTGTTGTGTGACATAAACAAATATCACAGTAACGTTCGTTCTCTTTTGTACTTATATTGCACTTGTGTTGTGTGACATAAACAAATATCACAGTAACGTTCGTTCTCTTTTGTACTTATATTGCACTTGTGTTGTGTGACATAAACAAATATCACAGTAACGTTCGTTCTCTTTTGTACTTATATTGCACTTGTGTTGTGTGACAAAAACTCGTTTGTAAGTAAATATTAACAGTTAATATGTAAAATTTAACATCAATACATAGTAAGAATTAAGGAAAGATAATCAGTAAAACATTTTTTATTTAATTACTAGGTTTTAGTTTTAATAATTTTCAGCTACTTAAAAAAATCCTAAAAAAAACAAATACGTTCTTTTAGTATTTCAAACAAATTTACTTTAAAATTAAAATATTTTTACTAATTACACAATACTCCTTTTGCACTAATTACACAATAATTTTAAATGAGAAATATATTTGATACAAAATTATGGAGGAAGCTGTTCTGAAATACTACGAAAAATTACGAAAATGAGGAAAAACGATTCAAAAATATAGCAATGTTGGTACTAAAATTGTGCGGAATATTGTGTCTTCAATGACACAAAATCCAGCTTCCGTGAGTTAATTTATTCAGATTTTTTATATGAATGACCATTATAGGAAACGTAAGTGAGGAGACGTTATTTTTTATTTACGTTGAGTTGCTTTTTCTACCTGATACTGAAACGTTTGGTTGAGAAAAATAACTCATAATAAGTCGTAATACTTATTAAAAAAAAAAAAGAAATATTGATCTAGTGCGAATCTCAAGTAGGCTACACCAGAAGTCTTCTGGGTTATATAGTTTTTATGTTCTTTAAATCATTCAAAACCTTTTCAAATCAAAAATTTCAAATGAAATTAAGTATAAAATAAAATATTTGAATAGATACTTTTAAAACGTTTTTCGAAAAGCTGTTTTGAAGGTCTGAGATTAATTTAGCAAACAATGTTTATTTTTTATTCCTCAATTAAAACAGTATCATATTTATTTTTTATGGTTATCATCCAGATCATACTTAAAATACTAAATGATCCAGGTTAACAAATTAAAAAAGGTGTGCTAATACTTAAATAAATAGCTTACTGATTTGATTAACTATTTTAGTTGACGTGTTGCAGGGAGTGCGCCAGTGTCGACCCCCCGGGCCCCCGCCGACGAGGACACTCAGAAAGGCGATGGTGGCACCGAACAAACCTCAGGTACAAACTACAGATTTGTAAAACGTAGAACTACAAATTTGTAAATCTGTAAAACGTCTTGAATTGAAGAATATATCAGATACTAAAGGTACAACTCCTGTAGTAGCCTGTAAAATGGAAGAACTCTACTAAAGGTAAATACTAATTAATGTTGTTTCATTAGTTTAGAGTCCTAGAACCTAGAATCACATCGGTTCTAATGGTATTTAAGCTGGGATACTGAAAGATGTCGAACACCCATTTTACACCTGTACTGTGTAAAATTTCCCATGTGTACAAAGAATACTTGCAAGAGTGTCTTTCAAAATCGCTGAAAACAGCTTAGTTAGTCATGATAGGCAAGAGTCGAAATTGTGTCCTTGAGTTCCCTTCATCCTATTGACAACTATAAAAGTTTTACAATATGTCCCAACTCTACTGAAAACTTCTTCAGTCATCTATACGAAGTAATTTAAGCACCAAGTCATTTATATAAATTAGGCAATATCAAGCTTGTGAAAAGGCTATTATACTATGATGGTACAATGAAAGGCGATGATCTACCATCGCAGGTAGATGATATCCAAAGAGCCAAAAAAACACCTAATCTGGCCAAACAACCCAAACAACAGCCCAAACAACTGGCATGCTCTTGATTTCAGTGCTCCACTTTTTAATTTTGCTAACTTCGGAGTAATACTTTATGATCTTGGAGCATAACTTCAGGATTTACGAATTAACTCTTGCTATAGTAATTGAATACCTTAAGGATAATATGCTTCTGCTGGTAAAAAAGAACAGCGACTAAAGGAGTAAAACCTGTAGAAATCTGTAAAACGTCTCATGTAAAGAACAGAGCAGCTACTAAAGGTGCAACTCCAGTAGAAATCTGTAAAATGTTTCGTAAAGAAGAACATACAGATACTAAAGTTGTAACTCCGGAATAAATCTGTAAAACGTCTCGTGTAAGGAACAGAGCAGCCACCAAAGGTGCAACTCCAGTAGAAATCTGTAAAATGTTTCGTAAAGAAGAACATACAGATACTAAAGTTGTAACTCCGGAATAAATCTGTAAAACGTCTCAAATTGAAGAACAGATCAGATACTAAAAGTGTAACTCCTGGAGAGATCTGTAAAACGTCTCGTATGGAAGAACAGAGCAGCTACTAAAAGTGCAACTCCTGTAGAACTTTGTGAAACGTCTCGTTTAAATTACACTGACCTATTTAAATTACTTTTATCACCGAAAGAGAAAAAAAATCAGTAAATGTTCCTTCTAATTATGTTTCCACCTAATTAAAAATAATTTCAGCGAAGTGACGCTTAAAACTGTATTTATATGACGTTCGTTCAAAACAGTTACAACTAATATACATGACTAAGATAGCCCTCACAGGACAACCTGACCCAGGGGTCAAGACCTTAGATCCAATGGTAAGGTCTAATTGACCTTAGGGTCAATACCACTGTACGTGTAGGGGTAGGCGGGTGGGTTAGATAGATTTTATTGGTACACTGTGTTGGTACGGTATGTAGGTGCGTTGTATTGGTACGTTATATTAGTACGTTTTGTTGGTAGATTTTATTGATACACTGTGTTAGTACGGTATGTAGGTACGTTGTGTTGGTATTTTCATACCCACCCGCAATGCCACTGTATGTGTATGGGCAGGCGGGTGGGTTAATGCCACTGTATGTATGGGCGAGCTGGTGGGTCAATGTCACTGTATGTGTATGGGTGGACGGGTGGGTCAATGCCACTGTATGTGTATGGGCGGGCGGGTACGTAAACGTACAGGACCCACCGTAATTTTTTTTACGGAGGATCATGTATTATGTGACCTCACTTGACACATCCCTCTTAAGGTCACGTTTACAATAACGTAAGCCGAATTGATAATGCTATTACTAAGATTGTCCTCACAGGACGTTGTGACCCTTGACCTTAGATTATTACCATGTATTATGTGACCTCACTTGACACATCCCTCTGAAGGTCACATTTACAATAACGTAACACTTATCTGGTAATGCATGACTCAGATAGCCTTCTCAGGACAGCCTGACCTTTTGACCTTAAACCTTAGATTATTGCCATATATTATGTGACACTACTTGACATGTGCTTTCAGAAGTCAGTGACAAGTGCTTCAGAGATCACGTTTACAATAATGTAACTCTTATATAATATACATGACTAAGATTGCTCTCACTAGACAGTCTGACCTTTAACCTTAGGGTATGGCCATATATTATGTGACACCACTTGATATGTGCCTCTGAAAGTCACGTTTACAATAATGCAACACTTATCTGATAATGCATCACTAAGATAGCTCTCACTGGACAGTCTGACCTTTAACCTTAGGTTATTGACATGTATTATGTGACACCACTTGATATGTGCCTCTGAAAGTCACGTTTACAATAGTGTAACACTTATCTGATAATGCATCACTAAGATAATTCTCACAGGACAGTCTCACCTTTAACCTTAGGTTATTGCCATGTATTATGTGACACCACTTGATATGTGCCTCTGAAAGTCACGTTTACAATAAAGCAACACTTATCTGATAATGCATCACTAAGATTGCTCTCACTGGACAGTCTGACCTTTAACCTTAGGTTATTGCCATGTATTATGTGACACCGCTTGATATGTGCCTCTGAAAGTCACGTTTACAATAAAGCAACACTTATCTGATAATGCATCACTAAGATTGCTCTCACTGGACAGTCTGACCTTTAACCTTAGGTTATTGCCATGTATTATGTGACACCACTTGATATGTGCCTCTGAAAGTCACGTTTACAATAATGCAACACTTATCTGATAATGCATCACTAAGATTGCTCTCACTGGACAGTCTGACCCTTGACCTTAGGTTATTGCCATATATTATGTGACACCACTTGATATGTGCCTCTGAAAGTCACGTTTACAATAGTGTAACACTTATCTGATAATGCATCACTAAGATTGCTCTCACTGGACAGTCTAACCCTTGACCTTAGGTTATTGCCATATATTATGTGACACCACTTGATATGTGCCTCTGAAAGTCACGTTTACAATAGTGTAACACTTATCTGATAATGCATCTCTAAGATTGCTCTCACTGGACAGTCTGACCTTTAACCTTAGGTCATTGCCATGTATTATGTGACACCACTTGATATGTGCCTCTGAAAGTCACGTTTACAATAAAGCAACACTTATCTGATAATGCATCACTAAGATTGCTCTCACTGGACAGTCTGACCTTTAACCTTAGGTTATTGCCATGTATTATGTGACACCACTTGATATGTGCCTCTGAAAGTCACGTTTACAATAAAGCAACACTTATCTGAGAATGCATCACTAAGATTGCTCTCACTGGACAGTCTGACCCTTGACATTAGGTTATTGCCATATATTATGTGACACCACTTGATATGTGCCTATGAAAGTCACGTTTACAATAAAGCAACACTTATCTGATAATGCATCACTAAGATTGCTCTCACTGGACAGTCTGACCCTTGACCTTAGGTTATTGCCATGTATTATGTGACACCACTTGATATGTGCCTCTGAAAGTCACGTTTACAATAAAGCAACACTTATCTGATAATGCATCACTAAGATTGCTCTCACTGGACAGTCTGACCCTTGACCTTAGGTTATTGCCATGTATTATGTGACACCACTTGATATGTGCCTCTGAAAGTCACGTTTACAATAAAGCAACACTTATCTGATAATGCATTCCTAAGATAGCTCTCACTGGACAGTCTGACCTTTAACCTTAGGCTATTGCGATATGTCATGTGTCCTGACTTGATATTATCACTTATTACATGAATAAGGTGTTTAATTGTAATATGATGAACAGAGCATGTTCAATTTATCGTATTCATTTGACTTTAATTATCATTTTCAATTATATTTCATTTTCAATAATTTCTATATGAATTGTTTATAACTCACTATTCATCACACAGCTTTACTAAAGCTAACTTTTATAGTTTCATTTCCCCTATAATAGGATCTATCATAGCTATTCTATTGATAGCTTAATTGTTACTAATTTTACTGAAATTGATTTTAATTTCGTGTTTAATATATTTTATTTATTACAGTGTTATTTTATGAATATACAGATTATTCTGACATGGAATATCTAATCCTACACTGTAACCTGTATTATTCATCTGTACAAAGGGAAAGTGATTTGTTGATGTTGTTTTTTTAATGTATAACACTACGAAGTGTACTTATAAGATAGTTAACCTCATAAAAAGGAACAGAAAAAATATGTAATGCTGTAAAATTCATAATTATGGTTTCTTCACCGCTGGCAATATTACCACTCCGATTTTAATCCGTATAGTCTTTAACTAGAATCTACATTTTCCGGTGACAACCGATTCAAGGTACTATCTACAATATTTACAAGATGACCAGACGTTTAGCCCATACTGTGATGTGGCATCCTCAGTGGTTTCTCTAAGACCGCCAGAGGATGCCACATCACAGTATGGGCGAAACGTATGGTCATCTTGTAGATAGTACCTTGACGCGGTTGTCACTGGAAAATGTAGATTCTAGTTATGACACCGGCCGCTTAAAGCCTAAGTTCCGGTATAGTCTTTGTTTCTTAACGCAGCTCCTCCCTTATTTTTTGATCAATTTTAACGGTTGAGGTGTGAACAACTTTGCCCCTATTCGTAGTTGTGAAACTAAGGTCTTAATCGTTTATTATTTTTATTCTGAAGTGCACAGGATTCCCTAAAAGTACGTTTTCCGGCCCTAAGAATAACACGGAGAGAAACTTAAATTAGTAAAAAAGTAACAGCTGTTCAAATATAAATAAAGACGTTTATGAAATTATAACAATGTAAAGTAAATAATGATGTTCATAATTATTAGAAGTTTATAGATCTGTCTTAATGTTAGATAGAGTAAGTTTGATTGATCCAGTGGAAGTTTTTTATCCATAAATAAAAAAAGCAAATTACACATGTTTGTGTCTGTCTCTGCGTCCTTTATCACTATAACACCATTCATCCGATCGTCATGAGGCTCAGGAAGTCCCAGGGAAGGTTTTTAAGCATGATTTTATTCGCATTCGATTGTAGCGTTGTGTCCCAATGGCCTCCACTGTTTCAATGGTGATACCATGGAGTAAAACAACTCCATTTAATTTATCATCAGCTGTTAATAAACTAATGGACTGAAAAAGTTTGAAATAGGTTAAGTCACAATTTTAAAGTATAAATAGGTTGTAAATAAACTGCAAATAGTGAGCTATTGTAAATACATTTACCCATTGTGATTTTACAACATTTTAACTACCAATATTTGTAATTAAAAGTCACATTCTTAAACCGAAGTGATACGAATGCAGTGAGTGACGGTGATGGCACGCGAAGCGTGCAGGGCTGTCCCCTAGTTTGACTTAATACTGTTTCGAGATAGTAACACTTATTAATTTATAAATTGTATAACTCTTAAATATATATACCAAATACCACTGAGTCACTCACTCATCGCTGTAACTAAAAAAGTACTAAGCCTACGAGGCTGAAATTTTGTAGAATGAAAGGTCTTAAGAAGGGATTTTGAAAAATTCTTAACAAATCTAAGATGGCAGACTCTTTAGTGCCAAAAATTTTAAACTCACAAAATCAGCGTTTCCTTAATTGGACTGTAGTCTAGCAGATAAATGAACGGTTCTACAGCAAAATTAACACTATTTTCTGTGCCTAATTTGAGACGATCTACAACTTTGGCCCCATGACGTTTTGCTCTATCTCAACTCCTTCATCCTTAGGTAGAGCTAGATTTTCAATTTGTGCATGGAAATCAAATTGGTTAATTTACGGCCTCTAAGAGTAAACTTTACAGATATTTCTAGACTGTGAAACTTTTTTATCTAGGAGAACATACTGTATTCAATGGGAAAATATACAATTTAATCTGAACACATGTAAATACAATATTTGACTGATTCAGAGTCAATTACCGTATTTTGCGCCCTCTAAAAGTAGACTTACAGATTTTTCTAGAGTATGAAACTTTGCTATCTAGGAGAACAAACTGTTTTCAATCGGAAAATTAACAATTTAGTTCTACAGCATGCATTGCTAGATCGTAGGACATGACTGAACATAGCGAGAAACACAATATTTTATGGAGTAAACACAAATGCCCTCTAAAAGTAGACTTACAGATTTCTCTAGACTTAGAAACTTTTTTATATAAGAGATAAAACTTATTTTAATCGGAAAATATACAAATTAATTTGACCAAACGCATAGCCAGTTAACAGATCATGGCTAAACATGGCTATAAACCCGATATTTCACTGATTCAGAGTCAGCTACAGTAATTTGTGCCCTCTAAAAGTAGACTTACAGATTTGTCTAGACTTTAACACTTTTTTATCTAAGAGAACAAGCTGATTTCAATCGGAAAATTAAAACTCTCTATATATAAAAGACATTTACCACTCATCACTATTACTCCAAAACTATACGTCCAATTTACATTTTGTACATAGGTTTATTTTGGCCCTTAGAGGCTCACTAAGAAAGGAGTCTCATCTCCGACCTCAGTGCTCCGTCCCGCTGGCCTCCGAAATTCCAATGGTATTATTATGGAGCTATATTAATTGATTGATTTATTTGATTAACAGCTGTTAAATAAACACAAATTGAATACAATTGTGATAGGCTAAACTTTTAAAATTAAAAATAATTGAGTACATTAGTAGATTATAAATAATATCAGTTGTTCTACTTGTACATTATATTAATTAATTATTTTTTCAAGGTATTTGGTTTGATTGGGGGCACCCGAGGTGCGACATGGACTACCTGAGGGTCATAATTGGACACTCGAGGTGCGACATGCAGCGAAAGAGAACCCAAAACTAACACTCGAGGTGCGATATGGCGAGTTAGTACCACCGTACATGTGTAGGTGGGTGGGTGGGTTAGTACCACCGTACGTGCATAGGTGGGCGGGTGGGTTAGTACCACCGTACGTGTATATGTGGGCGGGTGGGTTAGTGCCACCGTACGTGTATAGGTGGGCGGGTGGGTTAGTACCACCGTACGTGTATGGGTGGGTGGGTGGGTTAGGTTAGGTTAGGTTAGGTTGAAAATATACACGTAATAAATCAATCAACAGTCAAACAATTTTGTTGTTTCAAAGCCTCACAGAAAATGTTGCTTAGTTCCAAACATATATATTCCAAAAAAAATATATATATTTATGGACACAGAGAGAGAGCGCGTCTACAACCCCGCAACCCTTCGCCGGGCTACCTGAGGTGGCATGTCGCACCTCGAGTGCCAGTTTTATGACCCTTTGGGTCGCTGGGATTAACACAGGTAGTCCATGTCGCACCTCGAGTGCCACCGTTTGATTTGCTTTAAGTTATTTTTTAATGTTCTTGAATTTGTTAGAATTTTTACTTGTATTTTGATTGCAAGTCTTCAAACTAAATATTATGACCGGCGAAGGGGGCGGGTTCAGCTAGTATATTTAAAAGAAAGCCAAGTCACTGAAATATTTAGATCAGAGGTGTTTGCAGACAGAAAACACCTACATAAATTATTTTAATGAGCGCGAACGTACCCACAACACAACTCTTGAACCACGTAACTCCAGTGGGACGTAGGAACGACATTATATCGGTACGTGGGTTGGTTGCGAGCTACGTATCTCCGTAAAGTTGTCCCGGGGGTCCTTTAGATCTAAAACGCGACACTAAATTTTCGCTTTTTTACAGTTTATGACATTTTAAACCTTCGTACAAAAGCAATATCGTAACCAAAGTAGGTTAGATAAAATAAAATTGTTTCAAAAATTATGTCTATAGGAATCGTTCTAACTCTTTATAAAACTATTAAAATTTATTTTAGTTCTTCGGCATCATAAGACATTTTTATATCCAGTTTTGCATATATATGATGTCTTGAGTATCTCATTGTTAAGCCCAACTTAAGATTGTTACAACCTTATAATAACAGTGTCACTTGAGACCAAGATAAGCATTTTTTGTTCCACCAAATCCACTGTTGGTTTAAACACAATATGGTTGGAAACCTAAAAAACTCACAATAGCAAACAAGTGTCAACTCATATACAATAAACTCATGGTATAAAACATGTGTTATATATACTAAACTCAAAAACTCACAGTAGCAGACAAGTGTCAACTCATATTCAATATTCTCAAAAATTCACAATATAAAACAAGTGTCATATATACTAAACTTAAAAACTCACAGTAACTCATATACAATAAACTTAAAAACTCACAATCGCATATAAGTGTCAACTCATATACAATAAAGTCAAAAAGCTTTAAAATAGCAAAAAAAAAACTCTTTATCTCTTAAACTCATTAAGTAATATACACAATATACTTTATCAACGTACGAGTCTATAAAAAATATTTGTGCCCAGTTTTATGGTCCAAAGCCTTATAGTTTTTGAGAAACTGTGATCAATCAGATAATGTTATTTAGCTTTTATCTTCATCAGTTTTATACTCTTCCAGCGGATCTCTGCAGTCTGTACTTTTCTCTGTCTATTGCTTCTTCGTCAAGCACACTGTATGTTCTGCCACCTTGAAGTTGATTCAATATATGGACTCTTTTTAACATCTTCCTTTTATCCTTCATCAAATCCTTCCTGGGCTAACCTCAATATTCCCTCCTTCCCTCAAAGGATATTTCGCATCCAATTTTTTTTCTGGTCCATCAAATTTACCTTTCCTCTCTATAACTCAATACCACATTAGTGGGATGTGCACGATACATTAATGTGGCAAACTTATAAACCTATGTTTATAAGTTTGTCTTCTAGCGTCATCTGTGTGTAGGATGTGTGGCAGGGACATCACAAATTCCAAATTTGGGTAAATTGAATGGCAATGACGAAAATAATATGTGTTAGTTGTGCATCTCATGAATCAAGAAGAGGCAAATCAGAAGGTGTAACGGCCACTGTATATTGATTAAAATCTTATCAACACGTATATTACTAAAATTCTGACCTGGGAGAGGGAGAGATATGGGCCGGTAGCTATCGACTCGTCCCGACCTTTCCTCGGTTGAGAACTGCAATTATCTGTGACCTTTAGAGGCATGTTTAACAACCACTACTCAAATCAGAGTTGCAACTCATTGTTAACACAACTCAGAAATGCATGGAAATAACAAGTCCGAAAGTAGAAACCCCCTTAACTATTTTTGTTTATTAGATATTCAGTTGATGGCAAGTCTTATAACAAGATATGAACAATCTTTTATAAGGTTCCACTAGTGGCGCAGTGCTGTAACCCAGCTACAAGTGTTGGGGAGATTGTAGGCGATAGGTTCTATGCTCAGTCCTCTTAATACCAATGGTTTTAATACCAACGGCGTCCACTCAATGGTTGTCATCAACGTGGACACTACTACAAAAGGCTGGTGTGTTCATGTTGGATGGTAGTAAAGATTCAAATGTTGTATAGAAAGAGTACTGAGTGTCAGGCTAGTCAGTTAGCTGAACAAATTAGACCAACACTAAGCGGTTAGGATTCCACATTAAGCTATAGGTCCTTTAGTTGCCCTGGCTATTAGGTTATTAATAAATAGCTCCTTCTGAGGAATCTTAGTAACAATGGCTACACTGGTTCATCTACACTCATTCGTCCCTCAAAATCGCCCATATCTAGAAGATCGGCGTCATACTAATGAATCATGATAATATTAATAATGAATAGATGTTAAATAAAATATATTTTTAACTACATTTGACACACTTTAGACAGCATTTTCCCCTGTATGTATAAAAATATTGTTAATCAGGCAGATATTTTAGCCAAAATAGAGAAACTCCTACTGACGAACGTGTGCAACACCCATGCAGGTCGACGTTGATTGGTAGAGAGGACTTATTTGTCCTAACTCTTAAATAAAGGCGTTTTTCATTTCATACACAAACTATCACCTTTTGCTCTAAACGAGGGGTTCTTCATCCTGCCTTTTCTGCACAAATTGAGGGCCATATCGTGCCGTTTAGTCCGAGGCCGTTTAGTTATTTCCTCCACATGCTATTTCGTCCACGTGCTATTTCATCCACGGTTCCGTGCAGTTACGGTTAGGGTGCGGCCCGTATACCTGAGAGATTGGTATTTCGTCCACTCGGTCGAGCCGCTTTCGAGTGATGGCCAGTGGATTAGGAGCATCTCTGACTAAACTAACCTCCCGATTTACTCACCGGGCTGGCCGGATACATTTAATAACTTACCCAATAGCTACTGTTCTTCTCTTATCATCTTTTGTTATTTGCAGTAATAAAAATATATATTTAATTTAAAAAATACTATTTACAGTAAATAAATATTAACAATTTATTTAAAATCTACATCAAATTCTAAAAAAATTATTGAAAACTGACCGACATACTTTAAATTAGAGGGTTAAAATAACCAAATAAAATAAATTGATTAAAAACTTTACACTTTTATTTAATCCAAAGTGTCTTTACTTAAGATCCATTGTTAGCGCCAACCAGGACTGCCAGAAACACTTTTACATAAACCTTTGTAAGCTACTCTCTCATTTCTATGACAATAAAAGAGTGTAAAAGCTCAAAAACAATTTTCATTTCTAAAAACAGTTAATTAAACTCAACTTTTTTGTATTACCAATCTGTCAGTATCAAAAAAGTTATAATCGGAAAAAAAAATAACCGAGACACATTGACATTTGTGTTGAGAGGCACCAAAAATAAAAATGGCCACCATCTCAAAATTTTAAATTGGACCAAGCTGATTTTTTTCATATTTCTGTAACATGAATAGCGAGTTTCATAAAGATTGCTATAGCCAACTTGGACATAAAAATTCTTTTGTGAAAAAAATGGCGGATATCTGGTAAACGAAGCGTCTTTGGAAAACATTTATTCTTGATTTTCTCTTTTTTCGAAAATAACCTATATAAGCATTTTTCGAAGTTTGGCACTTTGCTTCGGGACACCCTGTATATAAGTTGTTTAGATACTACAACGAGTAAACTAGTGTTTTATAGTAATTTAACATTGCAGAAACGGCTTATCACGTTTGTAAAGTAACGAACTGAACTGTGAACTTTTTAGTTTTGTAACTTTGTCATGCAACTTGTTACTGTGGCAATGATATTCCTAAAATTATAATTTGTTTTTGTTTAATGTTTTATGGGGCAATAAATCTCATTATTTAAATTATTTGTTCGTATATAGTATGTATTATCAGTAATAATACACTCTAGATTAGGGTAGGTGTGGTAGAGAGAACTGTTTAGTTCTAACCTCGCCTTATAAAAAAAGACGTTTTTAATTTCATTTCAACAACGTAATACAATGGTTAAGCTATTTGTATTATAATAGTTCTATGCTAACAATTATTCTTCTCATTCATACGAGAATGAATAATGAGACGCCCTTTAAGAGTCTGCAGAGGCTGTCAGCCATATTGATTTTAATCCCATAAGAACAATGCTATTTACAAAAAAAATTTTTATTATTTTTTCTGTTATTTTTTAACTAACAGTTGTGTATGAGGTGTTATTTTAAACGTTATCATTTTGCACGTTGGGTTTGCTTTCGATATTTTAAATATACGCCGAGTTTTGAAAAATAGGTGAAAATAAAAGCTTCAAACTAAATATTTGTTTTATTTTGTTTCTATAAAACTAATTAGGAATTCGCAAAGCAATTACAACGTGCAATTTCATTCTTGATAAAATCCAAGTTGTTTGGAAAAAATCTGTTTTAAAATAACTGTTTGATTTGGATACGTGTGATCCTGTGTCTGGTTCGAATATAACATTGTTCTAATGAGATTAAAACCAACATGACCAACAGCCTTTGCAGACTCGCAACCGATAATAACAAGGTAGTCTTGTCGTACCTGGCAGCAGTTTTAGCTCATAATTGTCTGGTACCTTACAAAGGTTAAATGAAATAGTGCCCCAAACAACATATTGATAAAATTTAGTCATGCTTCTATGACGTAGGTTAGTTGGTTTTTTTACCCTGCGTACTTTCTTCTTGTAAAAGGGCCACGCCTACAAACTAGAAACTATGTACCGTACCTGTAAATTAATAGTACAGTATATTATTTACTCTCAACATTGTAGATTTTATAAAACTATAAATTTTGTTGAGTGGTAATTAAATTTAAATCTGGTGACTGGCATATCAAAATTCACACCCCATTAGGCGCACCAGCACCCACATTCCTGTCAAACCAGTTCGATTTGAGCTCATCAAATGTCCAAATTCACACACCGAGGCTCTGCTTCAATATTTTTGGCTTGGACTATACACCCCCATTAAGAAAAAAGTTTACCTGAACATTAAGTTGCAATTCCCTTTCCAGCCAATCTCCGACAGATCTTAAGGAAACCAACTGTGAAGCCTCTGCAGACAGTTGTTCACCATTCCACATGCCGTTTATTTAATAAACAAGTTGAACAAATTTTTGTCAATTTAACGACGTAGGCTGACTCAGTTGTCTGAATAACTTCAGATATTTCCAGAAAAAGTTAACAACCTTGAGTTAGATTAAAAGTTGCGTGATATATCATGACCGATTCTTAAAATTTTCGAGCTAAATTTCTTTTCGTGTAAGAAATGTTGCTACATTAGTGACATACATACGACTAAACTACGTCCATAACTTCAACTCAGTTCTGTTTGAGCAAGCAAGAAATTTGAAATCTAATGAAAATATACCAGCATTCAACAGGAAAATTGCATTTTTGATTAGGCTAGTTTTTTATGCCACTAGTTATTCCAACATGTTTTATGAGATTTAGCTTAGAAAAACTGAAACGTTTGTACAGTTTAAAGAGGAACAATAAAAACATTCTCAATAATTTATGAATTCAACTTATTCATTTTATTAATTTTTTAATGAGTAAAAATTTAGTTTCCCTCTAGTTAACAGTCTGTAAAATATTTTTAAATACAGATTATTACTGCTTTAAATGTATACTTGTGGCTGCACAGAATAATTTAACGGGAAAACTTTGTTTTTTTTTTTTTTGTTCATTACCAACTATTATTTCAAAATAAACAAAATATTCCTGTTTTTTTAAATAAATACAGCCACTTTAGTCTTCTTAACTAGGTACAGTGTAATTTAAACTATTTAAAATGTGCTTGGAACAGCAAAAGACATTGTTTGCCAAGGCTTCACGACTGGTTGCAATGAGAGGTTAGTTATGGCAGGATTGAACGCTGAAAGTACTTCTCCAAAACATTGATGTAATATGTCTAAGAATTACTTGACCAGGAGGGAAGTTGCAGCACAGGTCTGAAACTGAGTTTTCATTGATAGGTACAAGTCAAAACCAAAAACTTGCTCAAATATTCCTGTTTGGCTAGGGGCGTGAATACACCAAATTCCAAATGTGGCTGCTGGTACCCCCCCCGTCCGGTCCTACCTGGACCATGTGCATATAAGTCTGGCAAAATCTATAGATAATTTGAGGTCTCCCTATCGTACACTTTCAGTATTACACTTCATAAACATGATCTAGAAGGAGTACTTCATTATACCATAAGTAAAAATTTTGTTTCCGCCTTACCACTTTTCATACAGATGAATTATGAAGTGTCTTCAGTCTCGCACTTCATATTCGCGACTTGAGGTTCTCTTTCTTACCCTAGCTAAACAATTTGAGGCGTCCTTTCGAATCTTTTTGTACGATTATTCAGCATATGAACATGATTTTGAGGTTTTTATTTCATTCTGCCCATACGTGCGGGTTTGAGTGCTAAGTTACAATCTTCTTTGACAGCTCGGTTAGACTATTTTTCATTCTGAAATACATAATTTGAATAGTTCAGTAGCCAGGCCTTCGTAAAGTTAACAAGGTTGGCCACACCCTTTGACGCAACGTGCAATGTTGATCAATACCGATTTCCTGACTTATAATTTGAAGCTTTTTAACTTAGTTAAAGCAATAGTCTATTTCAATTAATTTAGTTTAAACTTGCCTCCTAATTAAAAATAGAAATTTAATGTTCAATTTCGACTGAACATTGAATAATTTGTCCCTATTTCATACTTTGAATAAAGTTAGGTTCACTATCTTGATCTAATCATTTAATCTACCTGTGAATAACATTTGTTGAAATAAATATATCAGTGTGACCAATCAAACAATGTAACTCATCAGAGTTCTCTATCTGTCACTATTGTATCACATTCTTCCATGAAAATACACACGATGGTAAAATCCGTTCATATGGGTATTTTTCATGTTAAGTTTCGAAAACGTTGGTTTTTCACTGTATTGATCATCTAACAATATGTCACATATCCTGGTTGCGTTTTTCTCAGATGCATAAATGTAGTTTGTTTCATGTGGGGGGGGGGGGGGTAATATCAGAGATAATGTTTGGTCTGTGGTAACGTGCAAGTCGACAATTCGTTGTTATTTAGATAAAGTGGTTGAAACACTTCAACACTAAATTATAACATTCTGAAAATTTCAAACAATTTAATTTTGATAGATTTCAATGAATTTACAGATATTTAACAAGTCCATAAAAATTGCGTTAATTAAAAAATTAAAATGAAAATGTACACCATAAACTTTTATATGGTTAGGTAGTAGAGAGGATTGTGTAACCATAACTTCGCCTTATAAAAAAATACTATTTTTATTACATTTAGACGTACCTTGTCTTGTGATTATTGTATCTTCTTACCAATAACAAAGTCCCTATACTACATAAAGGAATGGCATGTATTTCAACACATCAATATATCCGATTATCGATAAATCGCAAACCAAATATCGATCTAACGATATTATTGACAGAAAAGTATCGATGTATCGGGTAACCGATATCGAATTGTAAATTATTCATCTGTTTAAAATAAAATTATGCATTAACTATTATGGCATAACCAAACATACACTCATGTTTTGTTGTCACTATTTAGAATAGCCGACTGAATGTAACAATTAAATACATTTATCTACAAGAAACAAGTTGGGGTCTGCGAGTTGAATGGAAAACATTCAAAATAAGAATAGTTATACCTTTAATTATTATGTTAATTAAAAAAGAATAATGTAATAACAATGTTATTTTTGTTTTTCACATTTAAAATGACACTAGACTTCATATAAGCAATAAACATCAAACAAATTAATTCACTAAACCTGGTCTACAACCACCCACTGGTCTACAATAAACTACATTTTAGTGCGTTTAACCTCACGTAAAAAAATAAATAGCGATACTTTATTTCAATCCATTATTTCAATGCATGTTTTGTACTCATAAGAGGCAATTTAAATATTTTTTTTTTCGAATCCTGATGAATTTGTGGAGGGAGAATATCGTAAATGCTATAATATATCGGACCAAAATATCGATATAGTTGATATTATCGAGAGAAAATATCGATACTAATATATCGAAACATATTTACCGATATTTTCGATATATAGTTGCCATTCCTAATTACATATACTTTACTAGACATAGCTTACATTCAGAGTCTGCGTAGGAAGTCGTCGTATCGAACATATATCACATAGCAGCATTGTTAAACGGAGTACAACACTGTGACTTGCCGGTTGTTGGCCAATAACAATTTTTACATTGTTTGAAATATCGACTAAGTTATTGGTGAATCAACGTTACATTAAAAAAAATCATTTGCGTTATAATAAAAAATACTGAGTTTTGTATTTTATGTGTTTTATTGACTTTATTACTTTACGATTTTATGGAAAAACAAGTGATAAATCAGAATTTAAAAAAGTTGAATTCTAGGACGTGGAATTAAAAAATAGAATCCAGGAGGATCTTTTACGCTCTTTCAAACGATGTAAAAATTTTAATTTCCCGACAAATCTTCAAGGTGGCTATTTCCCAAGGTCGACCGCTGGAGAGTCGACAGTCAGTAGGCTGGGAAGTTGACAGTCAGTAGGCTGGGAAGTCGACAGTCAGTAGGCTGGAAAGTCGACAGTCAGTAGGCTGGGAAGTCGACAGTCAGTAGGCTGGGAAGTCGACAGTCAGTAGGCTGGGAAGTCGACAGTCAGTAGGTTGGGAAGTCGACAGTCAGTAGGATGGGAAGTCGACAGTCAGTAGGCTGGGAAGTCGACAGTCAGTAGGTTGGGAAGTCGACAGTCAGTAGGATGGGAAGTCGACAGTCAGTAGGTTGGGAAGTCGACAGTCAGTAAGCTGGGAAGTCGACAGTCAGTAGGCTGGGAAGTCGACAGTCAGTGGGCTGGGAAGTCGACAGTCAGTAGGCTGGGAAGTCGACAGTCAGTAAGCTGGGAAGTCGACAGTCAGTAAGCTGGGAAGTCGACAGTCAGTGGGCTGGGAAGTCGACAGTCAGTAGGCTGGGAAGTCGACAGTCAGTGGGCTGGGAAGTCGACAGTCAGTAGGCTGGGAAGTCGACAGTCAGTAAGCTGGGAAGTCGACAGTCAGTAAGCTGGGAAGTCGACAGTCAGTAAGCTGGGAAGTCGACAGTCAGTAAGCTGGGAAGTCGACAGTCAGTGGGCTGGGAAGTCGACAGTCAGTAGGCTGGGAAGTCGACAGTCAGTAAGCTGGGAAGTCGACAGTCAGTAGGTTGGGAAGTCGACAGTCAGTAGGTTGGGAAGTCGACAGTCAGTAGGCTGGGAAGTCGACAGTCAGTAGGTTGGGATGTTGACAGTCAGTAGGCTGGGAAGTCGACAGTCAGTAGGCTGGGAAGTCGACAGTCAGTAGGTTGGGAAGTCGACAGTCAGTAGGCTGGGAAGTCGACAGTCAGTAGGTTGGGATGTTGACAGTCAGTAGGCTGGGAAGTCGACAGTCAGTAGGCTGGGAAGTTGACAGTCAGTAGGCTGGGAAGTCGACAGTCAGTAGGCTGGGAAGTTGACAGTCAGTAGGCTGGGAAGTTGACAGTCAGTAGGCTGGGAAGTCGACAGTCAGTAGGCTGGGAAGTTGACAGTCAGTAGGCTGGGAAGTCGACAGTCAGTAGGTTGGGAAGTTGACAGTCAGTAGGCTGGGAAGTTGACAGTCAGTAGGCTGGGAAGTTGACAGTCAGTAGGCTGGGAAGTCGACAGTCAGTAGGCTGGGAAGTTGACAGTCAGTAGGCTGGGAAGTCGACAGTCAGTAGGTTGGGAAGTTGACAGTCAGTAGGCTGGGAAGTCGACAGTCAGTAGGCTGGGAAGTCGACAGTCAGTGGGCTGAAACCTGCTTTTTATTTCAACTGAGTGGATCATGTTTATTGTTATAATAAGTGATATTAAAAAATTATGACTATGCGGGGACCATAAGTTTATATTATGTACTTTTAATTAAAAGTATTAATTAATATTTAATAATTTCACCATTTTTTAATGAATGCATTTTCGACTGTTACGACATCTTCAGATTATAAACAAATAGTGCAAAAATATAAAACATACGTTTAAGTAAATAGAATTTGTAAATATTAATTAAAATAAATGGATAAATTGATAAAATTTAAAAAAAGTATTTTGAATTATTTATGCTTTTTTTCTAATTCTTGTCTAATTACTGGTAAAAATATGTTATTAGAATTAACAGATGGTTGTAAAATGCAGTAATCATTTTTTAATTTCGTTGTTCCATACATTGATACAACGGGTGTTTCACTTTAGCCATACATATAAAACAGTTCAATGTTATATATATATTTTTCCATGAATTTTCAATATATATAATAGACGACTCTTTAAATTTAATATCATGCCTGTTATTAATAGCGTGTTCAACTAATTTAGATTTTTCAATATTTCAGTTTTAAAATTCTACATATGTTCTTTTATTCTTGTTTTAACAGGTCTTGACGTATGGCCGAAATATAATTTGATTTATTGTATTCACGGTTCATTTTGTATATGACATTTTTTGTTGATTGATTTTCGTTTTTGTTTTAATTTTGATAATTTACTTCGAGGGCTTTCGGATGATGTAAAAATTGTTCGAATATTAAATTTAGAATTTTTTTTATTTTCTCTGAAAGGTTTTTAACGTAGTGTATGACTACAGGTTATTATAGGTTTGTTTTCGTTGTCTTGAATGATTTTTTAGGTTTATTTCCTCTTTTTAATTAGTTTATTTGGATAATTGTTCATTTTAAACAATTTGCTCATTTCTTCTTTTTTGTAGTTTTTATTTTCTGTTAACTTATCCATGTACGTTAGCGTTAACTAATATTTACAAATTCTATATTTTTAAACATATGTTTTATATTTTTGTACAATTGCAATCTGAAGATATAATATGTATAAACACTCTTTTTTACGAAAGTCAATTTATGGTCCACTATAATGGTTCTTCACTTATCAAATGACACTTGAAATGTTGTGATTCGATAATTATTACGAACCGAATCGTTGACATATAAACCCATGTTTTTGGCGTTTTCATGAAGTGAAACGGCCCCCTTTGGTCACATGCGGAACTCCTTTGATCTTGAAGAATACATCATTGTTAAAAACAGAAAAGTACTTGAGGGACAAAGTGGTTGACAATGGCCCTCGACAACACCTGACAGATTAGTATAAGTTGTTGCTGAGCTCAGTTATCTGTTATCAAACTGATAGCAGTGTTTAGTAGCAAGTGCCGGCTTCGATAAGATGGCAAAGTGCTACTAGCAGCGATGACGATGAGACCTCGGTCTTTTCAGTTTGGTAAGTGCGTCAACAGATTAATTATCTATCTTCAAAAATGTGACTGGCGAATAATTTTCACAACATTTTAACCTGAAAAGTATGTTTCTGAAAAGACATTTAGGATCTTTTCCGTTAATTCACTACCACTACTTTGGTTAGGTTTGGTTAGGTTATGTTAGGTTTGGTTAGGTTATGTTAGGTTTGGTTAAGTTATGTTAGTTTTAGTTATGTTATGTTTGGTTTGGTTATGTTAGACTAACCTAAGTTATGGTAATGGTAGTGAATTAACGTAAAAGATCCGCCATTTTTTATATAAAATCATATAACATCCGCAATATGTAGGGGGCTTTTACCGTGAAATAACGAGAGTTATATCGGCTTGAATGATTCCAAAAAGCGCCCTAATGCACAAACACTCGCTTACTAACACACCTTCTATCTAAGAACCGGATATTTAATTAGAAAACTGTTTAAGAATCGTATATTTAATTAGAAAACATACAACCTGTACATATATTAATTTAGTTCTAAGAATATAATATGCTTTCTTTCATACTCACTTATTTCATAGAATAACTCTGGGGTTTTTCTTTGTGGCAGAAAAAAGTTAGATTTTGTTGGGATTATTAAGAAAAACTAGTAAGGAGTATTTAATCAATCTTAAATATTACATTTGAACTATTAACGCTCCCCGACGAGGCCACAGGTTGAGTTCCACAAAGGGGCTAAAGGCAGAGGTTCCCAGGCGAAGCCGCAGGCCAAGCTTTACGGAAGAGTGACTTGGGTTGGCATGCGAAGCGAGCAGGGGTGTCCCCTAGTTCATAATAATAAATATAGATTAGAAAACAAATTTACCTCAAACTATGTTAGACTAGAAAATCCAAACGCGGTTCCACTCAAGTGGGAGTAAAGCCGTTCAATTTGTTGAGGAATGAACAGAAGACTTTAGAGGAGTTTAAGCTTAAGATTAAGGATTTATTTAAAGTAACTTCTTTTACTCTATTGAGGGATTTGAAATGATAGCGTAATGTTCTGATTATGTTTCTATACTGTTATAATTTAGAATTTAGATTATATAGTATTAAGCCTATATAAATTGTATTTAGAACTATTGACAATGTAAATTACACTGTATTAACTGGTAAGTATGTTTACAATTTAGATTTCTAAATTGAGACCCAAAACAAAATATACTGATTATTGGTTAGGTTTACGTGTTTTCCTGCCTTTGCTTTGCAAATCCTTTTATGTAACTTAACGTCATCCTTACTTTCTACAAATATGATATCTATTGGCCAGCCCCATTAATTCACACACGGCAGTTCATAGGTCCTCCACGGAAACGAAGACGGGTAACCTGTGATGGTACTATAGTATCACACCTGAACAGATAGATACATCGTATGGATTTCAAAGTGAACAATATATATATATATATATATATATATATATATATATATATATATATATATATATATATATATATGCAATCAGACCAGTAACAATATCAGAATAAAATATACATTACAAAATACTCGTGTCATAGATTTTAAATATTGATCTCTTGTCTAATCCCAAAGCTAAATCCAGGTTTCATAACCATTTATTTTAATTTAAGTAACCTGCTGAGTTGTTACTTAAATTAATTTTACAAATTAAATCCGTATATAGATTGCAGTGATTTCTGAATTCCACCCCCAGAAACAGGTTAATTAATGTGTGCCTCGGTTTTAAGGAGAGTTCTTTAAGGGACCTGAATGATGGACTGCCACAAGGATCTGTTCTTGCTCCTCTGTTATTCAATGTGTATACTTCCCCACCAAATAGTCCAAAAAATGCATATATATATATATATATATATATATATATATATATATATATATACAGATGATATTGCTCTCACGACTCAGCAAAAAAGTTAATCAAACCATTAACCATTATTTGTATCAAATTTAAACATAGTTTTGATACAAAGAATCTGTCAAAATAATCTCAAGAGGATACTGTCACAAAAGAAGGAAACATGTAAATAAAGCGTCTATCACACATGTACAACGTCTAGATGGGAAATAATATTTGTAAAATGATTACTGCATCCGAACATATGTTAATATATTACTAGTAAACGTTTTTTGTTTTATTTTGATTGAGTTGTGATATATCAACAATAATTGTGAGTTGTTACTTAATTCGTAATTGATAATTTGTGTTTAGTATTGTCTTAAACAGTAATGTCAGTACTGTACCAATATACCAGGGTATTATAATTTGTGTTTAGTATTGTCTTAAACAGTAATGTCAGTACTGTACCAATATACCAGGGTATTATAATTTGTGTTTAGTATTGTCTTAAACAGTAATGTCAGTACTGTACCAATATACCAGGGTATTATAATTTGTGTTTAGTATTGTCTTAAACAGTAATGTCAGTACTGTACCAATATACCAGGGTATTATAATTTGTGTTTAGTATTGTCTTAAACAGTAATGTCAGTACTGTACCAATATACCAGGGTATTATAATTTGTGTTTAGTATTGTCTTAAACAGTAATGTCAGTACTGTACCAATATACCAGGGTATTATAATTTGTGTTTAGTATTGTCTTAAACAGTAATGTCAGTACTGTACCAATATACCAGGGTATTATAATTTGTGTTTAGTATTGTCTTAAACAGTAATGTCAGTACTGTACCAATATACCAGGGTATTATAATTTGTGTTTAGTATTGTCTTAAACAGTAATGTCAGTACTGTACCAATATACCAGGGTATTATAATTTGTGTTTAGTATTGTCTTAAACAGTAATGTCAGTACTGTACCAATATACCAGGGTATTATAATTTGTGTTTAGTATTGTCTTAAACAGTAATGTCAGTACTGTACCAATATACCAGGGTATTATAATTTGTGTTTAGTATTGTCTTAAACAGTAATGTCAGTACTCTACCAATATACCAGGGTATTATAATTTGTGTTTAGTATTGTCTTAAACAGTAATGTCAGTACTGTACCAATATACCAGGGTATTATAATTTGTGTTTAGTATTGTCTTAAACAGTAATGTCAGTACTGTACCAATATACCAGGGTATTATAATTGAGATTTCTTTCGGTTTTTACTAACAGTTTTTATCAGGAATAAGATTATCCTCAGCCATCCGTGACAATGCTTTCTCCTATCGCCTCGTTTACGACGTTATTCTTAAATTACGATGGATACGCACACGTTGGCACAGATGGCTGTCGACCCATGAATAATCAAATCCGTCCAGACGTATCACCCAAATATGATTCCACCACGGATATTCCTCGATTTCTTCAGTGAATGAACTTGTTGGTTATTTATTAACACGTTAGAAATAAAATTTAGTAGTTCTCTCAACCACCACACATATATTATAAACATTAGGCCGTATAATATAACCAATATTTCGTTTTTGTAGTGAAGTACTAAAAATAAAATTTAAAGAAAAAAATAAAATATGACATTTGAATAAAAAACAATGTCAGCCTTCCTGAACTTTGGACTATAAATAGGTTGGGACTTAAAACGCTACTAATCTATTTTTTAATAGCTTTTAAAAATGAACGCACTGAACCTTAAATATTCTGAGATAGCCTATACAGGGTGGGTAAAATATGGAATTGCTTTCACAACTTTTGTACGACTTCCCTTGTAAAAGTGAAATCTTGTTCATGATCATGGTTACAAATAGCATACTTTTGACGTCATTAGCAATATTTCATCTTTTCAGAGAGACGGCCCATGAGGAGTTGAACGAAAATCTTCATCGTAAGCCTAGGTCGAGTTTGGTATCAAATGAAAGGTCTATTTAAGTGAAATTAATTGCCGCAAACCGGACTTCAAAACGTTTATCCTTTACAGAGTAGTGGTCATTTGAATTTCAAAGTAACTAATTCGAACAATATTATTTCTCCGCTATTTAACGGTTTTAAGTAAATTACTCTTACTCCTGTGGCCATTGGAAAACCTATGTGGTTTTTGGCCTCGCCAACCATGTGCCTCCAAGCTCTTCTATCCTCTGCCAGCTCCAAGTCTGCTCCCATTCTTCTCAGGTCCTTCGTCACCTCATCAACCCATCGCATCCTTGGTCTTCCTAATGGTCTCCTTCCTTCTGGTGTACCTCTGAGTACCATCTTTACCATCTCTCTCTCACTTCTACGGTTAATATGGCCCAGCCATCTCAACCTCCTACTCTTAACTATTCCCACAATATCTGGTTCACCATATAATTCTTTTAACTCTCTATTTTTCCTTATCCTCCATACATTTCCTTCTTTTACTGGTCCAAAAATTCTTCTCAAAATTTTATTTTCAAACGTAATAAGGCGTTTCTGGGATTTTTTGGTAAAAGACCAAGTTTCTGACCCGTATAGCAATACAGGTTGCACTATAGTTTTATACATTCTTATTTTAGTGTTTTTTTTTTATAGCAGTTTGCTTTTGAATAATTTTATTAAACTCCAGTATGATCTTTCTGCTGCTGTGAGTCTGCTCTGAATTTCTATTTCTTCTCTATTATTGTTTGTGATCATCACTCCCAAATTATTCTGATTAAAAATTATACTTTATGAAACACTATTACTAAAAAAAATTAAATTATCAAATTATATATGAAAAAAAATAACGTTGGTTAGAAAACGTTTCCATTTTTCCGCCCTGTATATTGGTATATATTGGTTAGTAGTATTGCACTTATGGTCACCATAGGTGATTTGCCGCGAGAGTACTTTTTCTGTGTAGTCATTTTTAGAAAAAATTGTAGACCAAAATAGTTTTCAAATTCGTGTTCATCATTAAAACTGCATAAAAATAATGGAGGTATGGCAAAACTTACATTTCCAATAGTTTATATTTTTCATTTATTTGTCAAAAAGTGTTTTCCCAAAACATGTAGACTTGATTTTACCCACTGGACATAAAAAAGTCAATACTTGCGAAGAGTGTAAAAACTGCATAAATAACATGAATTTAATGTAAATTTTACGTAAAATTTATTTATATACATACAAATAAGGAATAATGCAATTAACCCCAGATTTAGTGATAATTTGGGGAAATAGGAAATATACACAAGACAATCAAATTTCAGGGATAATTCTCATAATTTAACATAAATTATTTTTATCATTAAAATTTTTCATTAAATTTTTTATTTTTCAATCATATTTTAACAACATATTTATATAAATTAATGCACGTCTTCCTTCAAAAGGGGGGGGGGCAGTAGATAACAGAGCTCTCAAGGATCTAAAGGATGAAGGAAGGATGACTGATAACAATGAAATAAACATATCGCTGTACTTACGAACATTAGGTAAAAGATTTCAGCAACATATAATTCAGAGTTCAACATACTATTTCACAATGTTGTGAAGCGTCCTCGCCGGTTAAGCTGATTAGAGAGTGACGTCATATTTAAGGTTATAACGAATGATGGCAAGTGGGTTTTAGTGGCGACGAGATCAAGTAGACTGTGTAACAATGGCAGTGGCGACTATGAGGTGAGGGTGTCGATATACGGGTGCGCGCGCACGTTAGCTGGATCCGGCGCAGTCGGCGCACAACGGCCCAGCGTGCAGCTAGCAGTTCGCGACCCGTGCACCCGCGCTCCTCCACCGCTCCAGGTAAACGAACTATGTTTATTTCATGTATCCTAATTTTTAATGAACTCGAACTATTTTGTAATGATCGAGATGATTTACTATCGTAAAAATTCAAAAACTACAATGATTTGTTAGGCTATCGATGTTCATCTTATCACTCCAGCTGGAGGGAATTAATTAAGACTGCTGGAGGGACTAATTTCTGTCTAGTTTACCTCTGGTTTAATTAAAGTCTCAGAAATGCAAATCATTTCACAATCTCTCTTCCTTTGTTAGGTACTCGCCGATTTTCTCTGCAGAAGCTTTTAATAAATCATAATTGATCTAATTAATGAAAGCTACTTAATATTTCAACTACTCATAGTTGCTGACTTAAACACAAACTGTATATGTACATGTAACTACTTATATATACATGTAACTACTTATTATTGTGGTGATTAAGGAGCTAATTAAAGTTCTGCAAAGGTCACGAGTTCAATTATTGGTTTAAAAGAAATGGCAATGTTCAGTTTAAAATTATCTTCATAACTATTATGGCTCGTCATTTAAAAGATCGAGATGGGAATTGAGGTCACACGTTCAGGTCATGTTCAATTAATAAGTGCATAAACTAGCCACTGCAGCATATCAGTCTAACTAAACGCACTTCCTAATGTTAGCGGATAATCGATCATCTTATGTTTGCAAATTTTATTTTAGATTCTTAGTTAGCATAATACGTTTTGGTAGAAATACAAAACAAGTTAACGTTACAAAACACAAATGAAGTACAATACTAGTAAAAAATTTAAAAATATCGTATTTTAGCATATTCATAAATTGTACTTATATTGCAACGGTTAATTGCAAAAGGATTAATAAATCCACTTTTGCTTCATCACTTCGAAACCCCTGCTACTAAACTTACATCTGTGGTTAATTGTACGATTTGCATGTTTCAACATGAACATAATGTAACAATTACATTAAATTCATGTTACAAAAAATACAATACATGAACTGAGCCACTATACAGGGTAAAGTTGGGTGCAAAATTAAAAGTTAAATAATTCCTAAAAAATAGCTTTCAGTAGTTATTCATATCAATAGGAATATTGCTTGGATATATTTATCAAGGGAATGAAATTGAAAAATATTTAACTAAACAAAAATTTCCATATTTGACCTGTGGGTGACTTATTGCCATTTTGTGTGTGTAAAACATCGACTGGAAGTACTGAAGGGGATATTGGGTTAAGGGGGAGGGGGGGTCGTTACTAACCGAAACTGTGTGTTGATGTCTATTCGAACGGTAAACTGAGGTACTTCGGAAATGTGCAACCCAGATAGTATCTTGTATACCACGGTAATACATCGTAGTCATGTAATTCCATTCAATGTACAGTTACCTTTTTACCTGCTATCTATGGAAGCAATCCGAAGTATGGGAGAAAATTTTGTGCGGAAAAAACTAGTCCATTGTTGAAGATAGTTAATGTACGGAAAATAAACAAACATTCTTCATTCATGATTATATTAATTCAGTAAATACATTCTTAGTTGACGACTATAATCAACTGCATGATGAAAAAAATGATTACTCGAGTTGTGACAGTTACTACCTAGTTCCCTTTACTGGATGATTGAATTGCGACAAGTACGCAAAAGCAGCCCAAAAATAGTGATTGACTTTTGACAGTTGCTACCTAGTTACCATGACTAGATGATCAAATCACGACAAGTGCCCAAAAGCAGCCCAAAAATAGTGATTGACTTTTGACAAATGCTACCTAGTTACCATGACTAGATGATCAAATCGCGACAAGTGCCCAAAAGCAGCCCAAAAATAGTGATTGACTTGTGACAGTTGAAACCTAGTTACCATGACTAGACGATCAAATCGCGACAAGTGCTCAAAAGCAGTCCAAAAATAGTGATTGACTTTTGACAGTTGCTACCTAGTTACCATGACTAGATGATCAAGTCGCGACAAGTGCCCAAAAGCAGCCCAAAAATAGTGATTGACTTGTGACAGTTGCTACCTAGTTACCATGACTAGATGATCAAATCGCAGCAAGTACCCAAAAGCAGCTTAAAAATAGTGATTGACTTTTGACAGTTGCTACCTAGTTACCATGACTAGACGATCAAATCGCGACAAGTGCTCAAAAGCAGCCCCAAACTAGTGATTGACTTGTGACAGTTACAACCTAGTTACAATGACTAGATGATCAAATCGCGACAAGTACCCAAAACCAGCTTAAAAATAGTGATTGACTTGTGACATTTGATACCTAGTTACCATGACTAAATGATCAAATCGCGACAAGTACCCAAAAGCAGCCCAAAACTAGTGATTGAGTTGTGACAGTTACTACCTAGTTACAATGACTAGATGATCAAATCGCGGCAAGTACCCAAAAGCAGCTTAAAAATAGTGATTGACTTTTGACAGTTGCTACCTAGTTACCATGACTAGATGATCAAATCGCGACAAGTGCCCAAAAGCAGCCCAAAAATAGTGATTGACTTGTGACAGTTGATACCTAGTTACCATGACTAGATGATCAAATCGCGACAAGTGCTCAAAAGCAGTCCAAAACTAGTGATTGACTTGTGACAGTTACAACCTAGTTACAATGACTAGATGATCAAATCGCGGCAAGTACGTAAAAGCAGCCCAAAAATAGTGATTGACTTTTGACAGTTGCTACCTAGTTACCATGACTAGATGATCAAATCGCGACAAGTGCCCAAAAGCAGCCCAAAAATAGTGATTGACTTGTGACAGTTGATATCTAGTTACCATGACTAGATGATCCAATCGCGACAAGTGCTCAAAAGCAGCCCAAAAATAGTGATTGACTTTTGACAGTTGCTACCTAGTTACCATGACTAGATGATCAAATCGCGACGTGCCCAAAAGCAGCCCAAAAATAGTGATTGACTTGTGACAGTTGCTACCTAGTTACCATGACTAGATGATCAAATCGTGGTAAGTGCCCAAAAGCAGCCCAAAAATAGTGATTGACTTGTGACAGTTGCTACCTAGTTACCATGACTAGATGATCAAATCGCGACAAGTGCCCAAAATCAGCCCAAAAATAGTGATTGACTTGTGACAGTTGCTACCTAGTTACCATGACTAGATGATCAAATCGCGACAAGTACCCGAAAGCAGCCCAAAAATAGTGATTGACTTGTGACTGTTGCTACCTAGTTACAATGACTAGATGATCAAATCACAACAAGTACCCAAAAGCAGCCCAAAACTAGTGATTGACTTGTGACAGTTGCTACCTAGTTACAATGACTAGATGATCAAATAGTGACAAGTACCCAAAAGCAGCCCAAAACTAGTGATTGACTTGTGACAGTTGCTACCTAGTTACCATGGCTACATGATAAAATCATGACAAGTACCCAAAAGCAGCCCAAAACTAGTGATTGACTTGTGACTGTTACTACCTAGTTACCATGGCTAGATGATAAAATCGTGACAAGTACCCAAAAGCAGCCCAAAACTAGTGATTGACTTGTGACAGTTGCTACGTAGTTACCATGGCTAGATGATAAAATCGTGACAATTACCCAAAAGCAGCCCAAAACTAGTGATTGACTTGTGACAGTTGCTACCTGGTTACAATGACTAGATGATCAAATCGCGACAAGTGCCCAAAAGCAGCCCAAAAATAGTGATTGACTTGTGACAGTTACTACCTAGTTACCATGGCTAGATGATCAAATCGTGACAAGTACCCAAAAGCAGCCCAAAAATCGTGATTGACTTGTGACAGTTGCTACCTAGTTACCATGACTAGATGATCAAATCGCGACAAGTGCCCAAAAGCAGCCTAAAAATAGTGATTGACTTGTGACAGTTGCTACCTAGTTACCATGGCTAGATGATAAAATCGTAACAAGTACCCAAAAGCATCCCAAAACTAGTGATTGACTTGTGACTGTTACTACCTAGTTACCATGACTAGATGATAAAATCGCAACAAGTACCCAAAAGCAGCCCAAAACTAATGATTGACTTGTGACTGTTACTACCTAGTTACAATGACTAGATGATCAAATCGTGACAAGTACCCAAAAGCAGCCCAAAACTAGTAATTGACTTGTGACTGTTACTACCTAGTTACCATGAATAGATGATCAAATCGCGACAAGTGCTCAGAAGCAGCCCAAAACTAGTGATTGACTTGTGACTGTTACTACCTAGTTACAATGACTAGATGATCAAATCGTGACAAGTACCCAAAAGCAGCCCAAAACTAGTGATTGACTTGTGACAGTTGCTACCTAGTTACCATGGCTAGATGATCAAATCGTGACAAGTACCCAAAAGCAGCCCAAAAATCGTGATTGACTTGTGACAGTTGCTACCTAGTTACCATGACTAGATGATCAAATCGCGACAAGCGCCCAAAAGCAGCCTAAAAATAGTGATTGACTTGTGACAGTTGCTACCTAGTTACCATGGCTAGATGATAAAATCGTAACAAGTACCCAAAAGCATCCCAAAACTAGTGATTGACTTGTGACTGTTACTACCTAGTTACCATGACTAGATGATAAAATCGCAACAAGTACCCAAAAGCAGCCCAAAACTAGTGATTGACTTGTGACTGTTACTACCTAGTTACAATGACTAGATGATCAAATCGCGACAAGTGCCCAAAAGCAGCCCAAAAATAGTGATTGACTTGTGACTGTTACTACCTAGTTACCATGACTAGATGATCAAATCACGACAAGTGCTCAGAAGCAGCCCAAAACTAGTGATTGACTTGTGACTGTTACTACCTAGTTACAATGACTAGATGATCAAATCGTGACAAGTACCCAAAAGCAGCCCAAAACTAGTGATTGACTTGTGACAGTTGCTACCTAGTTACCATGGCTAGATGATCAAATCGTGACAAGTACCCAAAAGCAGCCCAAAACTAGTAATTGACTTGTGACTGTTACTACCTAGTTACCATGAATAGATGATCAAATCGTGACAAGTGCCCAAAAGCAGCCAAAAACTAGTGATTGACTTGTGACAGTTGCTACCTAGTTACCATGACTAGATGATCAAATCGTGACAAGTACCCAAAAGCAGCCCAAAACTAGTGATTGACTTGTGACAGTTGCTACCTAGTTACCATGGCTAGATGATCAAATCGTGACAAGTACCCAAAAGCAGCCCAAAACTAGTGATTGACTTGTGACAGTTGCTACCTAGTTACCATGACTAGATGATCAAATCGCGACAAGTGCCCAAAAGCAGCCAAAAACTAGTGATTGACTTGTGACAGTTGCTACCTAGTTACCATGACTAGATGATTAAATCGCGACAAGTGCTCAGAAGCAGCCCAAAACTATAGTTCACGGGTTGTGACAATCTACCTTATCAAAGTCGTGTATATTAAAATACATAAACATGTTTTAATACATGTTTAAGTATAAAAAAATAATGTATAAAAAATAAGAAATAACTTAAAAACATCTTTATTAAATTGAAGCCATTATCAATTTTAGATTTTGTTTTACTTATTCTCTTCGGTCCGACAAGAACTCATCTACAGAGTAAAATGCCTCGACTAAAGAAGGGATTTAGTCGAGTTTAAATTGAGTTGGACTGACAGTATCAACGATGCTCTCAGGGAGCTGTTAGATTGATTTACTCCATCTTGAAATTGAAGTTTATCAAACACGTTGGTTTCATGAAGTTTAGGTTGGTAGTTTTCCTGCCTCAGGTGTCGTTTTCATGTACATTGCCGCCTTAAGTCTAGGATATAGAAACAGGGTAAAGTCAGTAAGATACCTTAAAATGTTGGAACACTACAAATAAATTATTTGTTAAATTAGTTAAATTTCTCATTAAAGTGCTTTATATGTCTATATCTTAGACGAGCCTTAATTCTTCAATGACGCCTTCTAACCAATTCACGTATACATTTAAATTATACAAACCCATGCTATTTTGTAGTCTTCCCCCTCCATATTCAAGGACACGTACGTTCTTATAATGTTAATGTCCTAGTTCATGTAATGTTAAACGGCTTACAAGTCATCCTAAGATTGTCCAGGGTATGGTTTTAACAAGTTATGATGCATGACCCTGGCTCAGATGGTAGTTGTGCATTGAGTTTCACGTTCGTATTATAGTCGGCCGTAGAAATATAGTCGGCGAGTCACGAGGAGTCCTCTGAACTTCATGCGCCTATGATATTGAAGGGGCTGATTTCCGTTCAAACAGCACAAGTCATGTAGTGTACATATCATTATTATTAGTAATTACGAAATGTACACTATATGACTTGTGCTGTTTCAATGGAAATCAGCGCCTTCATTATCAAAGATGCATGCTGTTCAGAAGAGTTCTCGTAACTCGCCGACTATATGTCTCTTCCTTAGGAAAAGCGTGAGATTCTGTGTTTGAGTTTGCTTGACAGAAATGTTACCAGTGCCAATGAAGCCAGGCTCGTGTAGTTAAGTGATGCATTAGTTACTTTACTCTGTGAAATAACGAGTACGTACTCGTTTGCCACTATAATAAGACTTGGAGTTCTTACTTACAGAGTGTCACAAAATACAGGTGTCGGAGTCCACTTTAGAGCAAAAAATGAAGGATACGATCTTGTCGAATTCCATTAATGTTTATCCATTAATGTATTTTTGTATAAACATTAATTACTTAATGACGATTTGACTGACTGATTTGAAATGTTATACATTTCATTACATCACCATTATTAAACAGCAAACAAGTAGCCATTGAGCTATCCTTAGCCATTTAAACATTGCAAATTTCTTGTTAAAAAACAATTCTTAAAAATTATTACACTGTCACAACTTTTAAATAGCTAAAGGCAAGTTCACTACTACCAGAGAGGGGGAGGGGGAGAGGGAGAGAGAGAGGCATTGAACATTTGAGAGATTATGTGTATTTTGTGTATGTTACTACTACTCTGGTGTTAGTGAACTTGTCTTCTAAGGTAAGTTTGTTAATGTCCTATCTCTCCAATATACAGATTCCTGGCCTAGTGCCCTTTACTAACCTAAAGGTAACTCAATGTTTTTTTATTGCTATTTAGTAAGGTTAATGTAATTACTGTGCAAAATTTTAAGTCATTCGTTCAAACCTTTTTTGAGTTATTAATGTGTTAAAAAAACACACAAACCCAAAAAGACAGCTAGACAGTTAACGGAGTGGAATTTGAAGAAAAAATTGCCCTCATTTCTTCTCTTAATTAGGTGTAAAATCCTAAAATGAACAGCCAGAACTCCTTTTTTTGTGACACCCCAAATATTAAGATAACAGCTTTAGATATAAGATGTTTGCAAAATGCACTCGTTGATAGATCTTTACATGATCTTCACATAACTATTACTATACTTACATCTAAATAATACTAGCTGCTGGGTTAAAAATACTAAGCTTTAAGTTGGAAACATTTTGAAATAGAAGTTTTGAATTAAAAGAGTTTGAAGATTTTATTAGTTACATCGGTGGAGGTACATATTTATTTTTATTTTTTTAGAAATATAAATATTGAGCATCAACCATAGTATGATCATAGTTGTACATGTTTCGTGTATATGTAGATGCTAGATGTGCATAATCACCGTGAAGAATGAAGGAGAAATTCCCTGTCGTCTTTTCTTTATAAGTGACACGTTATTTGTTTAAAGCGTCAAGATAAGGTACGAAGGGATGCAATTCCCCACCCACAAGTCCGTATGAGAAGGTTTCCTCCACACACCAGCAAGACACGACAAATCCTTCCACCCTCTCATGAGATTTCACCTGACAGTTATCTATGTGGAATAGATAACTGGATCTACCGAGTAAACCCTGACTTCTGAAACGTCGAGTACGTAGGAGAATGGGTCTAACTCCTTTGCCTCTACCGTAGATCCATGATCGATGTCCCTAACCTGGTTATCGTAACTATGCATAAAGATGTATTCGTGTTTGCGATGGGCATTGTACAGTCGAATAACTACGGAGGTGGTAGTTCTTGGGATGGAAAATATTATTAGCATATCGATATATCGTAAACAAAATATCGATATAACGATAAAAATCGATATATCGTGTAACCGATATATCGAATTGTAAATGATTTATCTGTTTAAAGTTATGCACTAAATCTTATGTCATGACCAAAAATACACTCATGTTTTGCTGTCACTATCTAAAATAGCCTTCTGAAAGTAAACATTAAATACATTAATCTACACGAAACAAGTTGTGGTCTATAGGGTTGAATGAAACAAATTAAAATAAGAATAATTATACTTTTCATTATTATGTCCATTAATTATGTAATAACATTGTTAATTTTGTTTTTCACTTATAAAAATGCCTTTCGGCTTCTTATAAACACTAAACTTCCACCCACTGGTCTACAATAAACTACATTTTAGTGCGTTAACCGCAAGTAAAAAACTAAATAAAGTTATTTTATTATTTCAATGCATTGTTTGTACACATAATTTAAATATGTTTTTTTCCGAATCGTAATGATTTTGAGAAGGGAGAATATCGTCAATACTTAGTGACATGATATGTGACCAAAATATCAATATGGCCGCTATTATCGATAGAAAATATCGATATGGCCGATATTATCGATTGAAACTATCGATGTGGCCGATATTATCGATAGAAAATATCTATACGAAAATATCGATATATCTAAACATATTTAACGATATTTCTTATATTTCTTTGCTATCCCTATTCATAACTGTACATAAGGATACTAATTAACCACTATGATTCATGTAAACTATTTAATCCACTACGAACATTTTTTATACAATTAATAATCAACGTTATGGGCCTATGAATATAATTTATGATAACTGCTGGCCTTTATGACAATACTTAAGAATATTGTTTTAAGAACTTTTGCCAAAGAGAGATCTGATGTTTCAGGGAAGATCATTATGCAATTGTGGTGCAAAATATGAAAACTTTCTTCTGCCAATTTCCAGCCTCACCCTTGGAAAATGAAGTTAGTTATTGCTGAGTGTCGCGGAGTACCTATGCCCAACGGAAAAGCTTCTCAGCCAGGTATTTTGGCTGACCCTCCATCAGCACCTGGTTTATTAGACATGTTTGAATCCTGCAAAAGGTAACAAGAGTCGTGATATTTGCAGCATTACGAAAAACAGACACATGGTCACGCTTACAGAGATCATAGACAAACCGTACAATAGTGTTTTGCATACTCTTGTTTCTTTCAGGATCCTTTTTGTGTTGATGTTTCCAACAATAATAAGATGATTTTTCGTGATTCAAGCAGGTAATAAATGATAAGAGGATGGAGAGACGAGGGATTGGACACGATGCAACTTAAACGACTCCGTAGTTCTAAAATGTGATTCCAATATCCAAAACAGCTCCAAGTGTCTTGGCATATCACTCACACTAAGAATATAATATCAACATTTTACTCTTGCAACATCATCTTCAGTAAGGTTTTTGTTGCAATATTGAGAAAAATACACTTATCTGGATTTAATATGAAACCATGTTGAATTGGCCACAACCTTATGACTTTTTTGTGTGTGAATTTAGATTCGCAATTACCATTCTATGGAATTCTGGTTCATATGAGTTATGCAGTGGGCAGTCATCTGCATATATATGGACATCGCTATGTCTGATACAACTGGTTAAGTCGGCCTTACCTTGTATACAAGGTAAATAAGATGGGACCCAGGCAACATCCTTGAGGAACGCCTCTGGTTTTTACTAGTGGGCTTGAGCTGTCTGAGCCCACTATTGTCACCTGAATCCCCTCATTAAGGTATGCCCGGAACCAGTTTACCATTTCTTCCTTGAACTCAAAGTGGCTTACTTTTGCAAGAAACAAACTATGCTAAGCGATTCGTAGGCCTGAGAGTAGTCTACTATGACTAGTGAACTATACTTGCCAGAATCCCTGGTCCCAAATAACTCATCAAAAAGATTTACTAGAGCAGTGCAAGTTCCATGATTGCTCTTAAATCCTGATTGAAATTCAGTATGATATCTTGCTTTATTAGGACCTCGGATCTCTTACCTTATTACCAGCTTTTCCACTATTTTAGACACATTAGTCAGAATTTATATTTGTCTAAAATCACTTACATTTGTGGGACATACAGTTTTCGCTAGTGAGCGTTTTGTGCTCATTTTCCATGACAATTTCCTGAAATCAGTGATTTATTAATTTAGTAATAACTTAGGATATATTCGTGGTTGTGACAGGCACTGTACAGTCGACTGCTAGGCAGGTGGTATTCCTAACTGTAGATAAGGATACGAGTCAAGGCCTATTAGTTGCCGACTGTTAAACTCACTTAGGTAACGTTCACTTTTTAACACGCCAGTGAGTCTTCTTTATTCATGTTGGAAAACGCCTTCATAGTTACGTAATTTGAAGGACTTATTAATGTTTATGTGTTTGTTTACTAACATTTAATAAATAAGAAATACTCTGTATATAAAAAATGAAGTTTTAAGTTTCAGTGGTTATTTTATTCCTGGTAGCCCTGTCCTTCAGTCCTAGAGGTCATTTGATTCAGAGTAGCACTGTCCTACAATTGTACCACTGTCCTACAGTTTTAGAGTCAGTTTTATTCATAGTAGCAATCGTCCTACAGTCCTATAAGTAATTTGAGTCGGAGTAGCATTTTTTCTAGAGTTTCAGAGGTATTTTTTTCATAGTAGCACTGTCCTACAATCCCAGAGGTCATTTGATTCACAGTAGCACTGCCTACAGTTTCAAAGGTCGTTTATTTATCGTTGCATCCTCTTATAGTTATATAGGTCGTTTTTTTCTTTTTGTTAATGACATCTTATAGTCTTAGAGATAATAAGTTTTGGGGTAGCACCATATCATAGTCCCAGAGATAATTTGTTTCAGGTTGACACCATCTTGGTCCTAGAGGTAGTTTGTTTCAAGTTAACACCATCTTATGTCCTAAAGGTGCTTTATTTCAGCTTAACACAATCTTAGTCCTTGAGGTAGTTTGTTTCAAGATAACACCATCTTATAGTCCTAGAGGTAGTTTGTTTCAGAGTAACACCATATTATAGTTCTATATGTCGTTTGTTTCAAATTAAGACCATCTTATAGTCCTAGAGGTAGTTTGTTTCAGGGTAACACCATCTTATAGTTCTATATGTCGTTTGTTTCAGGGTAACACCATCTTATAGTCCTAGAGGTAGTTTGTTTCAGGGTAACACCATCTTATAGTTCTATATGTCGTTTGTTTCAAATTAAGACAATCTTATAGTCCTAGAGGTCGTTTGTATCAGGTTAACACCATCTTATAGTCTTAGATGTCGTTCGTTTCTATGACGATGCAATTGATAGGGATGGGATTGTGTACTAAGCCCCCGTGGACTATGTTAGTAAGCACATTTGTAACCGATACTAACATAGCTGTATGTTTTCCAACTTTCATAGTATTAAGACTTAATTATTAGTTAATTTCCTGACACCAATTATGATTTTAGGAATGTTACTTTAAAAGTTAAAAGCAACTAGTATAAATTATGAATTCGCTGAGAACGATTTCAATTTGGTTTATCTAGTAAGGAAATAGACTAAACACTCGATATACAATTAAAGATACTTCCTAGTCTGGCATTTTATCAGAGGGAATACTACTATGTCTCAACACTCTAGGGAGTGATTGGATTACTAACACTCAAATACTAACTAGTATAGTATTTATCACGTTAAGAGTACCGTTATATTAAATATATAATTTAAAATATTTTTTAAAATCATATGAAACACTCTTTACATTTCATACTACTGTCGGCGCAGAAATTATATATTGTCGAGTTTAAATGTTGTTTACTAAGGTAATAAAAGGCCTATGGAAAATACATCACACCTCCATGTTTGTTTTTTTCCATTACTTGTACGTTAATACTTATGAATTTTTAAATTTTTGTATAAGTTGTAATAATTTGTATTCCAGTTGAAATAAAAAAGTACCTGAATTTTAACTTTTTTCACTATGAATCAAATTGACACTGTTATTACTAAAAATACCGTTAAAGTATTTTTTTTTTTTAGCATGGGTAGGTTGCATTTATGTTTTAATAATTGGTTGACAGGAATATTTTCTTTAAGTTTTCTAAATTTTCAAGAACAAAGTTTTTATTTCAACTAGGATACAAATTATTATTAAAGGTTGAAATAAAATTCAAAAATTCGTTAATTAAACGTACAATTAAATGAGGAAAACAATGTTACGATTGAATTTTCCATAGGCCTCTTAGTTTTTTGGTAAACAACTGATGATACAGCAAAAACCCAAATTTCTCTAGATTTGGGAAATCATGCACTGCCTCAGTTTGTAGGGAGGCGAAGCGGAACGCCGCCTTCCTGGTCCCAATTAAGCCACTTCATGTTGCAGGGGAAAGTGAAGCAGTCATTTCTGTGCCACTAAATTCATTAACGCTTTGAATATTTATTTAAATTCATAACTAATAAAATACAACAATAAACCAACGCGAGAGTGCAATAAGCGTTAAATTACGGTTCTAGACCACTTTTTCAGTAATTTATGAAAATTATTCTACTAAAGTCGTACACAGTAGAGTACATCTTATTCAACGAGGTAACGCATCGTTATCGCGTGTAGGAACTCGAATGTGGATTTGAACAAGCTTTATGGATATACCAGGGGAAAAATGCAAATAATATTCACTTAAATTAATGGTTTGACATGTAAATTAAAATGTAGTAATTATAATAATTTGTTATATAATTACTGTAAAATGTCTATATGTATAAAAATCAACCACTCGTATTTTGTAACAAAACTCGAAAACTAGCGAATGGATTCACTTGAAATTTTTATGCTACAATGTATTTATTTAGGTCTATATTCAAGAATGTTTTTAAATATTTAATGACTAACGCTGTAAACGGAAACAATTGTGTTGTAATTTAATTGAATATAAGACAGTAAAAACTGCAACGTAAACTAAACTTCAGTATTAAAATATAAATTCGATACATTAACAGGTTTTTGATTAATAAAGTTTATGCACAGTGAAAGCGGGTTGAAATTTCGATACTTTTGTTTCAGCTAGAATAGCAATTACTAAACACTACAATAAAATTTTAAAATATATATACCATAACAAAAAACTAAACGAGGAAAACAATGGCGTGATTGTATTTGTCGTAGGCTTCTTAGTTCCTTAGTAAACAGCATTTAAACTCGGCTGTAAGATTTTAAGTAATCTTACAATTGTAGATAAATAATTAATTCTAAGCATACTACGTACATTTCACAAATTAAAATAAATGTCAATTCTGAAAAGGTGCCTCTGTGATCAGCTGATTTATGTGTATATTATATCCTGTAGGTTTATTACTGTGACCAGATGAGTGTTTATTTATGAAAAAAAAAAACAAAAAAAAGGACAGTCACTCTTAATTTTCCGATGAAAATAAAGTCCAGTACAAGTAAACGTCACACAACACAAATTTATTACAATATAAGCACAAAATGCACAAATATATTAGAATACAAGTACGAAATGCACGAATAATATGGTGATCGATTTCGGTGAACCACGCTTACCTTCCTCAGACCAGAGGGATTCACAAAAGAATGGAAAATGGTGTTCAACAACTCAATTTAGTGGCCTATGATCACGTGACCCCACTGGCTGGAATCGTCAAAACGGCGGCTGCTGTGATATTATTGGTTAATTCCTATTGGCTGTTAAAAAAATAAACAGTCAACATATACTTTTCTAATAACTAAGTTAAAAATAACGACTAATTGTCAATATGAGACTAAGCCACGGCGAAGCGTGGCCGAGGTTCCCTAGTTATAATAATTTAAATTAAATACACAAATTATTATTAAAAAATCATAATTATGAAAAAATAAGACAAGTAAAAAAAGTACAAGTTATTAGTAAAGTCTAAATTCAACTTAAAACATTTACACAGGGGTGAATTAAGAGCCTGCAGGCCTTTTTTTTTAATGAACCCTAAATAAAACAACATATTAAATAAAACACAGAGAAAAAATAATTGCAGTAACATTAACATTTGGTTTCACTAACTTAATAATACAGAGAAGAATAACAAAGAAAACACTTATAAACTACTGTCGGCGCAGAAATTATGTGTACACGAGTTTGAAGGTTGTTTACTAATAAACTAAGAGGCCTATAAAAAATAATTGCAGTAACATTAACATTTGGTTTCACTAATTTAATAATACAGAGAAGAATAACAAAGAGAATACACTTATAAACTACTGTCGGCGCAGAAGTGATATGTACACGAGTTTGAAGGTTGTTTGCTAATAAACTAAGAGGCCTATAAAAAATAATTGCAGTAACATTAACATTTGGTTTCACTAATTTAATAATACAGAGAAGAATAACAAAGAGAATACACTTATAAACTACTGTCGGCGCAGAAGTGATATGTACACGAGTTTGAAGGTTGTTTGCTAATAAACTAAGAGGCCTATAAAAAATAATTGCAGTAACATTAACATTTGGTTTCACTAATTTAATAAATACAGAGAAGAATAACAAAGAGAATACACTTATAAACTACTGTCGGCACAGAAGTGATATGTACACGAGTTTGAAGGTTGTTTGCTAATAAACTAAGAGGCCTATAAAAAATAATTGCAAAAAATAATTGCAGTAACATTAACATTTGGTTTCACTAACTTAATAATACAGAGAAGAATAACAAAGAAAACACTTATAAACTACTGTCGGCGCAGAAATTATGTGTACACGAGTTTGAAGGTTGTTTACTAAGAAACTAAGAGGCCTATAAAAAATCCAATCACACCATTGTTTTCCTCGTTTGATTGTTACATTTATATATTTTGAAATTTAATTATAATGTTTAGTAATTTTTATCCAAGCTGAAACAAAAAATTATCGAAATTTGAACTAGTTTTCGCTATGCATCAAATTTATACTTTTATTACTCAAAATCCCATAACTGTACCGAATTTATATTTTAATACGTTTTAACAATAATGTTTTGTGTAACTTTTATATATTTTAGTTACTAACTTTTAAATATTAACTTTTCAAGAAAAAAAAGTTCTTATCAATTCCCTGAAACAACGTTTTATTTCCTTCTAGAGGTTATAAAATTGATTACTTGGTCACTTCATAATGCTTATGAAATTTATCGTAACTTTAGATTAATAATAACTCAGAATCAGGAAATTTATGACAAAATTTTTTATTGCAAAGTATAAATTATGAATTTTATGAAACTTCAGTATTAAAATATAAATTCGATTAATTATTGTTTTTTTTATTTAAAAAAAGTGGAAAGTTTATACACAGTGAAATCTGGTTGAAATTTCGATACTTTTGTTTCACCTAGAATAGAAATTACTAAACATTATAATAAAATTAAAAAATACATATGCCATAACAAAAATGTAACGAGGAAACAATGGTATGATTGAATTTTTCGTAGGCCTCTTAGTTTCTTAGTAAATAACCTTTAAACTGGGTTGCACATGGACAGTAAAGCCGTCCATAAGAAAGACGATCCAGTTGTTTTTGTCTAGCTGTACCCTTGTTTCCAGAGCAAAAGAAAGAATATGGTTACCAGCTTCACACTACATTAATTTAAACAGCGATTTTCTCTAAAAATCAACTCAATCTAAAGATCAATATTATGTAGGCTTAGTATGGAAAGTATGTTGGTTTCAAACAAAAAATGTTTGGAGATTTTTTTATTTTTTTTCTTCACTCGCCAGTTTACATGGGCTTGCAAGCCTGTGCGTGAAATTGATTCAACGAGTGAAGTACCGACCGTTGGCTCAGTGGGGATTTGAACCTTGGACCTTGCCCTCCACAGTGCGAAGACTTAGCCCCTGAGCCGGCATTAAAGTTAACTGTTTTTGTTTTCGAAACTATCACTCATTAATGTTACAAGGATTATTAGAGGAACAATTGTTTTACTGAGTACCTTATATTCATTACTCATAAATTACTAAATAGTTAAGGCTATTGAGCCATCTTCAGAGCCTGGTAATTACTAAATAGTTAAGGCTATTGAGCCATCTTCAGAGCCTGGTAATTACATAACTAATAAGAATTCAATGTTGGTAATTTGTTTGCAATTAATGGAATTGATTGATTTTATTGCACGAAACCGTTAACATTTAAATAATTAATTACTTTGGTAAATGATTGATATGTTAAGATTTATTAAATGTTAAACACATAAATGGTTTTATTGTTTTTCAGCTTAATCATAATAAAACAAAAAAGTACGTCACAAAAATAAAGAGTATCGACAGAGAAGAAAGAAACAGGGATCACATCCTATAGTGCGCTGAATGGGTGTCAAGTAGTTAGCTCTACAGTTCGTTGTGAGGATGACAGGACCAGCACCGTTGTCAGTCCCTCCTCCTCTGATACCTCTCCAAATCCTCAAGGATAAACCTTATTATTATTACTACATATTTCGAAAAATTTACATTAGTTGTAAACTATTTCTAACTCTAACTGACTAGCTAATCGAATATTGAACATCTTTCTAAATGGTGTAAAACTCCATTACAATGATCACCCACAGTAGCTGGGTCTAACGTTAGATCGATCGCTGACGTTTCAAAGCCATAATCAAGAAATAGCAGAAAAAATTACAACTATTGTGTTTCTTGTTACTTGTGTTTCTTGAAGTGGGACAAATATGCTACATCACATTTCTTGAAGAACTTGGGGAGCCAACGCACACGTCCTGCGTACAACTCTTTGCCTCTGGTTTATTCAGCTGCTGAATACAGTGCTCCCGTATGGCTAAATAGCGCACATACTAAAGTGATTAATGACCAGCTTAATAGGACCATGAGAGCTATTAGTGGCACCCTCATGGCAACTTCACTTCCTTAGCTCCCGGTACTGTGCAATATAACTCCACCAGAAATAAAACGTCAGGAGGCACAACTTAAAGGATTCAATAAATCCTGAATGTCCCGCACCTCCCCATTACCCAGGATCTCCCATGTCAGAACGGTCGCTTAAAATCTCGAAGCCTACCTCTGTGTACTGCTTTCCAGTTGAGCAGATCACATTTTTTAATGGACGAAATAAGTTCCTTATTATCGATCCGTCAATACCTGTAGGTGGGATGAACCTCCCTCGTAGGGAATGTGCATATTAGATCACTACCGAACTTTCGTGGATAGATGTAATTATTAGAAATATAAATGGGGATTGGCACTAGATTAGTCACGTGACTATGGGGAGTCTAAACAAACAATGGATCACATAGTTACTCAGAGCCCCTGCGCTCTTTTACGAAGGGATTAGCCAGCATAAACAGAATCAGTGAGACAGGTCTTAAATGGCTTGATGGATTGCATTTATCTTTGTGACAGGAGACCACTTCATATTTTTATTAATTTATAACATGACTTATGGATCTTGTTCCAAATATATATTAAAGCTATTTTATTTTTAAAATTAATAAATGGTAATTGAGAACAAACCATACGATATGTATATAACTGTTAACTGAGGTGTTCACTGCGGTTGTAAGGAAGTGCCCTCTGTTTCTTTTCTCTCTGTGGAGTAGCCTACACATGATACTTGACGGCTCTGTTCACCCACACATCTGACTCAACACCCGCCCAAAAGAACAGAACTTCGGTAACTTACAGTAGTATAGACAGCCCACCAAACCACTCTACGTACTCGACTCAATATGTGAACTATTAATTAACAGAATATTTTGGTTCAATTTTAAGACGTACACGACCAGTTCATTCTTTTGGGACACAGCCGTATAATGAAAACATGTCCTCTTGACTTGCAGTCTTTAATGTTACATGCAAAACATATATCACATAACTATTAAAAATATATCTAGGAACATTGCTACCAAAGATCGTAGCCAACGCTTGTTCTGCATTTAGTCATCTTACCGATGAAGCATTTACTTCGTTATGATTGTCTCATGAAAAAACATTTTTAAATTTGTTTTAATTATTAGTGTAAGTCTTCTTAGAGTTAAAATCTGTTGAAGGAAAACTAATTTATGGAGATATTTAGGCCAAATGGTCTTAATTTGTTTGGTTAATTTGACTTTTCTAGGTACAAAACCCATTAAGAAACCGTGTGATATAAAATCTGTTGAGGGAAAACTAATTTATGGAGATATTTAGGCCAAATGGTCTTAATTTGTTTGGCTAATTTGACTTTTCTAGGTACAAAACCCATTAAGAAACCGTGTGATATAAAATCTGTTGAGGGGAAACTAATTTATGGAGATATTTAGGCCAAATGGTCTTAATTTGTTTGGTTAATTTGACTTTTCTAGGTACAAAACCCATTAAGAAACCGTGTGATATAAAATCTGTTGAGGGAAAACTAATTTATGGAGATATTTAGGCCAAATGGTCTTAATTTGTTTGGTTAATTTGACTTTTCTAGGTACAAAACCCATTAAGAAACCGCGTGATATAAAATCTGTTGAGGGAAAACTAATTTATGGAGATATTTAGGCCAAATGGTCTTAATTTGTTTGGTTAATTTGACTTTTCTATGTACAAAATTCATTAAGAAACCGTGTGATGTACATTTATTAAAATTTCGAAAATATAGTGGTCAAAAGTGGTTACCAAGTCATTGCAAAGTAAAACTTAAAAATAATGTTTGTTAAGTGTAACCAGCTTATTTTATTTATAAATGACGTGTAAAAATTTGAGTTGAAACTATTTTTGGCTGGAAGAGTAGGTTAATAATATATAAAAACTTCAATGCTAGGGTTGGTATAAATTCCATACTTTAGTGTGTATACTATCCAACTCGGACAGTGAGGGAGAAGAGGGGAGGGGAACATGTTTTATGTGTGTTAGTGAGGCAGGCTCTTTGCTGCTCCTTAGTGACAGTTGCATGACAAGTACAACTAAATACCTTGGAGCGTTCAACTGGACGCCTGGATGAACCCCCAGAAAAATTAATGCTCGCTGCATTTAATTTAAGGATAAAGTGGAATACTTAAATCACCAAAAGAGGAATGGAGCGTACTGAAAACATCAGCTACGTTAACATACATTTAGTCATTTATAAAACTAAGCATGCTGCTTATCCTCGATTTCGCCATTGTCCTTGGTTTAAAGCATTATGCTGTCCTCTAGTGTCTAGAGTGACTCAAACCTTTTATCACAAGAAAGTTATTTTATTACCGAAGTAATGACAAAAGCTCTTATCGGCTTGAAGGCAATGACTTTATTCCAATTAAGCATTTTACCTCCTTGAGTAGATTGTATATTATAATTAACCCATTCATATTATCAGAAAAGGAAACGTATTTGTAGTTTACAAAATTTTACGTCATAGATAAAGAAATGATTTAGTACGCAGGAACTTTCCTTTCAGATCATATTTAAGTAAATCAGACATTACTTACGACTATTAAGTGATTATTTACGTTATTGCGTGTGCAAATATATTTAATGCACTTTACTAATATATATCCATATAAATATTAGATATATAATATTTGGAATAGGGACCGGGTGTACACAGATGCAGCAGTTGAGGCCGTCTAGAGGTTTCCCTCGTCGACGGGGAAATTCTACACCCCGTCGCTCATGGGTGGTGTAGAAGTTTCCGGAACTAGGTGAACTGGAAGCGTGTCTATAAATTAATTTGTCAACCTTACTATAGCTCACCATACTGTGACTGACTGGTTTTTTAACAGAGTCCCTGGTGACCGGAAACTATGAGTTCTGAGACTTTTCGCTCAAGACATCCAATTTGCCTACCCCTACTTAGGAGTATGTGATCCAGTGGTAAGATGTGCAAGCATTGTAAGCAGAATTCTCAACTTAGATTCTTTCGATGACGGTTATGGCAGATTCCTAAGGATGCTAAAAGCAGCGCATCATTTTTACAGTGTGACTAAACTAAAAATCCACTAATTTACACAAATTTCTCGAAAGTTGCATGTTTGGGTCTCAGGGATGAAATGAAATGAAAAATGGCTTTATTGGCTCTCAAGAACAAAGAGTAAAAATGGCGTAGTTGGACCTATACAAAAATCGTTTTTGACACTTGAGGGCTAAACTGGAAAGTGCCATTGACCAGCGGGGGATATAGATCTGTTTATACTACAGGTGGAGTGTATGGGTGAATGGTTAACCCCCTTAATAATGTCGCCTCCTTCAGGAAGCGAAGAGGTTTGCCCCGCTGGAGCTCTAGCAGTGACTAGCCAACTCCAAGACAGCCACGGTTTTAGATTGTGTGGTTTTTATACGTATGTACGTTAATTATATATTTATCCACTTGTATTGTACATATATAACGCTTTTTAGCAAACTTTAGCACACATATAAACACGTAAATTACACCTGTACTCATTTTAAAACCTGGGTATTTCGTTAGTTCACTACATACAAGAATTTACGTTAGTAAAAATTATAATTAAAAATTACTATTATAACAATATAAGACTTTTAAAATTATATGTTTTGAAACCCTATTTAACAGTCACGTACTATTTCATATTACTGGTTTGATTTTTAGGATCATTACCGTTTATTCATTATCACTATTTTTTCCGTTAATTCACTACCACGTGAAAAATATTCTATTGCTCTAATAAATGTTCTCCGATCATTTTTCGCCCACTGTGGTATTCCTTATCCGCTAGGAATCTGATATCGCTGGCCTTATCGCTTTCCAAGAACACACACGGAGAGCGCATTCGGTGGTAAGTCAATCATTGGATTTAACAGTTTGTGATCAACTTTAGTAGCCTCCTAACCTAACCTGACCTGTCCTAACCTAATCGTAATTGCGATAAAAAAGTAGTGATAGTGAAGTAACGGAAAAAGTAGGGGTAGCGAATTAACGTAAAATGTCAAATTTTTATCTACAGATTTTTAAATAATTAGATCCACTGAGTATCTTACTAAATCGTTCATATTTAGGTTTCGTTAGGTAAATTCGAGAATTATTATACACATATGCTTAGGCACAACTAATGGCCACTAGGAAAGATGCAATTATTTTCACTTTGATGTTTAGTAAGGGACTGCTGTTGTTTCGAAAATTACATCTTGTCACGCAGTTCAGCCATCAGAGGGCATCTTGAGCACGGATGCCAGGTCGAGAGCCATCATGTCCTCTTCGCCCGAAGGCATTCTCTGGCGTCGTCGTCACATGTCCTCCTCAAATAGCGTTTTACATTTTAAATTAGTTTCCTCGAAAACGCAAAACTTACTTATAGAAAAAAAGACACTCGTAGTTAATTCTATATTCATACCTTTTTCATGTTATAAAGTATATTCTAATAATTTCATAAGGCAATTAATTTATGTATGCATGCATCCTAACTTTCAGATAATGAAGAAATCATAACAAAAAATAGATAATCTTAAGGAATGCGAAAATTACAAATGTTTACATATTTTGAAAAGTTCGAATTTTTCTGTACGATATTTGTCATACAAAGTATTAACACAAACTATGGGAAAATAAATAGAGTAGAACATTTTAAATACATACGACAAATTTTGGAGCCAAATGGTGTAGAGAAACCTGCACAGAAGACTAGACAAGAGAACATTAAGAGATAATATGGTATGAAACATAAAATCTATAATAAAAAAATGCATTTCCTCAGACACAAAAATAAGGCACTACTCCACAGTAATGAAATCAGCAGCATTATATGCCAGTGAAACACACAAATTCCAAAGAAAATATAATATAGAAAAATGACTAAAGGAACGAAGAATTATGAGAAAGATGTTATGCCCAAAATTAGCAGAAGTAGGATACCGACTACAATCAAGAAAACATATAAAACCTGGCAGCAAACATTATGGCTGCAGGCCAAAAGTTACATTTCACTACACACATTACTAGACTCCCCATATAAAAAATCAAATCACCAAAACGATGAACTAGCAAGTTAAATTGAATTTACAAAAGAAAAATATTGAACCAACAGATGTTACAGAAAATGTTTACAAATAATGCAGATAAGCGGTTTGTATTTAGAAAGAAGTACCAAGGAAAACTTGGACAAAATGGACAGAAAAAAAGAGAAATATTACATTGAGAAAGGTGAAATAAGTATGGAAGAAGCCATGACAAAGCCTTCATTTGACATGTTAGGCAAGGAATACTGTTCGTTCTCCTGCCTCGTTTACAGTAGGTGACCTTAGTCTAAACTGCTGCCTCCGCTATCCCATTATCCACATTAAATTCAATTGAGTCGTCCGTTGACCAGTCTAGAGAAAAAAATCCACATATCAGGTAAGAACGGAGTATTTTCCAGCAATAATTTGAAAATATCAATTGAGTTATGAATTTGGATAAAGTAAAAGATCCACACGTTAGGTAAGTAATATTTCGTTATTGAGAACTACTGAGGAGATGTACTCTAGTTCAGCTATAGCTCTGAAGTTACAATCATAATGTGCCTTAAAACAATGACGAAATCGTTCAAGATGACAGAACCACCGCACCCCGTTGAACGGCGTTGTCGTTTGCCTCTCCCTGTATTTAATCGATTCGTTGCCATCAATATCTCGTCAAATTAAAAGTTCACCTCCAGGAAAGATTTATTTACAAATTCTAGGTCACGGAAAACCCCTATTGTCCTATATTATTTAAATTATTACAGCTAAAGTCAATTACTTAACTTAATTTTCATTTTACTCGACTTTTGTCGAATAACCTCCACCAGAACCTGAACAATTTCATTTGTTTATTTAGTATTCTTTTAAGATAACAATAAAAATTTAAAAATTTTTCTGCAAACTCAAGGCATCTGTCTGCATTTGACTTTAATTTAATTTATTTAAATATTTAATAAAGTTACAAGAGGAAGAATGTCACTAACTAGATATCTCTACACGTCATCCTAAACTTAGAACAAAATTACAATAAATCACACTTATGTTAATAAATTGTATTTTTTAGTATATAGACAAAACTATCATTAAAACCATAAACAAATACCTCAAAGGTTACTTGTATATTTGTTTGGGTTTAAAAGTCAAAATCGGTATGTGGGACTTTTGGGCCACCCTTTATATTATTTATGAAGAATATTAATTATTGTTTTTGGTCAAATTCCTTTAGCTGCCCCCAAACTCAAACTATTTTTATAAAAATAAATTATTAGAAAGTAATCAAATATGATATAGGAAGTAGTAAACACTCATTTTATCTCAATTAAATACTAATTTAAAATTTTTAACTCTATATATGTATATGCCTATGTATGGATATGTTATAATTACATTGAAACAGATGTTAGGTTATGTTAGAGTAAGGCGTATATACAAGAGGTTGCCTCATACATGTACGCATCCGTATCGCGCAGGTAGCATTTACGTCATAGGTCGGCGTCAGTTGTGATTTTGTTCTTTGCTGTAAACAAAACAGAACGCAACAATGTAAAACATCTGATTTTCGTACTCTCGATGACAGTACAGTATGTGTTGTTTGATTATTGTGAATAATATTTTGTAAATATATTAATGTTATTTTATTTGTCGTAAGTGACTGATTTTAAAATTGATATAATTTATTATTTACGAAGTAAGTATTACTCAGCAACACACGAACAAATATAATTTGCTGCTTTAAATTAACATTAAAATACCATGCATTTAAATAGTTTTTAAATACTCTTAAAAACAATGCAGTAATGGTTTTTAGTGTGAAGTTTTAACTGTTCAGCACACTGTGTTGGAGACACAGAGTAAGAAATACACTTACTCTGTGGTTGGAGGTCTCCCTCTGACGTCACAACTAGCTTATATAGACCATATGATATTGAGGCAAGGATGTTGATGTTAGAGTAAGGCACTGCTGATACTGATAAAAGCCTTTCTTTCCTTCCACATACCTGAATAACTAAGTTATTTTGGAGGTTATTGGTGGTAGAAGATTGTTTGAGTTTTGGGGACAGCTGAATGAATTTGACCATGCTTTTTGTTCATAGTTAAGTTATTTTTTTAAATAAAGAATTACATTATTCATTGAGTAACACTTATTTCTAAATAAAATGCTACTTTCAATTAAGTCATTGAGGTTACTCCAAAAAGCAAACATAGTTTACCTCACTTTCCAATATGTTTTTTTTAAAGTTTCGTTTTTTCTTTAAAATATGCTACCTGTACGTGATTTTTTAAATAATTTATTGAGTAAAATAAGCTAAATTTATACATGTTAAACTTTCTAGAGTTTATTGCACAGTCGGCTAATAAATACATACTACAAACAGTGTTTAATAAAAGGACAGCAAGGCAGTTCAACAACGGACAGCCGTTCGTTATCAAGTCCAGTCCGGATGGGTGCACGGCAGTAAGGCGCAGAGTGCCTACTGCGTATCCACTAGTGCATAACTACAGTTCTTCTAGTACCGTCAAGACCAATTTCTTCAACTGAACGTCCATGCTGCTTTTAATTTTATGAAAAAATCCTGGCTGATCACTTAAAAGGTTAAAGTGAACTGAATTGAATGCCACAATCTGCATCTCTAAGGAAATACTCTATCAGCAAATATAGCACTTTGAGTATGTTTGGTGATGTGTAAAAATTCTATTTTAACTTGGTTCTTGTCACAGTAATGTTTTACAGTAAATTTCCTGACATTTTTAAAAAGTTTTAATTGTTATAAAACTAAACTTTCATTTTGAGCTGGTTTTATTAGTACAAATTTGATATATTTTTATTACAGTAAAAGTATTTCAATAATGATTCATTTTATTAATTTCTTTTAAAAATAAAAATGTAAGAAAAGTTTTAACAATAACCTTATATCACAGTTTATTGACGAAGTAAATGTTTGAACTGTCTCACTTCTTCAGTTTGACATTGAAGTTCAAATGAAATTGTTTAAAATAACAAATTTTCAATATATAAAGAGCTCTACTTTACGATTGTGGCATTCAATTCAGTTCACTATAAACTTTAGAGTGATGTATTACAAGGTATAGGCTTCTATTAAGAATATTGACGATACCCTCAACAGGACGTCCCTCGTTAGTGTGAAATGACCAAAAAATGTTAACAGAAGGAACAAGAGTTATTAAGATTGTAAAAGTTTTGAATTTGTATTTCGATTAGTAAAGAAAATGTTTGGGTGTTTCCAGACATACTAGACATATTGATCTTATGTTTTTTGAATTTTTGTAAAGTGAAACGGACATCTTAAGAAGTTCGTAAATCCTTCTCCACCAATCCAATAAGAGGTTGAGAAACCTTTCTCCTCTACCTGTTAAAATCATACTAATGTTAAAATCTATCATCCATGACAATCATGCAACATGAAAAAAACTAATAGCTATATCTATGGAGAAATAATGGCATACTTGGAAAGGGTTTCTCATGAATTATTTATGAATAGTCATTGTGATTACATATTCACGACCCTCGTTCGTTTTAAGGAGTTGTTTACCTTAAAGATTCACTTGTTGAGTGAATTTCTTGTTGAGTAAGACAGTAGGAAAACGTTTGAATACACATGTAGATATCAGCATGTATAAAAACACCTCAAGCGAATGAAAAAAACTCGTTGCTTGTTCAAAAACATGTTATGTTATATTTTGTTTGAAAAGGTATTGAAATAATATTTAAAAGTTTTACTTGTCTTAACGTATAAAGTGGATGCGACCTCTTTTTATTTCTTCTAAATGGCTAACGCAGGTTTATGATCAGCTGTTGGAGGCATCGCCCTTGAACTAACGCTCGTATCTCAAGTATTTAACTAATAACGCAAATATTTAAAAATGAGGAAAATAATATATTTTCTATACTATTACACTAAATGTAAAAACATTCAAATCACAGAGTTATTTTAAAAAGGCCACCATTAAAAATATAATTAAATAGAATTCGGACACTTGCAAGCGTGCGTGCCATATTCATATACAGTATATGTATATAATATATCAGGAAATAAAAAATGCGTATAGTTAATTTACACACAGAGAAAAAAAGAAGCAGAGGTCCTTTTCTATGATCACAGCGAATGCCTCAGTGGCAGTTATAAATAGATCACGACCAATGTACATTTTTATACATATGGAACATTATTTATAAGTAAGTAAATAAGTCAATAAGTCATTTATTCAGTTAAAGTGACAATACAATTACATTAACCAAGTCAACAGTGAAATGCTGTGTTACAAAATTAAAAAAGAACTATCTGGTTACATAATAAGATGCTATTTATATTTCTTAACTAGCTAAATAACTAAATAAATCTAAGGTGCACAACATGTGCTGAGTTATATTCATATGAATAACTCCTATGAACCGCCAGCAAGAAACTCATGAACGCTGTAGTAAGATCTATCCACGAGAATGGCTCTAAACTTTTTTTGAATTTTGAAAGGTTTGACTCCAACTTGAGCTCGACAGGTAATTTATTAAAAAATTTGATGCCGTTATAAAAAAGGTGATTTTTGAAAAAAGACGTGCGATGCTGAGGAATTTTTAAGTCGGTACAGTTTCGGAGAAAGTGATTATGAACAGATGGACTTTGACTTGAAAATAATGAAAGGTTCTCCTTGACAAATATCAAACAAGATAATATGTAAATTGAGGGAAATGTCAACAGGTTACTGACACGGAATATTTCCCTACACGACCTTCGTCTATGGAGACCAAAAATTGCTCTTACAGCCCGTTTCTGGAGCCGGAAAAGGAACAAGGTCCTTGAGTTTTCAGCTCCCCATATAGATACAGCATAGTTTAAATGAGGATAAACTACACCATAGTAAGCGGAAAGCAATACCTCCACGCTGGCAAACCTAGAGAGGCGGTGCAAAATAAAAATACCTGAGCTAATCCGTCTACATACGAGTTCAATGTGAGAATGAAAATTAAGTGTGTTATCCAGATGGAGACCCAAGAATTTTACTGACTGAGAAGTTTCTATTTCATTTACACCCAACAAAATATTTATACCAATATTATTTTGTGCTCTGTATGAATTTATGTGGAAATCAAGAATTTTAGTTTTGTCTGCATTAAGTGTGAGCAAGTTTTCGTCAAACCATTGGAGCAAATTATTAGCCTCAATGAAGCCACGCATTTCAAGATCTTCCGTACTGGAGCCAGATACAGACAATGACGTGTCGTCCGCAAAGAGACATAACTCGCCTGATGTAATACTGCTTGGCAAATCGTTAATGAATAACAGAAACAGTACGGGACCGAGGACGGATCCTTGTGGCACTCCACTAGCAATGCTCTTTTCATTAGAACGATGAGCTGTTATACAACCATGTTCATCCGTAGCTGTTATTTCAACAAACTGCCTACGATTTGTCAGGTAAGAACTGAACCAATCTTGGGCCAAACCTCTTATTCCGTATAGCGATAATTTCTTCAGCAACAAATCATGGTTTACGTTATCGAACGCCCTGCTCAGATCGAAGAATACCCCCAAGCTAAACAGTCTCGAATCAAGAGATTTATTACGTTTATCTTTGATTATTTGGGGGGGGGGATAAGGGAGGGACTTATAAGGTCCACGTCATCGTATGGCAAACTGGAGAACTACTTGACACACATTCAGCAAACTAGTGGATGCGACCTCTTTTTCTTTCTTCTAAATGGCTAACGCAGGTTTATGATCTGCTGTTGGAGGCATCGCCCTTGAACTAGCGCTCGTATCTCAAGCCACTTAACCTAGCTAGATATAACCTAACATAATTTAACCTTGATGTAACATGAGTTAACCTATGTCAATTTAACCTAAAGTTAAATTTTCCAATTTAACAAATATTGCATAGAAAATCGTAGAGTGGTGGCCCCTTTCTAAAAAATACTCGATTATAGAACTGATTACTAGCCTATTAAATAACAGTGAATCTGTTTCATTAATTGTTTACACTTTAATTTCATACCGAGTACGATGCAATTATGCTCACGTGACCTTGAAGACAATATAAATGTATGAAGAGATTCCTGTTAAATAAGCTGTTTTCTAAGTAGAATGTAACAAATTCCTAAAAAAAAGCGTTAGTAAGAAGAATGGAGAAGATAACGTCACTCGTATGCAATATTTTACCTCGGAGGGATTACATTAAGATTTGCGCTTGTTTATTAAGTAATTACCACGTTTCCAGGCCTGAAACTCATTACATCCCTTTGCCAGGGTGGGGAGCCAGGGGCTTTAATGACGACACTCATTTACAACCAAGTAGAGAAACGAATAATAACGCCAACGACTTTCGGACATCCACCCACCATACTGCTATAACCGTATCGTAAAGACTTAATAGCAGTTCACTTTAAAAATAACACTTTGGTTTTTATATAATCTACTCTTAACAAACTTGCTAAATATATCACTTTCCTAGGCCAATATATCACAAAATAAAAAGGAATTTGTGGCTGGGTACGTTCTGCTACACAATCACCGAACGTACCACAAATTGTACACACATATTCTAATTAGTGTGATCTGCCAGAAATTGCATACTCGTCTAAATGTAAAGTTTAAGTCCATTCGAAGTTTGAGATTTTGAGGTTAGAATCCAAAATCCATTTTTTGTACCATTATCTTAGATATCTGATCAAAATGATAGTGAACGAAAAGAGGCAAACGTGAAGTTTGCGAAAGAGGCAATTCCTTGAAGTGTGATGGTCAAAATCGTTTATATGCACGCAAAATCTAAACTTTTATATAAACTTGAAGCTTTCTAAAATGATAATATTTTGTTAGAACACAGTATGAGGGGTAACCAACAGTGATTTAGTGCCAATCCAGCCGATTTAGGTTGGGTAGCATACGTGATCAACTTTGGTTAGGTTCGGTTAGGATAGAATGTTTCTCGATTGAGCTCTAAAACAGTCATGTTAAGAAAAAACTTTGTGGGCATATAACCGATTTTGACCAAGCGTGATTCTTGAGCTCATATTGGGTAGAAGGGTAGAAAATCAGTCAGTATGTGTGTGATTCTTACTAGACTGTCTAATAATTGCTGGACTGTCCACACTTCACTTAAGTGACGTAATATTTGACAACACACGTGCATGTGAACAGTGCCAGTATCAACTGATGATATCGATTGCAAAGTTGTTATCCGTGAAGGTCATGTATCATTCTGGCGACTTCTTCGAAGACTGTATTACTCTAGAATAATGTTAAGACATAACTAACGAAAATTAAGGCTGTAATGGTTTTCGTTGTGGTACTTCCGAAGACTACATAGCTAGAAAACAATGTCAGACTATTAAATACATATATTACAACTGTTGGGTCTTTCCCTTCGGTACTTACGAACACTTAATGTTAGAGTATATGTTGAGATATTACAAAAGTAAACTACGACTGAAGTGTCTTTTCCCAGCGGTACTTCTAAACACTTTAGTGCTAGAGAATATGTTGAGATGTTCATAAATAAATTACGACTCTAATGTCTTTTCCCTGCGGTACTTCTAAATACTTTAGTGCTAGAGTATATGTTTAAATTTTACAAAAGTAAATTAGGACTCTAATGTCTTTTCCCTGCGATACTTCTAAACAATTTAGTGCTAGAGTATATGTTGAGATGTTCAAAAGTAAAATACGACTGAAATGTCTTTTCCCTGCAATACTTATAAACACTTGAATGCTAGAGTATATGTTGATATGTTCATAAATAAATAACGACTCTAATGTTCCCTGCGGTACTTCTAAACAATTTAGTGCTAGAGTATATGTTGAGATGTTCAAAAGTAAATTATGACTCTAATATCTTTCCCTGCGGTACTTCTAAACACTTTAGTGCTAGAGTATATGTTTAAATTTTACAAAAGTAAATTAGGACTCTAATGTCTTTTCCCTGCGATACTTCTGAACAATTTAGTGCTAGAGTATATGTTGAAATTTTACAAAAGTAAATTACGACTCTAATGTATTTTTCCTGCGGTACTTCTAAACAATTTAGTGCTAGAGTATATGTTGATATGTTCGTAAATAAATAACGACTCTAATGTCTTTTCCCTGCGGTACTTCTAAACAATTTAGTGCTAGAGTATATGTTGAGATGTTTAAAAGTAAATTATGACTCTAATGTAATTTAGAGTACCCTGCGGTACTTCTAAACACTTTAATGCTAGATTATATGTTTAAATTTTACAAAAGTAAATTACGACTCTAATGTCTTTTGCCTGCGATACTTCTAAACAATTTAGTGCTAGAGTATATGTTGAAATTTTACAAAAGTAAATTACGACTCTAATGTATTTTTCCTGCGGTACTTCTAAACAATTTAGTGCTAGAGTATATGTTGATATGTTCGTAAATAAATAACGACTCTAATGTCTTTTCCTTGCGGTACTTCTAAACACTTTAATGCTAGATTATATGTTTAAATTTTACAAAAGTAAATTAGGACTCTAATGTCTTTTCCCTGCGATACTTCTAAACAATTTAGTGCTAGAGTATATGTTGAAATTTTACAAAAGTAAATTACGACTCTAATGTCTTTTTCCTGCGGTACTTGTATACAATTTATTGCTAGAGTATATGTTGAGATGTTTATAAGTAAAGTTACGACTCTAGTGTCTTCCCTGCGGTACTTCTAAACACTTTACTGCTAGAGTATATGTTGTGATGTTGAAAAGTAAGTTACGACTCTAATGTCTTCCCTGCGGTATTTCTAAACAATTTAGTGCTAGAGTATATGTTGTGATGTTGAAAAGTAAATTACGACTCTAATGTCTTTTCCTTGCGGTACTTCTAAACACTTTACTGCTAGAGTATATTTTGTGATGTTGAAAAGTAAGTTACGACTCTAATGTCTTCCCTGCGGTATTTCTAAACAATTTAGTGCTAGAGTATATGTTGTGATGTTGAAAAGTAAATTACGACTCTAATGTCTTCCCTGCGGTATATATAAACAATTTAGTGCTAGAGTATATGTTGAGATGTTCAAAAGTAAATTACGACTCTAATGTCTTCCCTGCGGTATATATAAACAATTTAGTGCTAGAGTATATGTTGAGATGTTCAAAAGTAAAATACGACTGAAATGTCTTTTCCCTGCAATACTTATAAACACTTGAATGCTAGAGTATATGTTGATATGTTCATAAATAAATAACGATTCTAATGTCTTTTCCCTGCGGTACTTCTAAACAATTTAGTGCTAGAGTATATGTTGAGATGTTCAAAAGTAAATTATGACTCTAATATCTTTCCCTGCGGTACTTCTAAACAATTTAGTGCTAGAGTATATGTTGAAATTTTACAAAAGTAAATTACGACTCTAATGTCTTTTTCCTGCGGTACTTGTATACAATTTATTGCTAGAGTATATGTTGAGATGTTTATAAGTAAAGTTACGACTCTAGTGTCTTCCCTGCGGTACTTCTAAACACTTTACTGCTAGAGTATATGTTGTGATGTTGAAAAGTAAGTTACGACTCTAATGTCTTCCCTGCGGTATTTCTAAACAATTTAGTGCTAGAGTATATGTTGTGATGTTGAAAAGTAAATTACGACTCTAATGTCTTTTCCTTGCGGTACTTCTAAACACTTTACTGCTAGAGTATATTTTGTGATGTTGAAAAGTAAGTTACGACTCTAATGTCTTCCCTGCGGTATTTCTAAACAATTTAGTGCTAGAGTATATGTTGTGATGTTGAAAAGTAAATTACGACTCTAATGTCTTCCCTGCGGTATATATAAACAATTTAGTGCTAGAGTATATGTTGAGATGTTCAAAAGTAAATTACGACTCTAATGTCTTCCCTGCGGTATATATAAACAATTTAGTGCTAGAGTATATGTTGAGATGTTCAAAAGTAAAATACGACTGAAATGTCTTTTCCCTGCAATACTTATAAACACTTGAATGCTAGAGTATATGTTGATATGTTCATAAATAAATAACGATTCTAATGTCTTTTCCCTGCGGTACTTCTAAACAATTTAGTGCTAGAGTATATGTTGAAATTTTACAAAAGTAAATTACGACTCTAATGTATTTTTCCTGCGGTACTTCTAAACAATTTAGTGCTAGAGTATATGTTGATATGTTCGTAAATAAATAACGACTCTAATGTCTTTTCCCTGCGGTACTTCTAAACAATTTAGTGCTAGAGTATATGTTGAGATGTTTAAAAGTAAATTATGACTCTAATGTAATTTAGAGTACCCTGCGGTACTTCTAAACACTTTAATGCTAGATTATATGTTTAAATTTTACAAAAGTAAATTAGGACTCTAATGTCTTTTGCCTGCGATACTTCTAAACAATTTAGTGCTAGAGTATATGTTGAAATTTTACAAAAGTAAATTACGACTCTAATGTATTTTTCCTGCGGTACTTCTAAACAATTTAGTGCTAGAGTATATGTTGATATGTTCGTAAATAAATAACGACTCTATCGCTTTTCCTTGCGGTACTTCTAAACACTTTAATGCTAGATTATATGTTTAAATTTTACAAAAGTAAATTAGGACTCTAATGTCTTTTCCCTGCGATACTTCTAAACAATTTAGTGCTAGAGTATATGTTGAAATTTTACAAAAGTAAATTACGACTCTAATGTCATTTTCCTGCGGTACTTGTATACAATTTATTGCTAGAGTATATGTTGAGATGTTTATAAGTAAAGTTACGACTCTAGGGTCTTCCCTGCGGTACTTCTAAACACTTTACTGCTAGAGTATATGTTGTGATGTTGAAAAGTAAGTTACGACTCTAATGTCTTCCCTGCGGTATTTCTAAACAATTTAGTGCTAGAGTATATGTTGTGATGTTGAAAAGTAAATTACGACTCTAATGTCTTTTCCTTGCGGTACTTCTAAACACTTTACTGCTAGAGTATATTTTGTGATGTTGAAAAGTAAGTTACGACTCTAATGTCTTCCCTGCGGAATTTCTAAACAATTTAGTGCTAGAGTATATGTTGTGATGTTGAAAAGTAAATTACGACTCTAATGTCTTCCCTGCGGTATATATAAACAATTTAGTGCTAGAGTATATGTTGAGATGTTCAAAAGTAAATTACGACTCTAATGTCTTCCCTGCGGTATATATAAACAATTTAGTGCTAGAGTATATGTTGAGATGTTCAAAAGTAAATTACGACTCTAATGTCTTTTTCTTGCGGTGCTTTCAAAGATGTAATGCTACAGATTAATGTTGGGGTGTTACTGCAATAAACTAAGACATTAAAGCAACTTCACTTCACACCGGTTCATACGACTAATACTTTACAATGTCTCCATATTTGCTCATATAAATGGAATAATAATAATTATTATAATAAGGATTGTTATTCTATGTATATTATCTAACAATAAAATACTTTTCAAAATGACACATAAATAATAAACACGGGCTTCATGTGTGATTACTTACTTTGGAACTAAAATGATATATGTATCAAAAGCAAAAAGAAAAATTAATATATAAATACGAACAAGCAAGAATATTTATTATTCTTGCCTCTATTGGAACTTAGCATACTCATGTGTAACATCAAACTACAATGCTTTTCTCATGAATTCAAATAAATCTCCAGCTTTTATGAAATTCGAAATATGTGGACCCACCCTCCTTAAGAAAACTCTTATGTAACAACAAAATATGAACTGTTTAATCAGTAAGTTAAAGGCAAAATTTCTCAAGAATCTGGACAAAGGAAATATCGTGGGCACCCCTGCTCAAAAAACCTAAATCGAGCAGTTTTGTTAAAAAACTTGATTTTTCAAATCATTCTTGAGTAGGACATCAAATTAAAGTTTCCTTAGTCAGTGCTGCAATGCAAAGAAGAATACAAGGAAGGGAAGTGTTAGAATTTTAGTAAGTGACGTTCAAATACGCTTTGTAATTTATCATAATCCGATTACAAATCTAGTTTTCCGTAATGACTGGAGAGTTTAACCATCTACGAATACGTAGTGCAGAGAACAAACGCCGACACTAAACGAAAATTTTAAATTCGTTTTCTTAACTATTTAGGTTCTAAATGGTGAATGATTTTCAAATAAAAATATCACAACAATTAATTTGTTCGTAGTGATATGAATGTATTGTGAAGGTAATGGTCAACGATGACCGCCGTAGCTAAGGGGCTAAGGCGGTGGCTTGGCACGTAATTGTTCCGGGTTCGATTCCTGGTTTGACCATGGAGTTTTTACCCTTTTGCCGCTCCCGTGGTTCGGAAGTCGCTGTGTCCAACGAGCCGGGAAAACAAAAATGAGTTCGTCTAAGCAGGGAAGGGGAACTGTGTCATACATCATTCGGCATATCTCCCCAATAAAACTAATAAAAGTTATTTTATTTTAATAGGTATATATTGTGTGCTCGTACATTATAAGCAATGCCTATTAAACCAACAAATCAATATTTAAATATAAACAGAATTTAGAGTATAAATCATTTACGAGGTAATCAATTGGAAAAATAAAAACTGGTATATAAATAGCACAATAAGAGTTACTCAATATATTTCACGGACCTTTCCCGTCAATTAACTATCACTACTTTTTACTTTACTTCACTACCACTACTTTTTTTATCGCAATTACGGTTAGGTTAAGTTAGGTTAGTTTATGTGGCTACTAAAGATGATCACAAACTGGTAAATCCAATGACTGACTTTCCGCCGAATGCGCTCTCCGTGTATAAGTTCCTGGAAAGTGATAAGATAAGGCCAGCGATATCGGATTCCTAGCGAATAAGGAATACTACAGTAGACGTAAAAATAATTGGGGAACAGTTTTTAGAGCAATAGAATATTTATCAAGTGTTGGTGAATTAGAAGAAACAAAACAAGTAGTGGTAGAGAATTAACGGAAAAGATTCTATTTTACTAAAAGTAAAAACTTCTTAAAATGTTGAAAAATCTGTTTTACTAAATTAGATTGTTTTAGTTCATTTTAGCGCAATTTTTAATTGAAAAAATGTTTATTTTACTATATTCATTTTACTCTTTCTGTTAGATAAATATTTAAAAGTCACTATATCAAATTTAAAATAAAATTTTAAATTCACTTAAATGCTACTTACAAGTTCTTAGAGTGATCCAAATTGCCAATTAGTTAGATTCAAAAATATTCTAAACCCTCCATTAGTCTCTATGCGACTTGGAACCTCGGTATAACGTCTGGGACATGTCATCACCGAGTGTTTGCATCAATTAGGAGCTACTTGTCCTAGCCTGTCGTCTGTGTGCGTGTTCTCTCCTGCATTTTCCACCAAAGGACTCTTCAGCACGTTTCAAAGGTACTGGCCGGAATCTAACCTCACTTTAGTATAATTATAATTAACAGAGTATACTGTTAATCAAAGAACAGCTATGTTTCATTAATTTACATTATAGTATTCCTGATCTATAACAAAAGTGGATGTAAAATTCAATATTCTAGTAGACTTGTGACTCAAAGTTTGACAAAATAGTTTAGGAAAATTTAGAATATATGGGTCCACCCGATTTTCATGACTTTTTTAACTAGTCGATATTAACCCTTCAAACACGAATCCATTGAACATTTTCGGTAGAAAAACTGATTTTTGACACAAAAAATAAAAACCTTTTTACATCAAAAGCTATTTATATCATATTAATCGTATGAAGCTTTTCCTCTTTTTTATATTGACTCTGTATCTGCCTCAGTCATTATTCTTTTTTCTTTATTTATTCTTTCATTATTCTGGCAAGAAATGAATTTGAAAGATACCTTTACAGCATATATTTCAATGCTGGTTGGAGGTTATTTTGCATGACAAATTGTGAATTTTGTCTGACTTGTTTTCGTATCCGAAGTGAATGGAGGAAGGTTCACAAAATTTTAGTCATTGTAATTGTTCAGTGATTTATAAAACGCTGATAGATGAATATGCTCTACCATATTCATCACATACAGTGGTATTGGCCCACTCACCCACACATAAACAAACATTTACAATTATGCCTTTCTATTTCAATGTTAGTTATGAAGACCAGGGATAATCTCCAAAGGGTAATCCAACTTTTTAAATTATATGAAAAGGTATTGGCTGGGATTAACAAAGTGTTATTTTTCTGTTAAGGTGACATACAAGTTTCTGAATTAGTCTGCGTAATGTATTAAAACGTCTTGCGTGAAGGCTCTTCACTCCAGGGACTTTCCACTATTTAAGACCCCTTTAATTTTATATAAGGTTGGGACGGGTCCTATTAACCCGACGTTCTATTCACTTGAGTTGTTTCGGCACGTTTTGCTTAATCCATTTTGTTGCATACAAAACATTTTTGTCTTTATTTTTACAGCCCGAAAAGTTTCTTTTGCCTGTGATAATTTTCAATATTATAGGTAATTTTCAATCATTCAAAATCAACACCTCAGTAAAGATTTTCTGTCTGTTTTTTCTTGATTAACCCACTTTGTAGTACGTCAAATCAATTATTCTTTTTAATGCATTGTCTATTTGCTTCTATTAATTTTCTCCAATATTCTTTCAGATGTAGCCTTCTTTCTTTTCTTGACATTTTTTTCCAGTCTCGAGTTAAGTTTTTTCCTCAATCCTCAAATTTCGGATCTTTAGCTTGTTTTTAAAGTTATTTCACTTCCTAATTCAATTGGTCTTATTATTTTATTTATTCTTTTAGATCATGATTTTTTTAACTTCACTCGTCAGTTCACATGGGCTTTTAGACTCTGCGTCAACTTTATTCACCAAGTGAAGTACCGACCGTTAGCTCAATTTTGGGATTCAAACATTGGACATTGCCCTCTGCAGTTCATAGTCATAGCCAAATCCACAACAAATTTCAAATTATAATCATACTTTAATAGTAAATTACTTGTGTTCACTGACTAAGTACAGGCAATATCATGTCTGAGAGTGTTATTCAAGATGATTAAATCTAGTAGTATTGCCAGGAAGTGTGTGTGATGTATGATAAATCTGTAAAATAACAACAGGCAACGGTTATTTGTAGTACTCGGTGGTATAAACACAGTGTATTCATTCCTCCATTTACTCCATGTAATTCCTTTCAATCCCAAATGTGGTTGTTTTAATTTTAGTTACAAACTATAAAAAAGGTTTCATTCATCTAAAAGTTACTCATTCAAAATAAAATTGACTTATACTACTTGAAACATTTGAAATGTTATCTTGCGTTGAACAAAGTGATTAGTATTGATGTACATGTATGGGTGAGTGGGAGGGGCAATTCTCATGTGTGTATGAGTGAGTGGGTGAAAGTCATAACCATTCTACGTAGTGGGTGAATGGGAGTGGGTCTTCGTCATTGTACGTATATGGGTGGGTGGGAGAGGGGATCGCCATTATGTATAGGTGGGTGGGATAGACATCACCACTGTACGTGAATGGGTGGTAAAAAGTCACACTGAACGGGTATGAGTGTGTGGGAGAGTCATCACCACTGTACGTATATGAGTGAGTGGGAGTGGGTTATCATCATTGTACGTGTATGGGTGGGTGGGAGAGGGCCATCACCACTGTACGTGTATAAGAGGGTGGGAGGGTCATCACTACTCTACTTGTATGGATCCTTCATAAATTATTGATAAAGAAAAGAAAATAACTTAGTAATTTCCCACACGAATTGAATATAGGTGTATTAGATCTACTCGCAATTAATTGTCTAAGTAAATATTATTGTAACATAATTTAAAAGAAAATGTATTGATCCGTTGTGGCCGATAGTTATTTTAGGTTGAACTCAACTGAGTTAATTATTGTTTACATTAACAACATGTATATTTTGTCTTTCACTCTTTGTATTTTGACGTTTGAAACGTTTCTTGGTAGGGTAATTTTTCTATAATATACACTCTTTGCTTTGAAGGAGGCAATTAACATAGTTGATGTGATACTGATGAAAACGAGCTCAGTGAATGTACCATGAGGAATGTCTTAAATATGCAATTGTATAGCAATGAAAGCCTCGATTACGTAAGTCTTGCTATTGTTCTCCTTGCTTTTGTTCTCCGTACATGAATAAATCTTGTTCTTGTTTTTAAATGAACAATATCGCTCATGTTCTCTACATTAATAAGTCTTGCTCTTGTTTTTCAATGACAAAAAAAAACGTATTTTTTCTATACATAAATAATTCTTGTTTCATACATGAATAATTTTGCTAACTCTTGTTTTCTGAACAGTTTTGCTTTTGTTCTAGAACACACGAATAATTATTATATTTCTTATTTTCTAAATGATTAGTTTGCATTTTTTTCTGTACCCAAATAAGTATTGCTCTTGTTTTCTGAATGAATAATCTGGCATATATTCTTCACATGAATAATTTTGCTCTTTTTCTGTGTATAAATATGATTTTTTCTTGTTTTCGTCAGAATTGACTTTTTTTGTACGTAAATAATTCTAGATATTGTTTTATATATGAACAGTTTTGCAATGGGTCTTTCAATAAATAGTTCTTGCTCTTTCTTTTTGTATGAAAAATCTTGTACTTACTCTGCAAATGAATATTCCTTATTTTCCATACGAACAAATTTTTCTCTTGTCCTGTACGTAAATATGTCTGGCTTTATATTTCTAAAGGAAACTGTCTTGTTTTCTAAATGCACTATTCTAAACATTCTTGGTCTTACTCTGTAGATTACTAATTCTTACTTTTTTTCTAATTTAACAGTCTTTTTGTAAAAGTAACAGTTGTTTCCTATATTACAAAAATTAGGATTTTTTTGTCAGTTTTTGATTTTAGTAGTATGTTATGTTACAAATATAATACAATTTTACTGTATGTTTTAGTATTTTTAGCAATTTTAAGGAACACAAACCGTAAATTAAAAAGCAAACACATAATTAATTTCTTAAGATAATATAGCCTCTGCGCTGTCCTGCATCAAATTTAATATCGATGAATTAGTTTAGGACAAGAATGGCCAAGGTAATAGTGGTGGGGGGCTGGCCTCTACCCCTTGTCAGTTGCCTAGTAATAATCACTAATTGAACTAGGCATCTCAATCTTTGCAATGGTATTAGTTACTATACATATTACTGACAGATCTTTCCACTTCTTATGGCTGTTATAATTAACTGAAATTAAATCGTCTACCACTATCATTATAGTGCAATAGAGATGTATCCTGATACCAGCTGCTCATTCACTAGGAAATCTTGAATCTTGGAAACCAGAGGACAAAAACGTTAATAATCACCTCACTAAGGAATACCATTTAATTCATTCTTCAAGCTCGTTTCTAACTGGATATATAATTTAATGTTATAAGATGTAACAAACACTCCAGTAAATAATTTTTTTTATTTCGTTAGGCCTTTCGGTAACAAAGTTACCATCTTCAGACAACCAAACTAAATTAACATTGTTTACAATTTTAACAAGAATTTAAATAAGAAAATAATAAAAATATATAAAAATTTTATAGGTTTAAAATAATAGTGGTGAGTTTTCAAATGTTCTGTAGTTAATTATCAAAAATTTCTTTGATAATTTAAAAATTATCAAGATGAGAAATCAGTGATAGCAAAACAGTGCATCAATTTCAACCATAATTTTACAAAATGTAATTTACTGAAAGAAGTTCAAAATAAAGAACAATTACATGCTTATGAAAGGTTATATATAAAAAAAATCAAAGAAATTCTTGTTAATAAAGAACCAGGAACATTTGAAAGCTCACCACTATTATTTTTAATCTGTACAATGTTTATATATTTTTTTATTATTTTCTTATTTAAATTATTCCATATGTTTTATTTTTATTTTATCATGTGTTTTTCAAATCAATCAAATGTAAAACAATGTTAGTTTTGTTTGGTTGTCTGAAGATGGTAACTTTGTTACCAAAAGGCCTGAGGAAATTAAAAAATTATTTACTGAAGTGTTTGTTACATCTTATAACATTAAAATACCATTTAATTATTTGGTTTTCAAACCTCAAATTAAATAGTTTTCAAAACATCCGTTTGGTTACTTTTTATAAGTATTTTTTTTTTTTAATTCCCTTAGCTGCTATTTTACAATTTTTATAAATAACTAAATCTATTTAAAAAATTCAAATAAAATTTTTATAGTGTGGAATTTGATATTTTATTTGATTATTTTCAACTGGAGTTTTAACGTTGGTTATGTTTTTAGTTACTCGATTTACTTTGTTTTTAAGTGGTAGTCTACAGGTTTTTGTACAATTTTTTTTTTACATAGAACTATTAACCCTGTGTCATCTTTTTATTTACGATTACTTACTCACAAAGTTAAGCAGACCATGTAGTTTTCTCAATTGTTTACCTCTTTGTAGAGGTAATATCATAATACTCACTTATGTAATATTCTTGCATCGGCCTCAGATAAGGCCATTTAATTTATTCGTTTTTATTTTTTTTAGGAGAGGCCGACCTCCTTCTTAACCTTACTGTGCTCATTCCTCATAGACTATTTATCTGTGAGAGGAACTTATTCAAACAGAGTAAGAGAGCGAACCAGTACAGTAGAAGGTGAATAATACTGGTAAATCTTACGGTCTAGGCCGGATTCGAACAAGCTCAAAGTCCTGACGCCTTAGACCGCTCGGCCACTGGCTCGCCCATGTTCCTTTTTTCTTTTCCTTCAATATAAAAAGCAACAATTTTAAAATGTTGTTATTTAATTTTCTCTTTTTTCAACTTAATATAGACTATTCTATGTTTCCCTAACATATACAGGGTGTTTATTTTAAAAAGCAACCCATGATTTGAAATGGAAAAGAACCTTTTTCTTTAAATTGTATAACAAGTCTTTAGATTTGTTAGGTTGTTGTTCGAAAGCATCTTGACATTAAAAAGGTTTTGTTTAAAAATATTCCTTCACAATAAACACTCTCTGGTCTTTGCTCAAAACCATGTTTCTAACCTCAACTTAATGACGTTGCACGAAACCCAAATAAAGTGAACAACAGTGCAACAATGTAAATCAGCTGATAGCCAAGGAAGAAGAACCAGGGCTATCAACCTATGAACATGTAATTATCTTAATCTTTCATTTCTGTACTTGTAAATAGGGCTGTGTTTTAAAAGAAACACCCTGTATTCTGAAAATAAAGTTAAAAATAAATCTAAAAACTATACCCGAGAGGGAAGTTTATTGAGCATCCATTCAACATATAGATAGACTAGTCTGTGGAACTTTTCCAAGTTTGAAGCAATCGAAGCAATAATGCAGATTGTGAAAAAGTGGTTTGAATAATTATAAAGTAAGTATAGTTTTATAAAAACTAAAACTAGCCATTTTTAGCAAGTGGTACTAAAATAGCTGGGTAATACTGGACGAGTAATTTACACGTCTGTTTGGACTTCGAATATTTTTCGTTTATGAGGCTGGAATTTACAAACAAACTATTCTTTTTATACTTAATTGGTAGACAACATTCACATTTTATAACCATTATTAAAAAACGTGGTGGTTTTGGAACGTGTAGTTTGCCATTGGTCTGCTGAATTAACTGAATGAAGTCCAGACCTAGACAAAGGACCAAATCTCTCCTTTAGATCCCCCCCCCCATACTGTCCAATTGTCTGTCGATTGATCGTATACTACATTTCCTTTCCCCGCGTTCCCCCCATTCTTCCTCAGTCTTCCCGTGATTAAATCCCATCTGGTTGGCCAGCGACCGGTTCTGACCAATAAGGGTGAGGATGGACACCACAGAAATTAATTGGCTATAATCGCAGGATCACACTAATAATAATAATAACCTTTTGCGACACTATATCCATAATAATAACATCAAAAGAGGATAGAGAACGTTTAAGAATATGTAAGAGACTTCTTGCGATGCCATTAATATATATTCATGTGATATGCCATTAAAATATAGGTAAACATTTTCAATATAGAATGTTGGCCCTAGAACGATGTTTTCAGTATCACAGAGAAGAGGAAAACAGAGGTCGCATCCAACAGTGTATCGATTACTTATTTTTTCAGTTTGCCACGCAATTACAGGGCCAGTACCTTGTCAGTCCCTTCTTTATTCCCCCTAAATCCCCAAGGGTTAGCGAAGTAATTATTACTTCAGATGTACATAAGCTGTAAATGAGAAAAAAAATAATACAGAACATTTTTAAACATTTAGATATATCTTTTACAGGAAAACAAAAGCAAAATAATCTCCATGTAATATCCTTTTTTATACAAGTACTTTAATACAGGGCTGAATATAAAATTAATGAAACTGCCTGGAAATAGAAAAACATAAAATTCCTATAGTAATTGATTTTGGAAGATAATTTTTAAAATTTATTTTAAATTATTAAGATTAGATAGTTAAATAACGTATCGTTTTATAAATCATAAATTATCGTAGTTTTCGTGCTTGAAATTAAAAACATTGAAGTCACATTGTTTGGGAAATGTTTAAAGTGAACTCAGTTTAATATTAAATACAAGACAATTTAAAATTAATTTTTCATCCAAGAAAAAATCTTATTTTGTGATGTCCGTAATGAATTCTTTAGAATTCTCATTCATTTGGCGTTATGTCTTTTTAAAATTTATGTTTTATTGATGATATTTTCATTTAGTTCCTTTTTCACTAACCGGCGATTGGGTGAGAAACCAAATACAGTCTACCCATTGCTGTTGCTAAAATTGTTGTGGATACTTGCTTTCCTAAGGACCACAATTAATTAAGCATGTTTTTGTTTTGTTATAATTAATTTGGTATAATGTATTTCCTTAACACAAAAAAAGAACATAATCTATTATTTAACGAACATCTGCTAAGGAGATAACAGATCGATTAAACCATTTAAGAAGTACCACATATAAACACCAGTATACGTTTAATATAATTATTATTACATAATTCAAAAATATATTTTATTGTCCCCAATATTTTTTTATTGAAAAAAAACGTTAATTTGAAAATCTATGACAAATTTATTCAATGGCCCCTTGAGTTGCCACTAATGAAATCCGCAATATATTATGTTTACAACAAATTATGTTTTATTCTGAAGTTTTTCTGGGAAAATCAAATAGGAAGTTTTCTTCAAAAACTAAAAATGAAAAGTAAAATTATTTCTGAGAACAGAAAAAAGATTATAAATATGTTTGATGTTTTAAACAATTTTATACTAGTTGAGTAACTTTGATGTTTTATTTAGTAGATGTAAACCCCGATGTAGAGAAATTAACATGCATTTCTTTTAAAATAAATTTAGCCCAGAAAAATTCAATATTTTCTATAAGATTTAGATTGTTATTATTGCATTTCTGTACAACAGCAGTTTTAAATATGTAAACATTTTAATCCGAAAATCCCACACTAAACAAGCTTTTAATCTGAACAATCCCACACTAAACAAGCTTTTAATCTGAACAATCCCACACTAAACAAGCTTTTAATCTGAACAATCCCACACTAAACAAGCTTTTAATCTGAACAATCCCACACTAAACAAGCTTTTAATCTGAACAATCCCACACTAAACAAGCTTTTAATCTGAACAATCCCACACTAAACAAGCTTTTAATCAGAACAATCCCACACTAAACAAGCTTTTAATCTGAACAATCCCACACTAAACAAGCTTTTAATCTGAACAATCCCACACTAAACAAGCTTTTAATCTGAACAATCCCACACTAAACAAGCTATTAATCTGAACAATCCCGCACTAAACAAGCCAACTGTTACCATGCTATATCCCAAATCAAAACAATAATTTTATGGACATATTATTGGTAATGTCTCATTTAGTTTTTCTGTTTGTCATTGTTTATAGTTAAATTTTGTATGCTCAATTTCCATATTTCTAACTGGTTTGGGTAATCTATGTTGGTCATGTTTTATAAATGAAATGAAAGTTGTTAAAATTAACGATTATAGCTAATTATTAATTGCTTTAAAACAATAATTCTGGAGAAAATTAAAATACGGCTTCATGAGTCATTTAGTTAATTTTAGCAGAAACGAACTACGTAATTTTTGCGTCGTTCCCCTAGTTTATCTTGTATTAAGTTAACAAATAACATGATTTTGATATTTTCTGTTATATTTTAATAGATACAATTTTTTAAGAGTCGTGTGAGTGAAAAATAGATAACTTTGAACTATTTAAAATTGTTAGTTGAAAAGGAAAACCCCTACAAGAGCCCTAAAGAGTTCACCATTTTGAAACAAACCAACTTTAACTTATATTATTTATTTATTTATTCTTATGACGCCGACCATCAATATTATGTGCAATTATATGTATTTCGAATGAATTTTATAAGTGTTGAAGGGCGAATGTAATCTCTGTTACAAACAGCCAGTGGTTATCAGCTTTTCAAAAATTTTTATGAATATGATTGGGAAATAACTCAGAATTTTTAGCTTGTGAAGATGGGCTACGCTACTGACCAATTTATTAAAAATCAATAACATATAAATACAATAAAATAGGAAAACTTAATTATATCGTAACAGCTAATTATGGTGAAATAAATTTAAAATATTCTATTATTATAATGAGACAGAAAAATGTTTAACATAATATTAAATCCTATTTATAATTGTTATAAGCCAAATTTTAACTAGTAAACGTATAATTTTTCTGTTGTTATTTTAATAGAGTAATTTATTAACATATTGTCATGCAATTTGCTCTAAAAAAGTTATTTGGAGTATAATCGTATTATTAAAGGTATTTGACTATTGCTTAGTCTTAAAGATGCATTTGCAATACGGATAAATCTGATTAATACAAAATAAAAGAATTAAATTAAAGTTCAAATTTAGTGGTTTTTTTTTAAGTCGATGTATTTGAAAACGTCGAATAGACTTTTACTTAGAATTTTAATTATTTTTACAACAAATTTATACATACACCCAATTACAATATATCAATAAAAAGGAAGTCATATTACAATTTAATAGCATGAAGTTATTCCTATTGTAGATGAGAAGCGTAACCTTTCAACACATGTTCGTATAACAAAACTTATTTTAATCCAGCACAAATAACATATTATGATGGGTTATACAACATTATAAGTAATTTAAATGCAATGTTTAAGTAATTAAAAAATCAATGTTAGTGCCATTTTAAAAATGTAGTTCAAACCTTAGACACGTCATAAAACTAAAAACATCGGCATTAGTTGTAACGTTTTTTAATCAATAAATATGTTTCTATACTTTTCTTTTCTAAATAAAGTCACCTTAACAATTTAGATTATTGCCATTTAATGTTACAATAAAACGATTGCTATTCATTTAGTGATAAGCATAATGCTATGGAATATGACATGACCCGATCTTTTTAGGGAAGTTTTGATTTTCAGTGTTTTGTTCCGAAAGTCTTTAATAGACGTTCAGGACAGATAAATCATCGAACATTCCAACTTGGTATAAAAAACTAAGTAAGGTTAGGTGTACCAATACAAACATAATATGAATAGTATATATTATATTGGCCTACTGTGTATAATTTAAAAATGAATTCAATGATAACCATTACAAATTCAATGTCTCTTTAACAAAATGATAGTATTTCGGTTACGGCTTGAATTGATTTTTCATTTGTGTGGTGAGGTTTAAAATGGTTTATACGAAAAATCCATAAATATATCTACAATTTAATACAGCGTGAGTGAAGATGCCATGCTGTGTTATAAGAGAAATATGACATTGCTAATTTCAAAATCCGCTCTTTCCCTCATTTTCCCCAGTAATATAGACGATATTGGTCTGTAATGCTCTTTAGAGCCTTCATTACTGGCAACGCTTTTGTTAATCTCTTGTGATATTGCCTAGCCACCATCATTTATATTTTACGTCAGCAATATGGAAAATTGTTTAAAAACAATTTTTAGAAATAAGCTTCTCTTTAAAAAGACTTATAAAGAAGCTTTCATTGCAAACATTCTTTAAACATGACTGGCCTAACTTAAATTAACCTAACCTAACCTACAGAAACTTACCTACTGTAACTAAACAAAACCTAGCCTATACAACATAACGAAACACAACAAAACCTAACCAAGAAAAAGAGCTATTCAAAACATTCTCACCATTGGCCTTCTTAATAAAGATTAGAGGTTTGTAATTGCCTCAAAAAAAAAAAAAAATAAATAAATAAATAAGATTGCTTGAACATAACTGAAAAGATCTCTTTTCAAAACTTAATTTGTACTTCATTGATAGAGAACGAACAGTAACGATCCCTGAATGGACATATCGTGTTGTCCATCCTGTAGGCTTTGGATTTTATAAGGGTACTGCACGTCGACCACGCCCAAGACAGTTCGCGTGCCGCTCACCCCTCATAATCCGGATAAAACCGGACCGCAAGGGAAAAGTCATAAGAGGTAAATATAGACCTCGCCACAATCGATTTGACACCCAAGTAATGCCACCTCAAACACAAGAAAGTCGAGTAGTCGACAACTTTACTTTTGTGGGCGAGTCGTGTCCGATCCTGGCTTTTTCTACTGGTGAGTTCCGACGACCCTTGCACGCACTGCAGACCTACATTTTAACAAAATTACTTGAAAGGCAAATTTAGTTCGGGCGTACATTTATTGGAGTTTCTTGAAAAATCGGAAATATAAAGTAACATCAAGTCTATATCTAAAGTATTCGAGAAAATAGTGTTAACGCGTAGGTCTTTTCTTGATTAGGTTAGGTTGAGTTAGTAGATAGGTTAGGTTAGATATTAGGCCGTAAAGGTTAAGTTAGCCATGTTTTACATATCCGAATTTCAATTTGTATTGTATTTTGCCCCAATTGAAAATGTATGATAATATCGATAACTTAAAATTATGAGAATTTATCTTCTCCGACTCAAATCATGTTGTATTCATCATTATTATGTGTTTCTAAAACTTCTTTACGTACTGTATTTACTTCTGAATAATTTGAATCATATCTGTTCTTTCCAATACTATAACCTTGTTAAATAATATACATATTTACTACAATGGTGCAACCGATAATCTATATCGGTGTATCATTAAATTTTGTGTTTTTATAAGGTGTACATAAGATGTAAAACTATTAAATATCAATTTAGTATCCACAAACTATCTCCTGGCTAAATGAGAAAATTGTGTTATCTATTCAAGTATAGGAATTAATTTAATAATTCTAGATAAGCAGAGTTTTCTCAGTTGGACCTCTTTATTTATGTGATAATTTTGAAGGCAATTCTCGACAATTATAAACTTTAAATTTTGCATGTATACGAGTCCTGGGCTCAACCCAATTGTAAATTTAAAAAAACCCTTACTTTTGTGCTCTTTCAGGCCAAAACAATTTTTTACCTGCATCCGAAACTACAAGAGGTAAACCTCAAAACTCGGCCTAGTATCAAAAAGGTTAACTCATATTTGTTTATTTTTTGTCTCTGAAACTAAAAACGCTTATGCATTAGTTACCAACAAGCTAAAGATTGGGATCGTAAAAGTGTTCGATTAGAACTTGTTTAGTAGCTAAAATAATTTCAAATAAGCCAGTTAAAGGGAACGAAAGAGTTAAAACCAAGCATGTTTTGTGAAGCATGTTTTGAGAGTCATCGCATGTGTGGGGGGAGGGGGGTTGTAGGGGGCTAGTGAGCATAAACAATTTGGGAAGTCAACGTGCACGTTCTGCTTTCAAAAACCTCTGGTTTACTCCCAGAGAGCTCCCAGTATTCCTCAAGAGATACTTCTTAAGGAGGCTCTACAAAGAGAGTTTCAACAAGATCTTGAGCTCCATAGCTAACTATTAAACTAAATTTTCCAAGCTAGGAAGTCAAATTGGGATCTTTTCCGTTAATTCTCTACCACTACGTTTTTTTCCGATAATTCACTGCCACTTGATAAATATTCTGTTGCTCTAAAACTGTGCCCCAATCATTTTTACGTCCACTGTGGTATTCCTTATCCGCTAGGAATCAGATATCGCTGGCCTTATCTTATCACTTTCCAAGAACTTACACACGAAGAGCGCATTTGGCGGCAAGTCAATCATTGGATTTACCAGTTTGTGATCAACTTTGGTAGCTAACTAACCTAACCTAACCATAATTGTGATAAAAGTAGTGGTAGTGAATTAACGGGAAAGGTCAAATCTAGTAAACTCCCTTACTCCCTACAGTTAATTATAAGAGACACACTTCTGGTCGTCGGTGACTGGTTATACTAATACACATCTAAAAGTCAGACTTCCTGGAGCAGACAAAACGAGCTGAGCGCGGCTGCCGATACGCAGCGTTGGTTGAGAAAGTCTGCCATATATCCTTCTCCCAAGTCCGAACCCAATAGCCCTCCCCCCTCGTTTCCTTTCTCATTCTCATGGAAATTTATAATCTTTTCTCTCTCTCCAGTCGGCCGCGCTGCCCTCTCTGTCATTCTTTGTCTCACTATAGGCTGCCGTGCAACAAGCTTGATTTAGTGGCAGCCGCGCCAAGATAATAAAATTAGAAAAAAAGTTGTCTGACTTCTTAACATTGGCTTTTCGCTTCTTATAGATGTTTATTTATTGGTTGTACTCCTGGGAAATATTTGAGGGATGAAATAAGTTTCTTATCTCAGCTGATTTGAGGTGAATTTCCAACAGACTGTCTTGTGCAGGTGAATTACAGGTGTGAAACTTGAGTTTTTAATGCATTGCTGGTTATTTTGTAAATAATTTTCTGAAACTTGTGTATGCCTTAGTTTCACTGTGAAACATTGTTGCTACTATAGTTCCACTGGGCGACGAGTGTGTGCTATTGTTAAACTGTCAAAGTTTCAGTGTGAAACATTAGACTACATAATTTCATTGTGAAACCTGTGAAAACTGCCTGTGCTGTTATTTTACTGTGGTACTTTGTTTGTTGATGTGTCATTGGATATACTCGCAATCCACTTTGCTATCTTTTAATGTTTTGATTTTTTTATTAGTCTACTGTTTTGACATACGAAAATACTAGATTTTATAGTTAACTAGGCTGCTTTCTCTGTTTGGATATAGGTTTATAAGAACCAAAAACTTCCTGTATCAATTACCTGCCTGTATATCTCAACCATGCCAACTATGTCTTATTCATGACATTGTCATGCCACATCACAGAATATTAAGTTTCGAATAATATGAATAATCATCATCATGTAATCATTGCCAAAATCCTGTTATTCCAAAAAAGGTACCATTATAAACTTTTTCCTTTTCTAAGTTTGGATGTAATAAGCACTTTCTAAATTATCATCATGTTTATAGCTATAATTGTTATTAATTTGATTTTATTTTCGTTTAGTAATTTAAAGTTTTCCTAATTTTCATTTTATATAGACTAAGTTATTTGTTTACTTTCTTTTAAATATTATTTACTGAATGTAACATTTTGTATAATTTATTCATAAAGGTAAAATGAACGAATACTTTATTTCAGTTAAGTTTACAGTGATTTTTAACAATAGCAGCATATTTAAAATAGCTTAAACAATAATAATCATAGATAAACAAGTAAATTAAATAACTAAGTGTACTGTAACTTTATAACTAATAATGGAAATGTTTAGTAATAATGCTTAGGTGTAAGAGAGAACTTCAGTCGTAACCTCACCATTTATATAATAAATAAAGACATTTTTATTTTCATTTCATACCATGTTAGCCTCGTACATTTTTAAATTAGGTTAAGTTTGGCACGATTTTCTCTTACCAAAAACGGCTTTCCAATCAGTGAATCCAAACGTTTCCAATTGATTCTTGTTGACGGCCCAGGATATATAACTAATATCCTTGTTGATTTTGTGGATAGGGAAATATTAATTTCAATCCTTGATTAACAATTAAAAATCTATTTAGTAAATGTGGGCGAGTTAGGTAGTTAGGTGGTGTTGAAGGAACGCCATGAATTATGTCCTCAATTTGTAGGTCTAGGATCCCCACTCTCGATGGGAGAGGGGTTCTATCGATCAGTCTGGCTGCAGAATCAGCCTCTCTCTTTCCCATTCTTATCGGAATGCGCCGACTGCTTCTGTCACCTACCAATTGTCAATGTTCACAAAACATTATCTAATAATGTTGAACCTAAAAAGTTTGTTTTTTCATAGCAAAATTTTCTCATAAAAGAAAAGGTAAATTTGTGGATCTTGACTAAGGACAACAATTATTATTTAGACTTAATAATTATTAATTATCTTAGCTTAAAAGCATATAATGATTTTAAAGTCACTAAAAGCTTTAAAGTTTATATCCATACACTAGATTTTTTTGAGCAGAGGCTGATTTTCTTTTTAACCTGATTTAGGCCTTTACCAACAAACTATTTTATCTGTGCTGGAAACTTTTTCAAACAGAGTTAAGGGGTAAAACCAGTACATTATAACGTGATTATTACTTATAAAAACTTCCGGTCTAAGCTAGGATTCGAACCTGCGATTTTTACCTCAGGTTCAAAGTCCTGACACATCGGCCATCACATCCTCAAATTGCATCAAATTGCTCATGAAATTCCAACTGCCATGAATTTGCTTATGGGGTTCCACCGACCTGCTCATCAATTTCTTCATTTAAGGATATGAATCCCAATGAAGAGTGGGAGGAGGTGGTAACACTATAAGTTGGATGTCAATGAAGGGTAGGAGGAGGTAACACAGTATGTCGGATGTCAATGAAGTGTGAGCAGGTGCTACAGTAACTCCGTTGTTCAGTGTAAGTTAAAAGAGGTACAACTTTCAGATGTTGTACGTGCGTGAAGAGGTGCCACTGTAACTCCGTTGTTCAGTGTTGAGTTAAAAGAGGTACAACAGTAAGATGTTGTACGTGCGTGAAGAGGTGCCACTGTAACTCCGTTGTTCAGTGTTGAGTTAAAAGAGGTACAACAGTAAGATGTTGTACGTGCGTGAAGAGGTGCCACTGTAACTCCGTTGTTCAGTGTTGAGTTAAAAGAGGTACAACAGTAAGATGTTGTACGTGCGTGAGGAGGTGCCACTGTAACTCCGTTGTTCAGTGTTGAGTTAAAAGAGGTACAACAGTAAGATGTTGTACGTGCGTGAGGAGGTGCCACTGTAACTCCGTTGTTCAGTGTAGAGTTAAAAGAGGTACAACTGTAAGATGTTGTACGTGCGTGAGGAGGTGCCACTGTAACTCCGTTATTCAGTGTTGAGTTAAAAGAGGTACAACAGTAAGATGTTGTACGTGCGTGAGGAGGTGCCACTGTAACTCCGTTGTTCAGTGTTGAGTTAAAAGAGGTACAACAGTAAGATGTTGTACGTGCGTGAAGAGGTGCCACTGTAACTCCGTTGTTCAGTGTTGAGTTAAAAGAGGTACAACAGTAAGATGTTGTACGTGCGTGAGGAGGTGCCACTGTAACTCCGTTGTTCAGTGTTGAGTTAAAAGAGGTACAACAGTAAGATGTTGTACGTGCGTGAGGAGGTGCCACTGTAACTCCGTTGTTCAGTGTAGAGTTAAAAGAGGTACAACTGTAAGATGTTGTACGTGCGTGAGGAGGTGCCACTGTAACTCCGTTGTTCAGTGTTGAGTTAAAAGAGGTACAACAGTAAGATGTTGTACGTGCGTGAGGAGGTGCCACTGTAACCCCGTTGTTCAGTGTTGAGTTAAAAGAGGTACAACAGTAAATAGAATGGAAGGATGTACCAATGTAAAATTGTAATTTGGGAAGTAGGAAGTGGGTGGAGGTACTGTAGACAGTCGACGTTCCTTTAAGGGAGAGGTACCACTCTGTGTGAACGGTTTGTAGTAAGTGTGGATGTTAAAGTTATGGAAATTTAAAATGTGGGTGAGTGGTTGAAATCATTTTGTACGTCTGCTAACTAAAGATGGGTGGAATTGTGCTTTATAAATATGTGCTTATGTGGCTAGTGACAAGCAGAAGGTACATTGTGTTCTTTTAAATTTTATTTTATATTAAAATATTTTGCTATGCTATAGACACTATACTCAGTCAAGCAACTGACTGGAAGAAAGAGGAACATTTTAATTTAAAATTACCTTCAGAATCAAAAGAGACCAGTTTGCTTTGCATTTCCCTTTGTTCGGGAACCTTGCCCTAACCCTATTGAACCCGAACAAAGAAAGATAATATTTTATGACTTGACCCACAAGTTTTGCAACTACTTGGTAAACGCTTGCAGAATTAAATGGCGGTTAATGGAAGGTGTTTTAGTATTGGTGAGTTTAATGCAGAATTGAATGCTATAACTACCTGCATGCAGACAGCTTTTGGTTAATGGAAGGTGTTTTAGTATTGGTGAGTTTAATGCAGAATTGAATGCTATAACTACCTGCATGCAGACAGCTTTTGGTTAATGGAAGGTGTTTTAGTATTGGCGAGTTTAATGCAGAATTGAATGCTATAACTACCTGCATGCAGACAGCTTTGGGTTAATGGAAGGTGTTTTAGTATTGGCGAGTTTAATGCAGAATTGAATGCTATAACTACCTGCATGCAGACAGCTTTTGGTTAATGGATGGTGTTTTAGTATTGGCGAGTTTAATGCAGAATTGAATGCTATAACTACCTGCATGCAGACAGCTTTTGGTTAATGGAAGGTGTTTTAGTATTGGCGAGTTTAATGCAGAATTGAATGCTATAACTACCTGCATGCAGAGAGCTTTTGGTTAATGGATGGTGTTTTAGTATTGGCGAGTTTAATGCAGAATTGAATGCTATAACTACCTGCATGCAGACAGCTTTTGGTTAATGGAAGGTGTTTTAGTATTGGCGAGTTTAATGCAGAATTGAATGCTATAACTACCTGCATGCAGACAGCTTTTGGTTAATGGATGGTGTTTTAGTATTGGCGAGTTTAATGCAGAATTGAATGCTATAACTACCTGCATGCAGACAGCTTTTGGTTAATGGAAGGTGTTTTAGTATTGGCGAGTTTAATGCAGAATTGAATGCTATAACTACCTGCATGCAGAGAGCTTTTGGTTAATGGATGGTGTTTTAGTATTGGCGAGTTTAATGCAGAATTGAATGCTATAACTACCTGCATGCAGACAGCTTTTGGTTAATGGAAGGTGTTTTAGTATTGGCGAGTTTAATGCAGAATTGAATGCTATAACTACCTGCATGCAGAGAGCTTTTGGTTAATGGATGGTGTTTTAGTATTGGCGAGTTTAATGCAGAATTGAATGCTATAACTACCTGCATGCAGACAGCTTTTGGTTAATGGAAGGTGTTTTAGTATTGGCGAGTTTAATGCAGAATTGAATGCTATAACTACCTGCATGCAGACAGCTTTTGGTTAATGGATGGTGTTTTAGTATTGGCGAGTTTAATGCAGAATTGAATGCTATAACTACCTACATGCAGACAGCTTTTGGTTAATGGAAGGTGTTTTAGTATTTAACAAGCCTTTTTTCACTGAAAATCCTGATTGTACCCTATATTGAGTTTTTGATGAAAACATTTTTCTGTATTAAAATTAAATTTTTTATATTGTTATTGTATTTTTTACTTCAGCTTTAGGTAACTGCAAACTGATTATATCTTTAAACAAATGAATGACCATAATAATAAAAAAACTCTATTAAAAAATTAATAAACAATTAATTTTTTACTTTAATAAAATTTAATTCACTAGCAAAATAAATGATAATTCAGCTTTAAATACTTATACAGTTTTTAATTCCTATTTTCTGAATATTTTCTCTGAATGTAGTTAAGGCCACAACTGTTATTTTATTTATTTTTAATAATTGTAAGAAAAGTTTGTTCTTATATACATTTAATTAATTTTTCTCGAGTTATTGGTCAACCTGACTGATATAATGCATATGTTATGTATGATGTGTATTTCAGTGAAATTAAAATATCTATTATTAACAAAACATATAAAAGAACTGTGAACGTCACACAACACAAATGTATTACAATACAAATACGTTCACCATTTTAATGGTGAATGAATCACCACTGAGACCAGAGTGATTGACAGGGGAATTGCAATCTAAATAGGTCGGGGTATTCATTCAATGAGTGAAGTACCGACCGTTAGCTCAGTTGAGGATTCGAACCTTGGACAATTGACTCCACAGTTTGAGGCCTTAGCCACTGAGCCACCATATTTGCGGTCGGTTGTATTTCCATCAATACTTCATCATTATGTATTAATTGGAATCTTTTTCTGTGTGTGTCGTTTTTGTTTGTGGAAGTTCGAATTATTATTCGTCTTTTAATTTTTAATATTCTGTGTTTTCCCACATAATGGCCTGTTCGATACTTCTTATTCCTAAAGACAAAAAATTTGATTTCAATTCTCGATTGAACAGTGATTTGTTCTTATATACATTCAATTACATTCAAATACATTCAGGTTCAATTATAACCTGCTGTAATTTTTAAGGTTATAATTGAAACACTTTTTATTCTAGATTATTTTCGAATTACTACAATTTTTCTGTTTTAAAAATAACATAATTACTTTTTGGGAATTCGACGTTCATTACCATTGTACGTGTATCGGTGGGAAGGTGGGTCAGTACCATCATACTTGTTGGATGAGTGGTTGGGTCAATATCACCATACGTGTATGGGTGGGTGGGTGGTTGGATCAATAGTTGGAAAGGTAGGTCGGTACTACTGTATATGTAAGGGTAGGAGGGTGTGTCAATACCAGTATGATGGTACCATCCACTCCACATCCAACCATAACACCCATTGATGTGGAGTGGATGGTTGGATCAATGGGTGGGAAGGTAGGTCTAATATAAGGGTAGGAGGGTGTGTCAATATCAGCATAATTATTGAGTGGGTGGTTGGGTCAATATCATCATACGTGTATAGGTGGGTAACTGTTTTTGCCTAACTCAGTGCTGCTCTTGGGAACCCCTAGTTATTTTTGCATAAAGGAATATATGTCAAATCATTTTTACATTCATTGCTATTAATAGCCCAGACCTCATTAAACAGCTAGTACAACTGAAAGTAATGTTATGTTTGTTTAGACTAGACACTTGAGTGGAAGTTTTCCCTGGAGGGCCCTTGAAACCCGTTCTTAGATGACTCACCGACTCAGCACAGCTTGTGGCACTCAAGTAGACCGCTCTTTTGTCGAACATTTGTTATCTCTAATCACGATAAACCTATAGTTAATTTTTTTTTCAAAAAGAACTGATATTACTGAGTGATATCTGTTATATTTGAAAATTTACACAATACTGCATTAAATAACGTTTTAGTCGACTGAGAACGTATTTTATGAAGATGAAAACCGATTACTAAGTGGATTTAATAGTATACGTATGGAGAAGAAGACACTATATATCTTAGGTGTGAGACTATATATCCACTAGTGTGAGACCACCCACCTACCCTATGTACTCTTGCGGCTTGGGTACTGTACTCACAACATTTGTTCGTCCATTGCCTTCAGCTCTACGTTAATTCTAAGAGCTTCATTCACTTCTCACACGATTTTGAGATCGCAAAAAACTCTCACACTACTTTAGATCAATTTGGACTCGTTCACTATTTATCCTATAATACTATTCAGAAGTTAAAGGAGATATTATTTTATCAGGTTAAGTAAGGACTAAGTCCTCTCTATCACAAACTGGGGTCTACCAGTGATCGGGCAGGCTGGCTGCGTGCAAGGACGGGATCCCTCAGGTGGTTACACATCCAAGTAACAGCCACGATCGATGTTGATAAAAAAAAAAAAAAACACAGCAATATTTGAATGTTCCTGGCAGTTAAAGGATACATGCGAATCACATAAATACCAAATTTCAATCGTTTCCTTCCTTAGAAAGTGTATTTTAATTTGTATAGGTCATTGAGGAATACAAGACGTTTTTAATGATATTATCCTCTGGATATGACTGTACAGTGCCGATGGTGTAGGGCGTAACAATTGTCCATCCAACATATTGTATTTAGGCCATATATACAGAGTGACCCATATCTCATTCAATAAAAGCATTAAATGCAATTCTTTAACAACACATAAGAAGTTTTCTCTCTTGATAAACTTGATGGGGAACTCTTCACTCATATAGAAATTTTAAAATGTCATGGAAACTATGAATAACTCCTTAGTGGTTAGGATTATTGGATTTGGTGCAAGTTCAATAGAAAATCTCCAAGGAAAAAATATCTTTTCGAATGAATGTCCAAGGTTATAGGTTAGAGTGAATTTTACCTCTTCAAATTTGACCAATATTTCAGAATTTTTCACATATAACTTTGAAGCTACTGCTATATCTTGGTAAAGACTTGTCAGGCATTCATTTTGAACATAACATTTTTATTAAACATTTGTTCTTATTAATTTAGCCTATTCCTAATTAACCCACATAAACCGTTATTCTTATTTTTCGAAAAAGTTTTAAAATTTTCAAAATATCGTAATATATCTCCAAATTGAATTTAGTAAGGGGAAAATGGACTAAGTTTTGCTTAAGACATTTTGCTTATTTTTTAAGACTTTCAGCTTAGAAAAGTAACACTTTTGCTTATCTACTTGTGTTCAATATGAATAGAAAATAAGAGTCACTCAAACTCATATCAAAAGAGCTACGTATTCATTGTATCCAGCTTGTATTTAATTTTTTTTAGCATTATTTATCATTTAAAGAAAAGGATTTCTAGATTCACATTGTAACTTCATTGTCTACTACTTTGCAAATCTTAACAGAACATTGACTGTTAAAGTAGTGTCAAATTATTTTAAAACATTTTTAGTATAAACTGATATTAAATTTTACCAATAATTATATGTTTCGGTGTTTGGTAACTTAACTTAACTAATATGTTTGGTAACCTTATTCTTAACTATAAATAGGGCAACGATATATTGACACATCGGAAATATCGACAAATACGTTTCAATATACCAATATATTAATATCGATATTTTCTTTCGATAATATCAGCTATATCGATATTTTAGTCCGATATATCATATTCTAAATATTGACGGTATTCTCCCTACTCAAAATCATCAAGATTAAAAAAAAAACACATTTGATTGTCTCTTATGGGTACAAAACATGAATTGATATAATAAGGTAACTTTAATACGTTTTTTACGTAAGATTAATGCACTTAAATGTAGTTTATTGTAGACCAGTGGCTGGAACGGGTAAATGAAGGTATGTGCGAGTTGGAAACGCTGACTCTAGGATGCCTAGCTAGTCGCCTTACAAACCATTATTATATTACTCTTTTATAATTAACATAATAATGAAAGATAACATTATTCTGAATTTTTTTCATTCAACCCCACAGATCTACTTATTTCGTCTTGATAAATGTATTCATTTTAACATTCAGTAGCTCTTATAAATAGTAACAGCTAAACATGAGTGTATTTTAAACAGATTATTATTTAAAACAGATAAATATTTTACAGTTTTATATATCAATATATTTCTTTCAATATTATCGTTAAAATCGATATTTGGTTTTCGATATGTCGGTAATTCGATATATCGATAACTATAACTATAAACATAATAATCAACTATATATGCTTTAATTGTTGGTTTATTTAAATATAATTCATGCGTGTTTCAACTGCCTCCATTATGTGCATAATGTATGTTTTCTCAAAGGCTGTAGATTTATATTATAATTCGCAGGGCTATGTCTGGAGAAGAATATAATGTGTAGAGAAGAATAAGTATAGTAAGTGTTACAGTTATTAAGATTTACGTGTATCTAGTTTTTCGTAGAAAGTATTACAGTGGAACTCTAATTATCCAATCTCCAACTATCCGAATCGCCGATTATCCGAATCACTTTCAGAATGTCACAAAATCATCAGTTTTTTTTTAATTTTGTCCTGGAAAAAACTAAAAGCATACAACAACAAAGAGTAGTGTTTTAATCCTTAGAAAGATAAATTATACATATATGTATCGCAATAAATAAAACATAGTATACCTAAAAAGTACACTGTAATACCGTCTTAAAAGAAAGAATCCAAATTCTGCCCGGAAACATAATGCGATAGGGATAATGTATTGTCTACTTACGCTATTGTCCTTCCCTCTGTCAAGAGGATGCGCAACTTGGCTGCCCAAAAACGGAGAACCCAATCAAACATATAGAGCATACTTAACTAAGATGTTAGGCAAACTTTCGTTTTCAGGTTGGTACGTCAATAAACACTATAGCACACTAGTATTTAATTAAACTGTAATTAATTATGCAATAAATGTCCTTTCTCATTTAAAATATTGTTTTATATTCCATTTCAACATATATTTAATTGCATGCAGTAATTAAATAAAATGGACTGCTTTCAGACAAAAATCTGACTATCCGAATAGGGTCTGATCCCAATTTATTCGGATAATTGGTGTTCTACTGGACAGATAAGTTAAAGAGTGCTAGAGGTGCTAGAGAGCTATGCCGTAGCTAGCTTTAGTGGAGCTAATTGGTTTTATTTTTCAGGGCCGGGAGGAATCGAGCCGGCGCTCCCCCGCCGCAAGAAAAATCCGGCTTTGGCCTACAAGACGCATGAGTTTCTGGCGATGTCTGATGGCGTGGGGTCCAACGACTCTCTTGATGCGAGCGTCGTCTTGGACCGTGCTCGGGTATGTACATTTTCTTGACTAATTATGATACCTTATTCCTTTCGAAGTATTTTTCTTTGCAATAAGTACTAGTGCTTCAATAACCATGTTTTTTCGAAAAGGATCGCAAATAATCAAACTGCTTAAGAGTCTGCAGAAGCTGTTGGAAGTTGTCGGCCATGTTGGTTTTAATCCCATAAGAACAATGTTATTTTCGAGCTGGATATACGATCACGCGAATCCAAAAACATTTATTTTTAGACGGATTTTTTCCAAACAAATTGCATTTGATCAAGAATGAAATTGCGCGTTGGAATTGCTTTTCGAATTTCTAATTAGGTTTATAGACAAAATAAAAAAATATTTAGTTTAAAGTTTTTATTTTCACCTATTTTTCAAAACTAGGCGTATATTATCGAAATATGAAAATCAAACCTAATGCGAAATATGATAACGTTTAAAATGACACCTCATGCAGAACTTTTGGTCAATAAGTAACGAAGAATATGGATACGCAAATAACATTGTTCTTGTCATTTGGATTGAAATTAACGTGGCCGACAGCCTCTGCAGACTCTTAAAGCAATCCGGTTGATGAGCAGAGGGATCAAATCCAAAAGGCTTCAAGTAAAACCTATTGGGTGTTCGAGTCTTAATGCAGCAGAAGTATACTTTTAATTTTCCTCCAAAATTAAATAAACCATTTTACCACATTTGAACTCTTCAGGGCCATTTAACGTGATTACTTACGTCTTGGTTTATTAATAAAAAATACCGACACACCGTCGGTGTTGAGTTTGATGATGGGTCTAAGGCGTTGTAGACATATAATAAAGTATACAAAAATGTCCAAAAAGTTCACGGGATTAGTGTTTCTATTTTAGTTGCAAGGAACAAATTGAGTTTTGCAAATTTTTAGTGATGATAAGACAAGGTCGAGAACTCTTTTTCTTGTTTTTTATCTGGCTGTTTTTTTTTATTTGTTCACCTTTCACAAAGACCTTGATGAAACCACAAACCCACTTTTCATACCCCCAAGGTTTTACGTCAGCTTTTACGTCAATCTACCGCCATTCGCACACGATTCGACAAAACCACAAACTTTCACACAGAGTTGATAAAACCACAAACCCACCCTTCAAACACAAGTTGATGAAACCTTAAACCCAACCTTCACACACAGTTTGAGAAACATCACACCCATCCTCATCACACAAAAGTTGTCGAAACCTCAAACTCATTCTTCACACACAAGTTGACGAAAGCACACCCAACCTTCTTCACACAAAATTTGACCAAACCACAAACCCACCCTTCAAACATAAGTTGAAGAACAACACACCCAACCTTCTTCACTCTCTTTGACAAAACCACATCCACTCCTCTGTCCATCCTTCACAGCCGGGGCCTAACAGCCTTCCCCATTAATTGATTTCTCATTCCCATAACGTGGTTATCCATTCATCACTTTTATCTGAGTCATTGGCGTCGTTCTTGTTAAGTATTCCTTTGATGAGTCTTGTAGTATATTGATTTTAATGAAAACTGGTTCTGAATAAATCCTATAATATTAGATAATGTCAATCTGTAGCTTCCTTTAATACCCCCTCTTGTTATCGAAGTTAATAAATTATGAAATGGGAATAATCGATCTTTTTTATGGGAGGATACTTTGAATTTGATCTTCTTACGGAGCAGTTTTCTCAGGAACTGTAATCCTCCCTTTGAACAGGAAGGTTTCAATATTAGGATTAACTTTCCATGGCAAACCAAAGTGACGTCTTCCTATCCAATTTTTGATATACATTATGTTGTATGCCTTTTTATTTCTTTTTACATTCAAGGCAGTACCTTCTTGGACCATTCATAGATGACGAAGCTTTCAAGGCGATATTGGATTTTCAATATTTCCAAACTTAATATTGTTCTCGAAAACTTTTAAATTCCTCTAAAATCGAGACAACTTTGTTTATACTTACTTGGCTGGTGCAAAGTTTTCTAACTTGAATAAGTTTCACGGAGGAAATAAGCTAGCGTAACGTTTTGCATTTTCAATACAACGTATTTAGAAAATAATTTATTCCATAACTTGAGGGTTTTTGGTAATATCAAGTTTTTTACTGTTATAGCTTTCAAAAAATATGGCTGAATATGCAACTAACGACCTATTCTATTTGTGAAAATGGTTCTGTTTGTGTTTATTTTTTCTCAATGTAATCATAGTCATTACACTTGTATAGCTATTTGACAGTTTAATTGTTGGTATTATCTTTTCACAACATACTAATAACTTATAGCTACTATTTATTTACTTGACGTTGCGATTTTTCTTCAGTTTGATTCAATATAGTATCAGATCACTTTTCAAAAACTAGTATCTTGGCTTTTAATTACATCAACCAAATTGACTTAATTGTCTGAAAATTACTTAAAGAAATGACTAGCAAACTTTATCTAATCAATAAGTTCTTTTTGAAGCCATAATATTATTTTATTAAAAGAATAAGTTTAATTTTCAATCATACAAACTTGGGTTATAGTAAATATTTTAGAAGTCCAGAGGGATCTTGTACAGAGGCATCTTGTACAGAGGCATCTTGTACAGAGGCATCTTGTACAGAAGAATCTTGCACAGAAGAATCTTGTACAGAGGGATCTTGCACAGAGGGATCTTGCACAGAGGGATTTTGTACATAGGGACTTGTACAGAGGGATCTTGTATAGGGGGATCTTGTACAGTAGGATCTTGCACAGAAGAATCTTGAACAGAGGGATCTTGTACAGAGAGACTTGTACAGGGGGACTTGTACAGAGGGATCTTGTACAGGGGGATCATGTACAGAGGGATCTTGCACAGAGGGATCTTGTACATAGGGACTTATACAGAGGGAATTGTACATAGGGATCTTGTACAGAGGGATCTTGGATCTTGTACAGGGGGATCATGTACAGAGGGATCTTGCACAGAGGGATCTTGTACAAAGGGACTTATACAGAGGGACTTGTACATAGGGATCTTGTACAGAGGGATCTTGTACATAGGGACTTGTACAGAGGGGTCTTGTATAGAGGGATCTTGTACAGGAGGATCTTGTACATAGGGATCTTGCACAGGGGGATCTTGTACATAGGGACTTATACAGAGGGACTTGTACATAGGGATCTTGTACAGAGGGATCTTGTACAGGGGGATCTTGTACAGAGGGATCTTGTACATAGGGACTTGTACAGAGGGGTCTTGTATAGAGGGATCTTATACAGAGGGACTTGTACATAGGGATCTTGTACAGAGGGATCTTGTACATAGGGACTTGTACAGAGGGGTCTTGTATAGAGGGATCTTGTACAGGAGGATCTTGTACAGAGGGATCTTGTACTGAGGGATCTTGTACAGAGGGATCATGTCCAGAGGGCTAGAATATGTTTAACTAATACATTTTTATATTTGTGTTATACTTTTTAAGATATGTTTCCGTTAAGAGATGTGATTTAATACCTTTCATAAGTGGCAATTAAATATATCTGCGCTTATTTTAATTCTTACCGATATTTAAATTATGTTTATTAGATAATACTGAGACAGTACCATTTGAACACTATTATAAACTGTGAAATGAGAGAGATACATAAATAATTGGAAGCTTTGAATTTAAAACTTTCATACAATGTAATCAACTTGGTTCTCCAAAATATAATCTTAATTTCTTATATGTTAAACTTGTTTAAAGTTTAGAAAAATGAAATTAAATCTAACAAAAAGTAAATTAAAATTAATTTAATTTACTTCTACTTCATACGAGTTACGAACGAATAAAAAAAATGACACTCGAGTTTATCAAATTGATATAAATAACTGTAACATAGCTTTTGTTTGGAATTTGGAAGTCCTCTCAGGACTGTTCAAATTGACGATTATTTGTTTATTTATTTTCATAATAAATAATAAATTTTTGGTATCAGTTTTTTAGAAAACGAGGTGGCATTATTTTATACTGGGCAAGGTGCTGGGGGTGGGGGGTCGTTGGGCAGCACTTCAATTACGTAGCACTGTCCCACTTGTGTTTTTTAGGAGTGAATAGCAGTTTTATCGCTCAATAAAGCGTCCAACCGGTTGATGCATACTTTATGGATAGTATTAGAGATTTAGGAAAAATATTTTCATGGAATAGTGCAGACAGAGTGGCCAAACCATAGACATTACCATTTTTTACTTCTATACATTTTTTAAAAAGTGTACTTAATCGGGGATATATCCGTCTCATTATAGCAATGGAGTATGTAATAGTTTACTATGTTTCATCTTCATAAAACGTAAATTATTCCAAATAAAACCATTTGAAGGCCTTTTTATGGATCCTGCCAGTAAACTGATGTTTCTACATTTTTTTGTCAATCGTGTCATCATTTTGTCAGTTTGTAAAGAAATAAATGCTTGTAAAACTGAATGTTGACATATGATTAGTCTGGGTGGCGTTAGATACATGGTGTGTGCGATGGTCGTGTTTTTTAAAATTTATACTTAAAGGGTTTGGCTCAGGTTCTGTGCGACAATCATGCATTGCAAATATTTACTGAAATTGACTGTATCCAGTACTGAAATAAAATCATGTATTTGCAAATGTTTTATAAAGCTGTTGAAGCCTACTATATGTTCTGTATTACTATTGAAGGTGTACTGAACGATCTTGAACCCAGAATCTGAATCAGAATCTCTATTGTAATGTTGTACTCAAGGGGATTGTACCAGAATCGTGCATTTTAAATTGATTAAGGTTTAATCAAAGATCTGAAGCAGAACCATACTTTGTAAGTGCGCATTGAAAATAGTTTAACCAAATATTTTCACCATAATGGTGCATTGTACGCATATACTGAAAAGGGTTGCACCCTGTACTAGAATAATATATTGTAATTAATATATATACCGAATATATATATAATATATTGTACCCAAAGGGATTTAACCCTGAATCTGTACCAGAATCATACATTGTAAGTGTATACAGAAAAGGGTAACCCTGAATTTGTACCAGGATGATCAATTGTAAATGTATACAGAAATGGGTAACCCTGGATCAGTACCAGAATCATCAATTGTAAATGTATACAAAAATTGATAACCCTGGATCAGTACCAGAATCATCCATTGCAAATGTATTACCCAAAGGAATTTAACCCTGAATCTGTACCGGAATCATGCATTGCAAATGTATACCCAAAGGGGTTGAACCTTGTATCTGTACCATAATCATGCATTATGTGTTTAACCCTGGACCTGTACCAGAATCATTCATTGTAAATGTATACCGAAAGGTGTTAAACCCTGGACCTGTACCATAGTTATCCATTGTAAATGTATTACCCAAGGGAATTTAACCCTGAATCTGTACCAGAATCATACATTGTAAATGTATACCCAAAGGGGTTGAACCTTGTATCTGTACAATAATCATGCATTATGTGTTTAACCCTGGACCTGTACCAGAATCATGCATTGTAAATGTACATTGAAAGGGGTTTAACACCGGATCTGTACCAGAATCATCCATTGTAAATGTATATTGAACGGGGTTTAAAACTGGATCTGTACCATAATCATACATTTTAAATGTACATCGAAAGGGTTTGAACCCTGGATCTGTACCATAATCATGCACAGTAAATGTATACAGAAAGGGGTTGTACCCTGGATCTGTACCAAAATCATGCATTATGCATTCCGATAGGAGTTTAACCCTGGATCTGTACCTGAATCATCCATTGTAAATGTATATTGAAAGGGCTTTAACACTGGATCTGTACCATAATCATACATTTTAAATGTATATCGAGGGTTTAAACCATGGATCTGTACTAAAATTATGCACTATGTATTCCGATAGGTTTAACTCTGGATCTGTACCTAAATCATTCATTGTAAATGTATACCGAAAGGGATTTTAACCAGGATCTGAACAACAACCGTGTAGATGTAACAAACAACTCCGTTCTGGAGATAATTATACGTCATGTTGCATTTAATACGTTGGCTACACGCTTCGATTCCTTGACATCCTCGTTGGGCGAAGGTATATCATTATTATGACTAGGAACCTTACATTAAAGTCTGTGGCATCAATGTGAAACGTATATTCGAGTAATAAATAGTTTATTGAAGGTTATTTTGTTATATTAATTTTCATTTATTAATTTATGAACAACGGATATACGGTAAACATTTAATATCATATTTAATACGGAAAAATAATTTAACAAGCTCTGCTTGCCTTCTAATGAGTAAATACGTCTATTGTGTTGGTAACGTGATGAAAAAAAAAACACGTTATCTCTAGGAATTGTGTTTGTCTTAATTTATTGTTTTGGCTGTTTAAGATTCAATTCTAAAAATAAATGTAAATCAGGATTCATATGATTTAATTGCGATAAATAAATAGATTAAAGTAGAATTCATCGGAATTAAGAGTTAGTTTGATGTTTGTGAATCATTTTATCTGGATGAAAAGGTGATGTGTATTGAGCATTTACGAGTCCACCGAGAGCAGCATAGCGCCAAATACCCTCAGCATAAAAGTGCTTAAACTGTCTCCACGAACAAATAAATGTTCCCTTTTTATAACCTCAAAGATATAGTTAAAGCGTCCTACCTTCATGTTCCAATAGGAAAGGAAATAAATAAGCCATGAGTAAAAGACAATTTAAAAATAGCTCTTTAGTTATCTCATTCATACGAAAGTTGTTTTTGAAATTATGCACTTTCTTGCCACCTCTGAAAATTACGATTTCTTGTTTAAAAGTACTGAAATGTGAGTCTATATCTCTTGAAGAGATTGATTTCGTCCGCGGAAAACTCTTTTTTACCAAAAAATATTTTTAAAAACTAATATTTTATCTTATAGAGAAAAACAAACATTTTTAAAATCGTAATTTTTCAACAGTATTTTTTAAATTTTACATGTGTTTTTTTTCTGAACACGAATATATGATTGGGTTTTCAATAAAATTATTTTTTCGGCCCGATGACCTTTTACTTGCCTAATGAAACACAACATAACTTATCCTAATTGTTTATTTACTCAAAAAATTTGTAATTTGCGTTGAATATGGGTACCTGGCCTCCGGGACGGTCTGCTGGGATCCAGGATCTTATTTATCTGGATTTAATCTTACGTTTATTCTGCAGCAGGCAGGTCACTTTAAATACGTATGTTAAGGCCGGACGAGTCTGAAATATTAAATGTAAATGCAGTTTTCTGTTCAATTAATTTGGAGTTGCTTCAACATTTTCAGGAATTTCTTTTCCTATTCGTAAGTCAATTTAAAAGAGATTACCAGATCCTAAATGATTCCGTTTACGATTTTTTTTTAACAAGTTTGATATGAGGTCATTGATGGACTTTCATGGCCTCCCTTTATTGTATCCCCAAGCCGAAACACAAAGAAGCGCGTCTCAGAGAACTTGATAAGATCGTTTCCACTTTGGATACTTTGGATACACCCGCCCATTTTGGATACTTCGTTCAGCTAGAAAGTCTAGCAGATTATTTGAACCAGTGTTTCCCATCCTGTGGTCCGTAGAAAGACCACGAGTCTATAACCAGTCTATCTATAACCAGAGGGTTATAGATAAGTAATTTTACGAAATATTTAAAATATAGTAATGTTAACTGTACATATCTTTCAATTAAATTTCATTGCAAATGTCATTACGAAAGTTACTTGATAGCAAACTTGAACATCTTTCATGACTGACAAGGGCCTAAAAACGCAGTCAAAATATTAACAGCCACTTGCCATATATTTTTATTCTAATAAGAGAAATATAGTCAAACGTTTGCCCCATCAATATGACTTCTTTGATGTATATTGATCACCTTGCTAGTAATTGAACGACTTGCTAGTAAACTGCAAGACCAAGACAGTCACTGAGAGAATGAGCGTTGTATTATAGGCCCTTTATTAGGTTTGCATAAATTTACACTTTTATGGACCAGTGTTTTACGATACACTACTAAATTACTGTACATTGTTTTTATAATGTTTTTTGTTTGCAATTTATAAAAATATCAATACAACTTTAAAATGTTAAAAGTGTTTCTCTTTTTTAATTTAATTTATCCAAAAACAAAGATCTTGTGGTTTACTGATATTTTAATTCTTGGGGTAAAAGATTGGTACCACTGATATAAACCACCATTACCCACAGCTTTACAGTCATAAATAGGAACTGTCCCGTCCTAAAACAGCCGCTGGTCAATATCGTGGGAAACATTCGTTGGATGGAACAAGCACTTCCTTACTTCCGATCAAACGAAGCAACCGGTGAATGGAAGGAATTAGATTCAATGAATCGATTTCGAACTGTGGTTGACTGATAGTTGATACAATTGGATATGACGTTAGATTAGTCATGTGACTGTGCTGTGAAGTAGATTAGATTATCAGAAATATTGTCAATTCCTGACTATGACTCCCCATCGTCCTCTTTTCATAGAGGAATTGCTGGTCTCAGAGGAGCGGAAGAGCAAACAATTAAAGAATTCAATTGTTTGGAGATTTTTATTTTATTTGTTCAGTATATAACAACAGTGTTTTGTATATTAAATTCTTACGACAAAATGTATCTGGCAATTAAGACAAAACGATATATTGTTTGATAGAATATATTAATAAATAAATTAGTAAATCTTTATTGGCCTTGATAAAGTGAGTTCCAAGATCACAGTCTTCTCGATCAAATCTCGAGTTGTATTCCTTCAACAGGACTACATTTCATCAGGATTAATAGTTGATCTTTATCATCGTTTTTCAAGTGAAGAAGTAGATGAACCATTTTCATATTTTGGACTATGTGACTTAAATTGTTAACTGAAAACACCGGATGAAATCTGCAAGTAAATCTATAGGTAGCCGGTGTAGTACAAAAGCAAGAGGGTTCATTATTAATGTGAAAGGTGAACGTGTAATGATCTCTTCTCTTTTTAACTAGCTCAGAAGAGAAGAGAGCGGAAATGACTTGTGTTATAGAATCAGGTACCTCAACCAAGCGTTGCGTCTTGCCGCTTTTTTACCTTTTCGTAGTCAGAGGCGTTTTTTCAGGAATTTCCACCGTACTTGTCAGGAGTTGCGAGTATCTGACAAATCAGCTTCGCCACGTCCTTCAATAATGTCTCAATGACTCCAGATTTCTTGTTCCGGCAAGCGTTAACTTCCTCTCCTTCCTCCAGTTCATGTTGCAACCTTTGGGCCACATTGCGTCAGGCCGAACTCACTTTTCAGACATTAATTTGCAATATCATCATTTGCGACATGTTTTTAGTTATGATATGATATGCAGCTAATCTCTCATACTAATACCCTCTACCTTGGCTTCCGCTTCCAGTGCTGTGAAACATAGCTCCTCCGGATATAGCACGCAAAAAGGAACTTCTCAGAGAACTCAAAAAGATGCTATCTACTCCAAATCTCTCTATTTTTGCAAAATATCTCACAAGGTGCAGGATGAATAGAGCACCACCACTTCGACTAGCTTCCTAGTTACTCTCAAACGAATTTTCATCAAAAACTATCTGGGCGTCAACTTGGGATATGATTTACGGTTGACACGAGTTTCTGGTATCAGACCCTATGACTCTCAGGGTGTAATGAACCTTTCTCTTAGAAATGGACTATGTAGAGTCACTCTCGCAAGGGTATAGGAAAATACAAATACTGGAAATATAAGTTGACAGTGCCAAATGATCAGTGATTTGACTGTGAAGTCGAAATTTAAACTATTGATCACATAGTTAATGATTGCCCATTCTGTTCTGTTCAGGGGCGATTAGCTGGTCTTCATGAATGGGAGTAGCAGATGTAGAAAGGTTATGAAACATGGATTTAGCTCTGTGACGGTAGATCAATATTTGAACACTTAGATATAAAAATATTTTGGATTTTATTTTATTTGGATTGTATTTATCGGTCTGAGTTATAATATTTGATTCCTCAGCTGGTTTGAATATTGGACAGCTGGTTTGAAAGGCATTCAATATACATATATAAGTAGTTTTGATGTGGCTCACTTTCGCCACCTTTCTTAAATGACTTTAAATTATTCTCTTTGAGGAAAAACCTTGAATTGTTTAAAATTACTTAATTTTACTTGTGTTAGCTTTATGCGTCATGCTTTTGCTCAGTTAGAGCTCATTCCCTCAACACATATTGTATTATTTAGTTTCCAGTTTATAGTCAGTTGTAAAATTAAACTAAAAATACTGTATTAAGTGATGGCACAACCCACTGTTTTCAATTCCATCATTTAGTACAGTTCCACATAACACTTAATGTAGTTTCTAAAGTGAAACTTGCTGGGGGAAAATGGCTGTTTCACTTAATCAACATAAAAACTAACTGTAAAAAACTTACCAACAGAGGAGGCTGTTTCAATGAATTAATTACTGAGAGAAAAGTTCTCAACAACAAATAACGTCGCATGTTTTCTTTTTTCAAGCATCGTTAATCACTACCATTTAAATGTTCGATTATTTACTGTCATCACATTAGTACTTCTAATAGAATTACTGTGTAGCTTATGTTTTTATATTAGTGATCTTGTTTGGTATCTCACATTTTACAGCAAAAGTTCTTTTTAAATCAGCCTTCATGACCTTTCCGAACTATCTACCACGCGATATCGTTCATCATGTGAAATGTCAGCCTTATAATATTCACCTACCCAAGGATATTAAATTCCTTGGAGGAATCCATGATATTTTTTAAAGACATTTTCATATCATTTCTTTACGTAAAAAAAGGAAATTACAACGCGAAAATGATGTTCTTTGTTCGTAAGAAATTAACACAAAAAGTTTCATCATAGCCGATAATCACGAAACAAGACATCGTTGAACTGTCAGCGTACAATACCTAAGTGAGCTAGTGTACAATGACACTTAATTATATGGTAGAACGGCTTATCGCGTTTACTGACAGAGATACCATATCCTGTTACGTAAGCGCGGCTGGTGTCATTTGTGTCACACAACTATTTACAATATGTACACAATTTCCAAACGTTTACCTCACGCTAACGATGTGGCTTACTTCGAGCACATTACACTCACCTCTGATAGTAACGTGAGTGAAATGTCTGACTCTATGTACATAAGTACTTCTGTTATGTTCTTGTTATCAGTAATACCAGTAGTTACACTTATTATATACTTAAATAATCTACCTATCCGAATAAAATCTATACCGTTGTGGGATCTTTAATTCATTTCCACTACTCTTTCCGTTACTTCACTACCACTACTTTTTTTATCGCAATTACGGCTAGGTTGTTAAGTCAGGTTAGGTTAAGTTAGGTTAGTTTAGGTGGCTACTAAAGTTGATCACAAACTGGTAAATCCAATTATTGACTTACCGCCGAATGTGCTCTCCGTGTATAAGTTCTTGGAAAGCGATAAGATAAGGTCATCGATATCGGATAAGGAATACCACGGTGGACGTAAAAGTGATTGGGGAACAGTTTTTAGAGCAATAGAATATTTATAAAGTGGTAGTGAATTAAAGGAAAAAAAAGTAGTGGTACTGAATTAACGGAAAAGATCCTCGTTGTGGAATCACTAACCACAGAAGTAATTTAACGAGAGTGAATTTGCTGGCCATGGAATTAAATTAAATTCCTTTTAAACTTTTCTCTGCTAAAATTAAAATCATATTGTCTCTAGACATTTATAAATTTAAGTTTTCACAGATATTACCTTACCGACAACTCTTCTGGTTACCTACCCTTGAGCCTACGATGTAGGTGGCCCTTGCGCCAACATACGTACGATATTGACAGCCCTACCACTCTTTTAGTCTTTTACAAATTTCACGGTCTAGCTACCATTATCACTCGTACTATGTTGATAGCCGAAAGTACGGTATTGATGGCCCTCCCACCCACCAAACCTCGTCGTCCTTTCGCGCTCATACCTCTGTATGATCCTTGTCATCACCCACGTACATTTTGACATGACATCAAATAGATATAACTAACTCAGCAAAGTAATTATCAGGAGTGATAAAATTCTGTTGCAAAATTTCATCTCAACAAATTAACAAAATATTTCTAATCTAGCTAAAGAGCATTGAAAGGTCAAAAAATTAAATTTCAGTGTAAAAATACTCGTGATCTACCTAACTTTGGAGTCAAATATTCATTGTGAGAAACACCATAAATTGTAAAATATACCTTAAATAACTTTTGTAACAAAATACTGTACAATCAATTCCACACATGAATTGTTTATATAGCAGTGTTGTTGGAAGTATCCATGAATTAGACTATTTGCCTCCATTTCATAAAAGTCAATTCCATTAATCTGGTTTTGACGTCAATTAATTGTACGAGAGCTAGCCGAACATCGTGTAATCGTTTATAGTCAATACCGTACTTATCTATATCGGTATCTGATATTGATAGATCAATTATTTGTACTTGAGCTAGCTATCGAAAGAAATTCAACCCAGTTGTGTAAACCTTTATCACTTATGATATTGATATCAAACATCTGTTCTTGAACTAGCTGTCGAAAGAAATTAAATTCAGTTGCGTAATCGCTTATCACATCTTATAAAAAATCTGTACTTGAGCTAGATATTGAAATAAATTCAGTCCAGTTGATGCCGAGTATTCTTAAGTCAGCTAGGTCCCTATCAAAAGGAACTGAATTCTGTTGCGGAATCGTAAATGAATCGGATCCGGTCTGTCAGTGGAAGCACGGGTTTGACAGTCGCCGCGGCAGGAGTGTGTCGGGCCTAGCGGAGGTGCGGCACGGTCGTCCTGCTTCACCGCACTTCACTGCCGCTCCGGCACTTCCTGTGGGGACTATATGCCCTCCTTTCCTTCGTGCTGATGCGCCCAGTGAATTCCCCAAGAGATTTGAATACAAAGTGTTAAGTGGAACTAAGCAAAAGACTACGTTACTACTTCCTGTTACATTCTTGTGATGGGAATATCGCTGCAGAATGTTCAACAATTACTTTAACGGCAAGTAATTATGTTTGAAATGTTCTGTATGAACCAAGAAATAATTTTAATGCTGAATTCTGAATTTTAAATCGTGTATAACTGGTTAAATATTTTATAAAACAGTAATTTTTATATTTTATGAAGTGCAATCCTGTCTAGTCCATTATTAAACCACTCGGTACATAGTGATAAGTTGCAATATATAGTACTGTATATATAACATGGATAAATATTAATTATAAAGTGATTTAAGACATAGATAAAAATGCTCTATAAAAATATAAGGATGAAAATGTCATTAGACAAAAATTATTGCCTGGTGCAGTAAATAAAAACGATTCGCATAAATAATAATAATTAGTTTAATTAAGCACTGTTAAAATAACTGTTAAGGGTTTCAAATATTAAGATAATGGTAACTGTCAACTGATGCTGCACAACATTCCACAGAAGGATTAGAATATCAACTTGAGAGTGGTTGTTATCAGTAATTTCTTCATTATGTGTTTGTTAATATAAAATCTGTCTTCCAGCTGCTTTTCTATAAAAGTTGTCTGTGATAATGGCAGTTAATTTTCATTTTATTATTTATAAGTAATATTTTCTTGAAATTTATTTTAAATAGTTATTGTGGCTTTCCTTTAGATACTTTTTCTTTTAAAGGTTAATCTAGAGGAGAGATAAGGGTTTAAAACTAACTATACTCAATGGATACATCTTTGAAAAATATTTTTTTATGTTAAACTTATATGAAATAAAATCTTTTAGATAGAATGAATCTTTATAAAATTATTTATTTTAGTGTCTTGAGGTTTTGTCATTTTTCTATTCTAGACCAGCTGTTTTATTTATTTACAAAGTCATAGGCTCTACAGAAAAGAAAAAAACTTAACCTAGAAATTGTTGCAAATACAATATGTGTGGATTTTGCAGATTTCAGTTTAAGACATTTTTCCTTAAGACACTGTAAATGGACAAAAGTCTTTGGATATATTTTAATCTACTTCTTCTTTTTAAAACTCTCTTTTATAAAAAAAAGATAGAAGTGTAAAATTATAAAATACAATTTTTTATTCGACAATTGAGCACAAAACAGCATAAGGTAATCATATACATTTGAGGACAGCAAGTTTTCTTTGAAATTCTCTCATTCCTGAAAATAGTTAATTAATTTTCAATTTTAATTCATTAGCTCATTATTTTAGAAATATCTTAAAGGAGCCACAAAAAGGTTTGCTTTGAAAATTTGAAAATGAATTTAAAAACAGTTTTACGATTAGTGATTTTATTACTATTTACAGTATGAGTAAGACTCATTGAGATGAAATACACTCATATATATATATATGAATTATTTTTGTATTAGTTTTTTTAGTATCGGTATATTAAGTTACTCTAGTTGTCTATACCTGAATTTCAGGTTTACCATTCTTGGTAGAGTAAACAATTATTCAAGTAAAACAAAGAGGTTAAATTTGCATATTTTTTAGGCTCACTTCAAGGAAGATAACATTCCAAAGATAATATTTAATTAGTTTTGTAAGGAAAATTTATAAGTTATGATTCATAATATTAGTGGCTAATGATAAGGAAATGAAATTTCAGTGATTTAAAACTACCGACACACAACTATTTTACAAACAACCACATTGTTTACAAATATATTAAATAGTCCATTAAACTTATTGAGATTGTTATGTAAAAAATTATTACAAAATTACCAAGAATTTTTTTTTTATTTAGTTTTGCTCCAATTGTTTTTATCATACTGTAATTAAGTACATTGTAAAGATTTATATAAATGTCAGGACTTAGATTCATTTATATGTATTTCTTTGAATGGTCACTTTGTATCTATGTTGGCTCCCACCTAATGCTCTGTATACAGCTCCCATGCAAGTAGTTGACCTTATCAAGGAAACCCTACTCCAGACATCTAAGTAAGTGATTTTGAGATGGTAGCTAAGTAGAAACAATATCAAGCATCAAACATTAGTAATCACTTTGCAAAGCACATTAAAGCAAACTTAAATTCAGTAAGTTTGAAAATTTAGATGTCTTCGTAAAAACGGTGCATGGTTCGTAAAAACCGTAGTGTAGGTGATGTGTGATTTGTTGCAGTCTGAGGAGCGCAGTGGGCATCGAGACAGGGGCTCCTCTCGTCGGAGCAAGTCCGAAGGGCCTCCGGGCGAGGGCGAGTCTGAGTATCGCACGCGGTATCTGAGCCCTAAGGCTAGGGCTCGTTTGCGTACCATGCGCAGCGACTCTGACCCTAACAACTTTGAGCAGGATTTGGTGGTAGGCCTCCCCTCCCACTTCTGGTGTTTTGGATCTCCTCAAATTGTGAAAGAGGCTTTCGTTTTTGGTTTTTAATCTTTAACAATATCTTCCTTAATTTTGTATTTTTAAACTATAAAATTATAATCCTGCTTTATAAAATTGACTTAAAACTAAATGAGAAGGAACATTTTTATTATATCTACTTTATTGCATTGTTATGATGATCCTCAAATCCCATTTCATCGATATATATAAATGATATTCAACTGTGGCCTCAATATGACTTTATTTTGTTCCATAACCCTATAACAAGTTAATATTTTGTTAAAAATGTAAAACTATATTAAACTACCTTTAATTTTGATTGCCCTGTAGGTTTTATTGAGTTTCCTCGTTAAATGATAAAATTGTTCGTGTTCCATGGGCAAACTTGCTCTTAAAGATTTAAAAAAATGATAAACATACATCTTTACTAAAGGTATTGCAGTTTCTTTTCAGTACTTACTCAGGCGGTATTTTGTAAAGCCAAATATGTAAATACATTAAATATAGGTTTTCCCCTAAGTATCCAGCCAAACTTCTGTAGGTCATTCCTTGGGTTAAAACAAACAAACAAAATGTCATGGGTACAAATCATTTATCTCGCACCGTTATCCGTATGTCTTTCTATATGTGATTTTTACAAAAAGCTTAATATCTCTGAAGTTATCTGAAATAAAACCATGAAAATTGCTATGAATGTTGATTTTTATAACATGTATATATATAATTTGTATTTCATATTTGTACAATAATCCTTTTCAAATTGGCTGTCACTTTAAACTTTTTAAACTATTTAACTTATTAACCTTTAATTTAATTAAAAACTTGTAAGTAACTTAAAAGTTGATACATTTATTTTTACAAATAATGGTATAAAAATTTTCAAGATCAAACAACAATTAACTGAAAAATTAAAATTTTTATCAAGTAAAAAAGTTTCCTGGCCGAAGAATTTCGTTGTTATTAGACAAAAATTTCAATTTCTCAGTTAATTTTTGTTTGACCTTAAAACATTTTATACCATTATTTGTATAAATAAATTTATCAACTTTTTAGTAACTTGCAGATTTTTAATAAAATTTAAGGTTAATAAGATATTTACCTTTAAACACTTAAAATGACTGCCAATTTGAATAAAGCTATACAAAAATGAAATTTAAATAGTAAATAAATGCTTTAAAGATCAACATCCATACCAATTTTAATGATCTTATTTCAAATAACTTCAGAGATATTAAGCTTTTTGTAAAAATCACATACTGATAGACATATTGGTAATGGTGCGGGATGGATGATTTGTACAGATGACAATTTTGTTTGTTTTAACCCAAGGAATGACCTCCAGAAGTTTGTCCGGATACTAAGGAGGCAACCTGTATACAGTTCTAAATTGGTTATACCATCTTTGCATATTATAATTTGATTATACTTCGAATAAAAAAGTTTTTTGACCGAAATCAGAATGAATACATCTATTTTGTATTAGGGCGGTTGTCACGGTTAGTCACACCATATAGAATAAAGAATACATAGTTGAAAATCGATACTGTTAACATTTTTATGTTTTTGCTACGTTGGATCAAAGAGATATGTTTGATTGTGTGTTTTATATATTAATTGTTTGTATTCAAATAACATAAATTAGATTGAGAATCTTGTAACTTGTAAGATTTGGGGATTAAAAACAAGTATTTTAGCTATGAAAGAATGGTGGAAATGACCGATAATTAACTAGTTTATCACTTCTTACTCATTCATACTCTGGCAGTTCTACCGGTATATTGGAATTTTCTTAGAAGTTTCGCCAAGAATCATCTGGAGGCAACATTTTGTTGTATTAAGAAAATCACTTCATTCTCTCATACTGAAATAATTTATTTAAATGAAAGTATTTTATCTTTTTCATAGTTTTAGCCAGTCCTTTATCTGTGAAAGCAGATATAGAGAACATGGGAATCTGGAATATCTCCCAAAAAAAGTAGGATCTAGAGACCCTATTTTTTAAATATAGACAACTCAAAACATAGTTTTTACATGTCTAATATTTTTGGAGTAGGTATATTTTAAACTTATTCACTTCTAAAAAAGAAAAATTTTAATAAAACTAAGAAAAATATATGTTTTAAGTTTTAGTAAGTTACATATTGTATGTTCTTTAAATTTGAATATTTATATCACGTTTAGTTTTTAAAACAGAGTGCACGGGAAGACCAAATCCATTTTGTTTCCATTGAAATTTTCCCGCCATTGTAATAATTACAAAAGTCTTAAATGTCATATTTTAAGCCATTGCCTTCTTCAGGTACATCATTGGGTTTACAACTGCTAGATAAGATTTCGGTAAAGAAAAAGCTCTTTAAAATCAGGAATATTAACACTTTCACTAAAAGTGTCCTAGTATTTATAAAACAATACAACAGTATTCTCTATTGTTGATGGACTTCAAACTACATTGTATAAATGCAGACATTGTGAATATTCATAACTAGCAACGTAAAGTAGTCTGAGATTGTAGACATTTTGTATAGAATATGTTCAACCGCTACCTGAATGTTCTAATTTGAAAAACAATTCATAGTAATGATTTGTTCTAAAATTTTTGTAAAAACTTACAGGATAAAAACTCATAATTTGATCATTAAAAATATTAAATAATCTTTCAATTTCAAATTAATTTATGTTTTATATAGTTGTAAAACCCTTGTTGGTTATACAAAAACTTTAGATACAGTATAAAAAATTGAAAATCCAACTTGAAATATGACTCACTTCTACCATATTTATATCTTTTCAGACTTGTTCAGCCTTACTGACACAAAAGTATCATTAGTAGATAGTTTTCAAATATCAATTACTAGCTATCAGTAAAATATATTAAATATTTAAAACTCATATGGAATAGTATGATAATACATAATTTTATAATACAATAAGAAATATTTGTTTGTCAGTTTTACCTCATATATATTTTGGAACATTTTATTACCCTAAATCTGCTTTTTAAGATCGGTCCTTTAAAAGTGCTCTTAAAAGCTGATATAGGGTCAATATAATTATGGTTTTTTTTATACTAAACAAAAAAGCACTTTGTTAACAAAGTTTTTATACTAACTTGAATGAATAAATGAATTTTCCTAGATATCTTAGAAACCTTATTTCTACAGGGTGTCAGAAAAAAAAATTCTGACTATTAATTTTCAGACGTTACACTTATTTAGAGTAATAAATGGAGGATAAAATTTTTTCAAATTTCACTCTGTTTAGTGTCTATCCTTTTGTGTTTTTAACCAAAAAATTAATAACTCAAGAACGTATTGACATATTGAAAGTATTGCAGAAACATTGAAATTTTGCACATTTCTTTACATCACCATTTTTAAACAGAAAAAAATAGCAATTGAGTTATACTTAGCCATTTATCAATGATAGCCATTTAAAATTTGTAACTCTAAATACTTTTAAACCAAAGTTGCATTTAAATAATTTTAAGTACCATGATTTTAAAACTATTAAAGATAACACAATAGTTATTTTTATAATTTTTTTTAGTTTTGCTGTTTATTAACGTTAATTTAAAAAGTCTGCCAAATTTTCAGTCAGTTGGTCAAGCTGTTCTTAAGTTATTAGTTTTTTTTTTAAACACAAAAAGACAGATAGTCACTAAACAGTGGAATTAAAAAAACTCACCCTTCTTTTTTATTTTCTTTAAATTAGGTGTAGAAACTGAAAATATACAGCCAGAACAGCTTTTTGTGACTCCCTGTATTGTTGCATTTCAATGGTGATTACTTTTTAAAGATCTTTGTATAAAACTGATTTTTTTAAATTTATCTTTTTAGTATATCGAATGGTCCTTACAGAACTTTTCTATTGTAGTAGAAACATAATAGTATGGAAAAGTCAACCTGATATTTGTTCAATGTTTTTACAAATATGAAGCTAAGGTTACATGTCTTGTCATAAGGTTACAACATCAACATGATTTGCTATAACATATCCATCATGCTTCAGCAAACACCTCAGTTAAGACATCAGCATTATCATACATACTGTAGCTGACAAGAAGGCTAAAACAAAAACCTCTTTCACAATTTGGGGCCCTGCTTTGTAGTGGACTCCCAAAAGCCGTGCATGGCATGTAAAATACCTGATCAATGCTTGTTAACATTGTTTGGCATGTTTTGTAGTTTTTTAGCCTGCAATGTTGTATTTAAATAATTTATAAATGTATGATCTTAAAAAAAGTTTATGGTTGACATTTAACATAAGATAATTGAGAGTATCTCTATGAAGTATGAAAGATGGTATAGATTGTGCATTTTATGCTACAGCTGATTACCAAAATGCAAAAAAGAACAAAATCTATCATAAACACATTTTGAGATTATGTTTAGTCAGTAATGTTTTACTGTGCAAAAGAAAGATTCCCAGTTTTAATGTTTGTTTATCTATAAATAATTCTAAAATAGAACATTCCTATGTACACCTACATTATGTCATTGTACACCACATCACTATTCTAGAACATGGTTCAAAAAATTTAAACTTCTGAACAAGCTCTGATAGAAAAATAAATTAATCATGGAAGAGTTATGTTCCTATCTTTTTTTAAATATATACTTCACTCCTCAGGTCCCATGGGCCTACAGGCCTGTGCGTGGCCTTTATTCTACAAGTGAAGTACCAACCGTTAGCTCAGTTAGGGATTTGAATATTGCACCTTGCCCTCCACAGTCCGAAGCCTTAGCCACTAAGCCATCACATCGGCAACCCTTTACTTCCAACCTTTTCTTGTCGGGTTCAAAATTGTAGGCATTCAGTTTTTAGCTCTTTAAAGGTTTTGAATTTAAGGCATTGGGAAATTGTAAGATATTTTTTCTGCATACAACTCCATTAGAAAATTAACAAGTAATCTCAGAAGATATCTGATAAAATACATTAACCTTGGAAGTTTAAGAAAACTGGTCCAAAGTTAAATTGTTAACAACATTTAAAAATTTGAAGGGATATTATGCTTTGTAACAAAATGAACAATTCTTTATCGATCCATATAATCATACTTAAATTTCTATAGCCTTTTCTTATTGTTAATAAATTAACACCATCAATATTTATAAATGCATCTTGATAATGTATTCACTGTGATTAAACATTTTCAGTAACTGTTTTTCCCTCATCTGATGAAAGTGCAAATGGATGGAACATTTGATTGATATTTAACTGTTTTTTATTAGGGTTTTCTTTTGAAGATTTCTAATACTGTATTAACAACTATCTAAAACTCTCTCTGAACTAACCAAAACGTTAGCAAAAAGTATGGTCTTGACGAATTTGTACAACCCTATGTACACGTGACATACATACCACTGTACGTGTATAGGCGGGCGGGTGGGTCAATACCACTGTACATGTATGAGTGGGTCCCTAGGTGGGTACTGTACTGTGGGCGGGTGGGTACATGTATGTACTGTACATAGGTGGGTCAATACCACAGTGTCTATATGGATGGGCGGGTGGGTCAGTACCACAGTGCGTATATGGGTGGGCGGGTGGATCAATACCATAGTGTATATATGGGTGGTCGGGTGGGTTGATATTTTTTTACAAATCTCACAGCGGGTTCAAGTGCTCTTATGGAGTATCCATCACTGATTACACTTAGTCCCCAAAGTATAAACTGCATATATACTACTGTACGTGTATGGGTGGGCGGTTGGGTCAATACCACAGTAAGTGTATAGGTGTGCGGGTGGGTCAATATCACTGTACATGTATGGGCAGGTGGGTGGTTCAATACCACTGTACGTGTATAGGTGGGCGGGTGGGTGGTTTATTACGACTGTACGTGTATGGGTGGGCGGGTGGGTGTTTACCACTGCACGTATGTGGGTGGGCGGGTGGGTGTTTACCACTGCATGTATGTGGGTGGGCAGGTGGGTCGTTACTACTGCACGTGTGAGTGGGCGGGTGGGTTGTTACCACTACACATGTGTGGGTGGGCGGGTGGGTCTTTACCACTGCACGTGTATGGGATTCTCCTATAGAAGCACGGACACTCAATGAAGTGGACACTCAATGAACATTTTTGGCAGAAAATATCATTTCGATTTTGAAATGCTTTGCCAATTAAATTAGTTTTTTTACTATTACCTTTATTCTATAAATACTAACTATATAGTTACGAAGGGGTTGTGTATTAAATTCACATAATTATAGTCGTAGTTAGAATCGATTCCATTCTGGATTACCGTTTTGAACCGATCTTCTCAGGTAATCGGTTCAGGGCTCTGCTTACATACGCAAAATAGCTTATACTTCTATTGATTTGCAAATGGCTTACAGCTTCATAATTGTTATTTTTAATTGCAGCCATATGTATATGTAACCTATGCTATTTTAAGCAAGATATAAAATTAATTGTTTTTTTTCATACTTGCTACTCAGAAATTATGCATGTTGTTTATAAAATTCTTTAGAGTTGGAATATTCAGGTAGCTGATTTCAGGTGAATTTGTTTAATTGTTCAATCCCACTTGAGGAGAGAAATAAAGAAATATAATTTTAGTAAGCATTGTAACTCATACAGAATTATTTACCTTTATTGTATCACTAAGACAATATTTAAACAAATCGCTTAGACGGTAGAAAGTTATTAAGATTTACGAGTTTCTTTTGGACCAAATTATTTTGTTGAAACCTTACTAAAACTTGATAGTTCAGTATGTAAACTTTTACTTGCCTCTTAAAACACCGTCTTCATCCACTAAAACACTCTAGTACATCATATCTGACGTGACCTAGCAGGAAGTAGCGTGAACATTACAAAAGAAACAAGCGTTATTCATGGAGAACAGGAGCTCATCCATCCTTGAATTATTTATTGTGGATATGTTCTGTACAGTGTGGGTGATCTTTCTTATGGCTGATGTGATGGTTAGAGGTAGAGAAAAGAAGTATATTATACGGTACCAACCTTTTTCCTTTTGTAAGTGTCTCAAACTTTAACGTAAAATAATATAAAAAATCAGTTTTCCACATTGATTTTACTATTTCATTTTTTTTAAGTTAAAATTTTCTTAAGAAATGCTTTAATCTTTCACACTAAATAAAATATATTTCCCGCCTACTTCATTGTAAATATCATCAATCGTTAGTGTTTTCCTGTTAAATATTCACATTCTAAATACGTTATGCCTTCTTTTGTGTTATACTACCTTAAGTAGTTTCTTATCAGATTATATATTAATTTTACAGTCCAAGTAAACGTCACACAACACAAATATATTACAATATAAACACAAATATATTACAATATAAACACAAATATATTACAAAACAAGTACAAAATGCACAAATATTGTGCTGATTGGTTTCAGTGAACCACGCTCACCTTCCTCAGACCAGAGGGATTCACAAAAGATGGTTACATTCTTTTGTGAATCTCTCTGGTCTGAGAAAGGTGAGCGTGGTTCACCGAAACCAATCAGCACAATATTTGTGCATTTTGTACTTGTTTTGTAGTATATTTGTGCTTATATTGTAATATATTTGTGTTGTGTGACGTTTGCTTGTACTGTACATGTACCAACACGTATTATGCTAATTGAAAAACTATATTAATTTTGTACCTAGACTTCTAGTTATTTATTATAAAACTATGCTATTTTCATGTGATATATTCCTTGACTGAGTTTTTTACTATATGTAAAAAGTTCCAGAAGTCTATCTTAACCTTCAAATACAGATTTAGTTTGTTGGTAAAATGTTTTGAATAAAATTTTCAAAAACGAGATTAAGATTAAAAAAACATGTTATAGTCTTTGCTAGACTTATAATGAATGCACAGGGTCCAGGTAGAACGAGGAGGGTCTAATCCTCTGTTGTCAAAACAATGTTATTGTGTTTAACCCGAGCATCGGTCCACCCGCCAACAGTCATTACTAAGCCTCCCTTAAGGGGGTATTGCACAGTGAAGTTTCCTTGATCAATTTTTTCTACTAAAGCAAGCTTTAGTGACTATTACACAGTCAAATTTGTTCAATACTTTTCCACAAAATCCAGATCTTTTTAACGTCATACAATTGATAGCGTTTGCATCTGTTTCTTTTAATTTCTTGATAAGATTATCCCATGCCTATTGTTTTAAATTTCTAACAAAATACCCAATGCTCCAAATTCACAGAAACAAGATAAAATGTATATACCATAATAATAAAATGTTTATTAATAATTAATAAGTTTCTTAAGCAACGCTGTCAGAAAGACATTGTTTCGCGTGTGTAAAAAACAACACTCCCCTTAAGAATGGTAGTATTCCTGTACTTGGTTTGCGATGTGGTTAGTGAGGAGGAATAGAAATCGAGGTGAGGGTATGGTTAGCGCATGCTCAGAACGGCAAAATAGAGTAAAGAAACTCTAGTTACTATTACACACTCAAGCTTCCTCACGATCTTTCTTACCCAAAATATCAAAACCAACCTGATTAACTCAATCCTTGAGTCAGCAACATTGAGTAAATTTTGAGAAATCACGCTCTCAATCCTCCTCAAGGAAAGAAAATTTATCAAGGAAGCTTAAGGTTTCACAAATTTTACTGTAAGAAAATCATAAAAATACTCAATTTTTACAAAAACCACATTAAAGTCCATTAGAATAGTTCTTGGGTATTGTCCTTTAATTTACTACCACAACTTAGGTTAACCTAACATAACCAGACCTAACATAGCATAACTAAACCTAGCATAACCTAACATAACCTAAAGAAAGTAGTGGTAGTGAATTAACAGAAAAGGTCATAGTTCTTCACCTATCAAATGACATTTCAAGTGTTGTGACTGAATCATTGCAGACCGAATAATTGAAGTAGAAAGCCATGTATTTTGCACTTTTCTTTAAGCAAAAGCCACCTTAAATTCTTAGAAATATCTCAGTCCGATACAGCTTGGCTGCTGCTTGCCAATGCCATCTATCTAGTCAACTGAAGATCATCGTACAGCTGTGATTCAAGTTTTGTCATATTGGTCTTCATCCGGTGAGAAAAGTAAATCATAACTTGATTATTTGTGATCAACCTCTATACGTATGGCATTTGTTCTGCACCGAGCTATTTCTAAGAATCTAAGGAAGGTTTAGTAATGACCTTGGGAATACTGGTGGACTGAGGCTTGGGTAAGACACAGTGACATTCTTTTAACAACATACGATTGAGCTTACCACAGCCTACCTAGCTAGACCTTGTTCATCCTAGTATGGAAAAACTATACACAATTTTATTTACCTTTCACCAGATAGCTTTCAGAAATACTTATATACCTTTATAATCACAATTCATCTAGTGTCAAAATTGACTTTAAGAATTTTGAACGGCCAGTCTAAAGGACTTATAAATAATTTAATTGAACTTAATATATTATTAAAATGCCAATATCTACTATCAATTTTTTATGGAAAAATAAATTTTAAGAACTGTAAACTCACAGTGTAAAAAACTTGTGAGTAATTGACTTAAATTTACTAATTTTAGATACCAATATCAAAAATATTAAAAATGTTCGCACCTTTAAAAACCTAAGGGGTTATGCTATAGAATGTTAAATACACTTGTAAAAACTTAAACTATATCAAAGTAAATTCTTACAGTTTAAAACAACAAGTTTTAAAATAAATAATAAGTAAAAAGTTTAATTTATAAATTACTTGTGGTAGGAAAATAGAGAAAGATTTGAGACATTTCTTTGTCTTATGTATAAAGTAGTATAGTTTATATGACACTGCGTTAGGATCAAATAAATTTGGCAATCTTAAAAACAAGCAAATTTATCAGGAAAGATAAGTCCTTGGAACAAACAGGAATTTATCAAAATATACTGATGGCTTATAGGCTGATAAAAACTGTATTTAATTAGAAAAGGTGACAGAATATTGGTTATCCATTAGTGGAATTCTACTGAATTGGGAGCTGTTGGAATTAAGTTGTACTTTTGTATTGTAGTACTTGTGAACAATACTGGAAAATGTTTCTACCCTCTTGAAAAAGGTGTTTGAGAATTTGTATTGTCTGAATTCACTCGTAAATTTGAAATACTTATTTTCTATTGATTTTGATGGGAACCTTATTAAACAGAAAACATATTTAATAATTCCACAAATTTAACTGTTCATGAATTTACTTTTACCTGTTACGACATTTGATTATTTTACAATTCGTAATAAAATGAGTTAATAATATTTTTAAATTGTAAATTATGATGACAGTAACAGTTGAAAATGCTTTAATGAAAAATTAAATTTGTGGAATTATTAATTAGTTTTCTTTAAAACTAAAAAATCTCAATATTTAATCTCAAAAATGGACATTTTATGAAGATACATAAAAAATATATTACACGGCAAAACTGCCAATAATAGAATTTACAGTCTTAAAATCCTAAAAATAATTACAGACGTAGTTTCAATCTCCTAATAGATTGTAAATTAATTATAACTAAATTTGCTTTGGTTTTACTTTCTCATACCTGAATCAAAACAAAAATAAAAGTAGTCTAACTATTTGTACAATTCTAGGTAATTTGATTCCTAAACTAGATACTATGTAATTCTTAGTAGTACAAGTATTTCAGTATTTTCGGACATACAGCGTGTTTTTCTGTTAATTTCATTACGTTTTTGCAAAATGTATGATCTGTAATATAAGTTAGCTTGTTTGAGCGATGAATTTGGGTGTTACTGTTTTATGTGTGTTTACAAGTCAGCTGTTTATATTAAGGGGGGACTGTAATTTATATATTCTCCATAAGACCAATGTTAAACAGATGGGCCAATTTTTATGTATTTATTTCTAACCAAGACATGTTTTATATGTTCTTTTGTAGATTTTGTGTTGAGAATGTTGATTGTTTGGCATATTTTAATTTTTGTGATAAACGCATTTAAAATTGTTCTCATTTAAAAAATAAATTGTCACAAAAACACCAACAAATTGGAAAAAATAATAATCAATCAATATTGATCATTTATTTAAGAATTTTAAGAGATTTGAATCATTAAAATCACCTAATGAACAAACACTTTAAAGGCTAACAGCAGAGCTATGTTTTCGCTTTATTTGAGAACATTTAAAAATGGATTGGTCTGACGGAAAATAGATTTTTGTTCATCAGAATTCACCAGAATTTCTGATTACTCCAACCCACCTTTAATCGTAGAAGGTGTGCAACCTAGTTTGCATGAGTTTAATGTAAATTTACATTGAATTAATGTTAAAACATGCTAATGAGGTAACTTGCTTTTCATCACAGATCTAGAGTTATAGTAAATACTATGGACTTTTTGTGTTGCCATCTAAATATCCACTTAGTAATATAATTTCATTTGTTTAGTCTTAAGGAGACATTTTTCAACCAGTATTTTTTATGTAAAATTAAAATATGAATGATCAGTGGATCAGTTTCAAATCAATGTAAATGATGAAAAGTGATATTAGTATAATATTCCTGTATGTTTACTATTTCAGGTTTATAATAGTTCATGTAGTAATTGTGTGTAACTGATTGAATGATTGATTGCTTTTTACAATGCACGTGATTGTCAGTTTAGTATTTTAAGAGAAACTGTAAACGAACCATACACCTCTAAATAAAGTAGACATCTTCTTGCAAATGCTTCATTCAACAAGCAAAGCAAATTAAATATCAGCATGTTATGTAGATGCCTGATTAGAACATTTTAAACTACTACTAAAAAAATCAAATAAGGGGAGCTCAGAATATTTTTATATGAGTGGTGTTTTTACACAATACTAAATTGATTAGTCTCTTTTTCAGATTAAGACTTAGTAAACATAAATACTTTTGTCTTCAAACATATATGAAGATACTCTTATAATATTTTACCCTCTCATTCTTCACTCACATATGACGCAAGGAGTAATGAACATCTCTTGTAAACTGTCCAAGTAGAGTGAAGGAGCCTCAAAACGGGCAAACACTATCAAACTTTTGCCCAAAAGACATCAAACCAAGCAGGGAGTAATGGAAAGGCAGGTCAAAGAGAGCAAGTACAATAATTAGTGGGACTTTTGTACACCGAATAACACATCGGATCAGACTTGAAGATGAAGGAGATGGTTTTTTTGAAAGATAAAGAAAAGATTGACCCGGTGTCTTGTTCGGATCCAATAGTATGTAGTACCTTTTTGCCTGCCCCAAACACTGCCGTAAGCACAAGGGTTTTGTTCACTTCACTTGTTTATTTAGTGGAATTCGGTTGTTACAGTGGAATAGTCTGAGGAAAACACTTTTATTACGGACTATGAAAACTGCCCAATTTTGAGGAACTTTTCCTATCCCTTACAACGAGATAAAGTGAACGTAACTACGTGTGGAAATGAAGTGTCTAATAGTGGGAAGGAATTTACAAATAACTGAAAAACAAAAATAATACCTCATCACAGAAGGTCTGCATAACAGCAACTGAATACCCTCACTTGGTGGTTTTTGCACTGATGTGTTGGTTGGGCAAAAGTCTGATAGTGTGTATGGCTTTATCCATTCTCCCAAGAGCCGTGACCAGAGAGAGGTGAGTGAGCAAAGGAGATTTTCTTAATGCCATTCACTCTTAAAAAACAAACAATTAGCCTATAAATTGTTAATTGCCCACTCTTCAAATAACATAACAGCTTCAACACTATTAAATGTTGTTTTAAATCTTCTCCATCAAATTTTAGGTTAGGTTATGGAGCAATAGGTCTGGAATTGATATAATTAGGGAGATGGTATCAGTAATCCTACTTGAGAAGACGAGTCCACTAACACAGCACACGGGAAACAGATAGAAATAACAACACAATTGAGTCAGTCTTCCAACACCTGGAGAAGAGCTAGTGGCTCTAAACATTTGAGTTATGTTTCTGTGTGTGTTCATATATATATATATATATATATGTATATATATTGTGTTAGTGTACTTGTCTTGTCTGGTAAGATTGCTCATACCCTATTTCTCCTGTTACATTAATATATTTTCTATCAGTATTTAACCCCTATAACGTAAACTATACCTTTTCTAGTTGTCATAGAATTTTCAATTTATTTTGAACATATTTGATAATACAGTTTTTGTCAGTGAAAATTTATGTTTTGTTATTTTATACACCGATTTTTCATTATAAACAATCTAAGGTTCATACAAATATAAACAGGTAACGTAATATAATGCTACAATAGTATATATAACATTTAAAATAATATTTAGGTTTTTACTTTTTTTAAGAACACAATTTAGAAATCATTATACACTTTTAAAAACTAAGCAATTTTAATCTTTAACACATTGAGACCCAACCCTAAAATCCCAAACGTTGTTATAGATTTATTATTGCTGTTATGTATGCTAAACATTTCAGTATTTTTTTTTAATTTAAGCTTTTTTATAAGAAAATTAATGACACACCAGGTGCATCAACGGGACTAGTGGAGAGTATTTTTAATTCAACTTTGGGAAATTTGTCTTTGTAACACAAATAAAACAAATTAAAAGACAAAATATACTTTACTTGCAATAAATGCATACATAAATACCAAAAAAATACATGGTTTTATTATGATGAAAATATGATGCACCAAACTTCAAATCTAGAGCATCTATGACGCAATAACAAATGTGTCATTGGTAATGTAAAATAATATTGAAAAGTCTTGAATAAAATAGCTGATATAAAGTATAATTAATAACGTTTCTCATAGTTTATGTAACATTCTGTTTAGGTGTCATGAAACTTTACAAAACAACTGTCCAAACAAAGTCCAGGTTGACCTAAACACTTGGGGCAATTTTAGTAACTATGATACTAAAAAATATACTACAAAATCAAGTTGTCTATCAATAAGTAAATCCCAACACCACTTCACTATTCCAACATTGACAGATAGCTGACTCTCCAGTGCTCTAAACTGAGAGTAGGTTTATGGAGGGAAAAACTTGCGGAAAAAAATTTTATGTCAATGACGCATCTGGTGCGTCATCAGTACTGGTGGCAAACATCGAGATGACACACATGTGCATTACTGGGACTAAGCATGTTAAGGCAGAAAGGAGTAACCTTTCAACAATGTTTAGGAACTCACGTAGTTTTGATCACACTCAGCATATTTGTAGAACACACAACACCTTCTTGTATTGATCACCATATTGTCACAGATAGAAAAGTTGTTTAATTTCACATATTAGTTTATTTTATGAACAAAGTCCATATTTCACAAAGAAGATAAAAGTACATTTTTTAAAACTATAAGTTATTTATTGTTCTTGTGAAAGCTCTCTGTTTTTGTTGTAAATATTGAGAGATAAATAAAATTAATTTAATTTAGAATTCTGTAACGAAGCTGTGTCTTAACAATATTAGAACATCAAATATATAAATATTGTTCTCAAACATTTTAAATCAATTGTTAAACCACTGTATAAGATCAGAGATGATTTGATTGCTTAATTGGTGTACTGTATTGTTTATTGCAAAAGAAATATAACATTTAATTTTAGATCTGTGAAAAGTGAATTTGCACAATTAAATATGAAAGTAATGCAACATTTCAGTTGAGTGTTTTATCATTTGTGCACGTGCAATGCTCACGGTTGTAGAGTTTACTGTGATGTACGTACAATATTTTGGCAACAGTCCTAGAGTTTTAATTTATTTCAGGATTTTTTTAAATATTTTGTGTACTATACAGTTGAAATGATAAAAGTATATCCCAGATATAATTTGTTCGGGTATTGTTTGATTTGTTTGATTTCCGTTAGTTCAGTTTATAATGAAATTTTTTTTCCATGAAATAATAGGGATGGATACTTCTGAAGAAGTGAGCGCTGTTGAAGGAGTGGAAAAGGCAAAGATAAGACCCTCCTTGTCTGTTGTCCAAGTCCTTCAATTAACTTTGATTAAAATTTGTAAGGAAGTCCATTTTTATTTATGAAAAAAATATGCTTGTATACATTACAATGACCAGTTTTTAGTTGTTATTCTATAAAACTTAATTTATTTCTTTTGTAAATGCCTTAGCTTTAAATTGTATTATTTGGCAAACTAATTTATTCAAAAGCTGGATAAAAGAGCAACTCCCCCCCTCTGTCTCTTGTCACAGTTATAAAGTTGCGAAAGTCCCTTCATGGATTTCTCCTTCCTCCATATTCTGACTTAATCCTGTGTGTTCGCCCACACCTCAATTTAATGCTCATTTGATTAATTCTACAAAAATACAATTTTATGATTTTCACTACCAATGGTTTTATAATATAAAACATAGGTTACCTTTTGTCGAACACATATGATACTTTTTTTTTAAAATTCCTTACTACTAGCATCTGATCTAATCTTATATTACATTAATAAGAGCTTTTGCATTTTCTCTTCTTTTCTTGTCCTCACATTTTTTATAATTATAATTAGATTTTCATCTCATTAATTAAATTTATTTACCAAACTATAAATAATTATTTCTCAGGGCTCAGACATGTTTATGCCATTATTAATAACTATCCATAGTGAGCAACCTTACAGGCTAAATCTTTTTAAAGTACCATAATTGTATTGGGCTGTGTTAAGTTGTTGTCTAATGTTTACATGTGGGTTACCTTTTGGACATCTTGCGAAGTTTATCGTTAGGCCCAATTGTTTATCATAAAAATAATTTAGTTTTGCCATTTATTTTTACTAAACCTCATTTAAATATATTCACTAAGATTGTCCCTTATGGGGGGATCTCGTAGATAGTTGGAATGAATCTTCATTAACCCCCGCACTGGCGATCAAATTTGCCTTGACTGGCATTTATACAGTTTGTGCAAACTTTTGTTTGAAAATTACTATAAAATCAGTATTTCATCGGAATATGATGTATTATATATCACTGTATTCAAAAATGTATGTTCTTCCACATAAAAGTTAAAAAAAGTTCAAAATTATTTAGAAAAAGTTTTTTCTGAGTTTGATCCTAACCGGAAAATCAACCGGAATATCAGGGTACAACCTAGCGTCACAATTTAGCAGAGCATGCCATGACTATGGAGATATAGAAATATACCAGAGAGAAGATGTTGTCATTGATTTGGAGTTGGCAACCTCAAATCACAGTGAGGAACTTGTGTGTGAACTAGCCGCTACCACGTTTAGAATAGGCAGCTCAAAATGTATATAGGCAGACCTCCACAAAGTAACCTGGATGAAGTGCTAAATGCCCTTCTTCGCAATTAATCGAAGAACTCCAACCCCACAACCACAAGTTAATAATCACTGGTGACATCAACACCAATAGTCTAGTACCTAACAAAAGCAATACTAGATTTATGGAGACCCTTGGCCTACACAACATCACAAGGCTAAACCTCCCTACCACTAGAATAAACCACACTTCATCCACTTCTATTTACTGCATCTGCACAAATCTGGCTCCTAGAAATGTCAAAGTGACTGTTCTAGAAATTGGCCTATCAGACCATAAAGGCCAACGTTGTACATTAAACACTGTCAAGAATAAAACCCTAAACAATTCATAATTAGGGAGGCAGATGAAAAAAAATCACTGGAACGGCTGAAACTAAATCTATCAAACCATGACTGGAGAAGAGTCTATGCTTCAGAGACAGTGGACGAATCACACAACTTTTTACATATCCTAACAATGGAACTTGGAGTTGAAAAGGGAACACCCCAGAACACTGTTTATGATCTAAAATCCAGAGAGAGCAAATAAATTAAGAGTGGTTTCTTATTTAAAAATTGTTGGAAATAGAGTATAAAAATGTAGCCGCTCTAAGGAAGCCATTTATGACATATATGGTACATACAAATTTAAATATTGTACTGACAGTGTGACGTGGTCTTGTAAAGGAAACAAAATTGTTATAATTCTTTAATATTACCCAAATTAACATTTTTGTTTTGTAGAGGCTTTTTATTTACATCTACTTATGATATGTGAAATATAGCATAGCATAGCTATATATATAATAATTCCTGGCATAATAGCATATTTTCATAGTTGGTGACTACATTTCTGAAAGTATTAGAGTCTGCCAAAATTCAAACACGCTACCTACAGATCCCAACTTAAGACCAGGCTACATCAACAGTAACTCCCAAACATCTAAGAAAAAAGTACCTGTTTTTGAAAAAAAAAAAAAAAAAAAAACAGATAAACTCTTCAAACTCTTCAAAGTTAGGGCGTTTTTGCTTTTTATCGTGAATTATGGAATTTTTATTTCCTTCCTTTTAAATTTTTCTAGACTTAAATTGAAAATAATACTTATCTGAATTATTAAGTTGAAAATGCTTATTAGTATATTACTTTACAAAATAAAATTACTCTTTGTACTATTGCTTTGATTTGTTGCAACATTTATTGAGAAATACTCTCTTTTTATTTAGTATTACTGAAACATAAGCTCAAGAGATGTTTGGTGGGTTTTAGATGATAGCAACAGTGCAGCCAACTGGAGGAGCACTGAAGAACGCCATTTCCCGTATAAGTACAGAGTACAGACTGCAGTTTGCCTGGCCCAAAGGATCCAAAGATAAGGAAGAAGATAAGGGTACAGGACCTCCAAGGAAGTCTTTGTCGATGGGTGCTATCAAACCCGCAGGCAACATAATGCCTCTCAACACTGCCATTGCTGCTGTACACAAGAAAAGAATCACCGATGCTGACCGCAAGTTTGGTAAGAGTTAGATTGATTTATTCAATTTTTAAAAGTGTGAAATCTTCTGCCTTTAAACAAATTGTTTTTATTGTTGTTTTGTTTATACCTTGATTAATTAAAGAAAGTGACTGGCAAAGTGTCACTTTTTATAAATGTATGATAAAACTTGCTTGATTGGTAATTGAATACAAGAATGTCCTCTGAATGTATTGGGGAGAGGGCATGCCCAAGTTTTGTAACTGAAAACGCAGTATTGTGTGTGATGCTATAAACAAGCTACTGGTGGCTAAATGTTGTGTTAATAATAAGCTTTGTTCCCATATCTCTTATAACAGTTTAGAATCCTCACAATAGTTACCATCTGCGTGGATGTTAATGGAGAAGTCCAAGGTGTCAATGTTGTGTGATGGACAGGTTTCAGATGTTTTGGGGAGAGAACTGAGTCCTATCAGGGCACTATCAGTTAGCGGGTCAGACTATTGCTTGTAAGTTAGCAGATCAAACCAAGGCTTGTTAGTAAGCGGATCAGACCAATAGTTGTAAGTTAGGGGATCAGACCAATGCTTGTAAATTAGGGGATCAGACCAATAGTTGTAAGTTAAGAGATCAGACCAATGCTTGTAAGTTAAGCGATCAGACCAATAGTTGTAAGTTAGGGGATCAGACCAATGCTTGTAAGTTAGGGGATCAGACCAATTCTTGTAAATTAGGGGTTCAGACCAATTGTTCGTGGGTCACATTTAAAGATAAGCTGTAAATCCCTTCATTGTCTAGGTCATTAGGATATTAAGTAATGACTTTTTCAAAAAATTAGTTGGCCTTAGTAGTAAACATTATACTAGTTCATTAGCAATCATTACATTTATTTGAAAAATATATTCACCCACACATCTAAAATCAGCGTCATAAGGAATAAAAATCCAATAACTAAATTCAGCGAAATGAGGCTCTTGGACATCACTAATCTGATTGGATTTTTCCTGTTTTCAATATTGGGATGAGTAGATCTTTGGTATGTATGACTTAAGCCCTAAAACTAAGTTAGAAAGTGTTTAGGAGTGATTTTGTCCGAAGGGTCTCACAGTCAGTAAAAGACGAGCACTGGGATAGTGTGTATATGGACACTAGTGGAGTGTACACATCACAGCTGAGCCAAAGATAAACAGCTGAGAGCTAGTGACTATGACACAGTGCTTTAGTCCCCTTAAACCAATTAACTGACTTCAAAGCCTAAACTAAAACTATGTCCGTTTAATGAGGTTACCAGCTCCAAAGCTTTGTAACTTTTTGATTGCAACAATCATGATGTATTCTATTACAGGTTCTATATACCGTACGATATCTATTATAAAGTTTTATGTAACCAACTTGCTATGTTTAGAAGTAAATATACTATACAGGAAATATTATTTGCTTTTATGAAATAAATTAGATTTTCAAAAAGTATTAAATTTTATTTATATTAAATCACTGTATACCCTTTTTCTGGACCTTGATATGAACATTTGTTGGCTGAACAGTTCAAAATGAATGACTAAAATCATAAACAAACTAAAATTGATAGCATTTTAATTTCTGTCCACAGAAGAATTTTTTTTTTAATTAAAGTGTGTAAGTTATCATAACAAGAAATTTGAAAAATTATCTTTTATGATAAAGCATTATTTATTCCAATCAGTTTTTTTACTGTTTTTTTCTATTTTCACCATTCCCACTAATTAGAACCTGAAAATTTGATTTGTCGCTTTGTTTCATATTTTAGCACCTGTCTAAGTATTCAACAGCTATTGTGTGGGAGATAAGGCTATCAGTTCCATATTTCTGAGGGTGGGAGGAAGGACCATTAGTGTCATATGTTTGTGTGTGGGTGGGGTGGGTGATCCACTATTGTCATATGTGTGAGGGTGGGAGAGAAATATCAGTGTTATATTTGTGAGGGTGGGAAAAAGGACCATTATGTTATATGCTTGTTATGGGTGACAGATCCAGTATTGGCGTAAGTGTAAGGGTGGATGAGTGGGAAAGACACTAGTGTCATTTTTGTGGGGACGGGATAAAAAGATTAAAAAATTACAGATACGGTGGAGGTGCCAGAAGTTGACCCATCAATGTCTGATTTTCTTGTAAATCACCCTAGTATACGGTTGTCACCAGGAAATATAGATTCTAGTTATGACACCGGCCGATTAAGCCTAAGATCTAATAAAAAATGCTCCTCTTGATACTTGAAAAATATATCAATGACAACTCTTCTTGAGACAGGACAAATTGATACTGTACTAGATTGAAACAGCTGTGAGTGGTTGTGATAGCAGAGGGTTAACCCAAGCCAGCTGCAGGTACCCGGCAGGGCCAGATACACATTAGTGTATAGAGACTATTGTGAAAAAGAATAAATACATTTTATACATTAATTTAATAGGCCCAAACTTTTTTTAGAACAGAACAATATTTTTCAGCTATTGGAATATTAAACATTTTTTTATAAAAGCTTCTTTAACAGTTTTACTGTTAAGTTCAAATCAAATAAAATTCTATTTATTCATATTAGTACAATATATGCACATAGAATAGTGTCACTATGAATGAAAATACACAATCATCAATGACACAAATTAACTACTTTGTTTTTCAATTAACTAACTAGTTTTATAGTTTTGGTTAGAGAAACATTCTTGTAATGAATAATATGACTTATTAATTAATAAATTTTTAAGTTTCTTTCTAAATTTATCATTATTATTTTCTTTTATAGTATTTGAAATACAGTTCAGGAACTTTTAGCCCATATTTGTAGTCTTTTTTTTATACAATTCTAAAATATGTATTGGCAGGGTATATTTATATTTCCCTCTATTATTATATTTGTGAAAATCACAATTTTGTCTGCCTTTAAAATGTTTACACCTAATGTAAATAACACATTACAGTATATACAGGGTGAATGGTACGTGGTGTTTAAAAATTTAATGGCTTAAACTACATGCTTGGGGCAACTTAAAAACGCAAATTCCAGTTTTATATGCCAAATGGTTAGTGTGGTATGTTCAAATTAAGATTTTTTTTTAATTGAGGACCTAGCCATAAAAAAGCTTTATTACTTACTCAAAAGATCACATTTTTTAAACTGTGACACCATTTTTGAAATCTTCATTAAATTTTCAACAAGAATAATGAGCTAGTAAGATGCGTAAATTAAGGTTGGTATTTAAAATTATGCGTTAAAGTAAAAAAATCATATTTTTGTAAAATTTTAAACAATGTTTTACGCGTAGTTACTAAATTATGGTAACGGAGATAATGTGTCAAGCTATACAGAAAACTGCGTAATTTAATATTCTTTCCAGTGATATGCTTTTGTTTGTATTATCATACAATGTTCCATTTTTTTTATTATTATTTGAATAGAAAGAAGCACAGAGTGGTTAAAAAATTGTAAGACTATCTTACTAGGCAGCAACTAGGACTGGAAATTTAAATAACGTGATTAAAAACACATGTAAATCAGGGACGAATGGGGTTTTACCATAATTCTTAGACCCGGCATACACCCCAATCTTATCAATAGTTTTGTCTGTTGTTCTTAATGACTAGGAAATTCCACTACCTGCTTAGTTTAACAAAAGTTAGTTTCTTTTAAAGCAACCTTATCACGAGGAAAACTGGAATCCATTATCTGTTTACTCTTTAGGCCGGGTCTGTGTATAAGCTATTCAGTTCTGTAGCATCATGGAGTTCACTACAAGAGAATATGCAGAAATGAATTTTGTTTATGGATTTTGCAACGGCAATGCACTTGCTGCGCAAAGAGAGTACAGTTTAAGGTACCCAGATCGAAAAGCTCCCAGCCCACAGGTGTTCACTAGACTTCACCAGAGGTTAGTGGAAAGTGGAAAAGTTCAAAGAAAGTCTTCTGAGGTAGGTCCAGTTAATTATGATGTAGGTGTTGAAGAATTGATTCTAAATACCTTACAAGAAAACCCAGAGAGTAGTACAGTAGTAGGGCAATTGCGACTCAACTAAATGTCTCACAGTGGAAAGTGTTGGATATTCTTCATAGAAACAAGTTTCATCCATACCACTTCATGCCTGTACAAGCACTTGAAGCTCAATACTTCGCTCCTCGTGTTCAGTTCTGTAGATAGTTGCTCAATAGCAATATTGAGCAGTATCATTACTTCAAAAAGATCCTTTGGAGAGATGAGGCCATATTTACAAGACAAGGAATCTTTAATACACATAATATGCACATGTGGGTGGAAGATAACCCAAGAGCAACCAAAGAACGATCTTTTCAATGGAGATTTCACATTATGGTATGGGTTGGGGTAGTAGGTGAAACGCTTATTGGCCCACATTTTTTTCGAGGGAAACCTTAACGGGGAATGCTTTTTGGACTTTTTACAGCACAGTCTTCCTTTGCTCCTAGACCATCTCAACCAAGAAAAAAGAGATAGTCTCATTTTCCAACAAGATGGAGCTACACCGCATTTCACCCCAGAAGTGCGTCACTGGTTGACGCTCAATTATCCTACATGGATTGGACGGGGTGGGACCGTACCGTGGCCAGCTAGATCACCGGACCTTAGTCCCTTGGATTTCTGTGTATGGGGATGGATGAAACAAAAAACAAGAACTGAGGGAGAGAATAACGGCGGCTGCTGAAGTAGTGCGCCAAGAAGTCTCTACAAAAGTACAAGAGAGCACGGGCCTGCATCAGAAATGGAGGAAGGCAGTTTGAACAACATTTGTAAATCTTATTCTTTTAAGTTGACCTTTTTTTCAATTATTTTAACGAATATAATTAGTATGTCTTAATATTATGTCAAATCAAAGTATTATAATCTTTCTTGTAATAAATATTCAAAGCTTCAAGTTTTCTGCAAACTGTGTTTTAATTCAGTTTCACCTAACATTTTCGATGAAGAAACAAAGGTTCGTCCATGCTGTGATGTGACATCCTCATTAGTCTCTGAGATACTACTGAGGATGCTAGATCACAGTATGGGTGAAAAGTCTGATTATCTTGTAAATAATGTAGATAGCATTTTGACACAGTTTCCACCAGAAAATATAGATTCTAGTAATGACACCGGCCACTTAAGCCCAAGATCTAATGAAAAAAACCCCTACTGATACTTGATAAGTTTATCAACGACAGCTCTTCTTGAGACAGGAAAAATTGATTCTATATTTTTTAGCATTTAAAAAAATAAAATAGTGATTCATATTTTAAATTTGAATGTTTAGAAAATGTAACATTCGTTTCACACTTTTTTACTAATAATATATTTTAAATAACAATAGATTATTAAACATAAGTAAAGCTGCAATTAAAGTTATTTACAAAAAGAAGAACTCCCAAGATGAATAGTGCAAGAATTTTGGGAATATCAGTAAGATGATAGGTTTCCATTTATTCAGTTTATGTCTCAGGTATATAACATCATGTATTCATGTCTTGGTGATTTTTATGTAGTTTATTTAGTCTATATTGTTCTTATAAGCAGGACTCTGTTTTGAAAGATATTTAAGTAAACTTATTTGTAAACATTGAAATGTAAATGAAGGTCAATGTTTACTTACCATCACCCTGATAAAGTACCTTAGTGCTAGTCATACATTTGTATGTTGTAATTCATAATTAATTATCTTTCACTATAAATGATAATTAATTTCTCAGATATTTCAAATATGTCAGACACAACATACATTATTAGTTTAGATGTGCTTAGTTATTTTATAGGATGTATTTTACCTTATCATAACTAAGAACTTCTGAATCAATCCAAACAAATATCTATAATTATAAAAGACAAACAATATGAACAGCTGTTTTATTTTATCTAAACTCAGGAGCTGAACTAGAGCCTCTTGTGGGTTGGAATCCTGACTCTCAAGAAGATGGTTTTGAAGGAGGAGAAGAAAAAATCCAAGAGGAGTCTCTTGGAAAAGAAGATAAGACACAAACGAGGTTAAGGTAAGCCTTTATATAGTCTCTAAAGAAATGAAGGGAAACTCTAATTTATCCATTTTAATGCTGACGATCTCTATTAAGCACGTCAGCGTTTGTGCTAATCCCACTATCTTGTTAAATAGCGATTGTTCGTTATCTTTTATCTTTTATGGCTTTAATGTCTATCAAATGCCACTCAACTTGATACATTCACTCTACAGTTTATGAAAGATGTATACTATGTAAAACTAAAATTGTTTACTTCCTACAAGTTTATCAAATTAGATCTGGCGATTTTGCATGTCAAATTAATGTTGGCCAACGTTTTTATTGAACTGTAAAAAATCACATTGACGTAAGAAGGATTAATTAGATTTAAATTATTTTATAGTGACTTAAATTCATGTTGAAAGCACTAATTAGTACTTGAGTTTGTTTCTGCGTAGTTAGCACTAATTAGTAGTTGACTGACTGATCACTGTTTCTAAATAATTATAAGGCTTTGGACCATAAAACTGGGCAGACAGTTTTTTATATGTTCCAGATGCATACTGGGAAAGGATTTTAAAATATTTTCTCCCAAAGAGCTAAAATAAGGCTGATAATCAATATCCCGATACCGGCCAATCAGAGTCTCTTTTACCTTTCACCATATGAGTGAGAGAGCTTAGGACAGTACAATTTAACTTAAGATGTTATTTTAATAATGTAAGTGTGGAATATGAAGAGAAATATCAAAATTACAAATGATCAAACAGATTTTGATTGTTTAAGGAATTATAAACCTTTCTGTCTTTATATTATTTTGCATTACTATAACCCATTGGTGACGTCTCATGAGCAGAGCTCGTTCTACGTTTAGCATTATTTAAATAGTGAACACAGTCTAGGCAGGTAATAAATATATATTGAATCATATTATTATTGTAAAAACATATTATTAATTTTAAAACTACATTACATGTTACAGGATCACTTATCTATAAAAAGGTTTTAAACCAGCTGCTCGCTACTTTACGAAGTATTTCACCATTTTCTAACCTTCTAATTGCCTCAAATTTTTGTTCAATGGTTAAAAGTTGTAAATAAAGAATTCATTAAGATTTGTGATTGAATCAGACACCGTCACAAATTTGTGATCTCCCAGCTCTGGCAGCTACCACACAAATTAGTGAATAAATGCACCAAACAATCAGTTTAATTGTTGAGAGACAAGAAATCGCTATCTGTTATAAGCAGAACTAGTGGTAAAAAGAATAAATACAACCATGTACTTCAAAATCGCAGTACAAAGTCCTCCCACTCAGAGCTCTAACTGTTTTGAACCAGTTTTGCCCAATGCCGTGTAGCGCCTTGGCAGTGTAGTGAATAAAGTCATTACCTTCTCTGACCAGGAAGTCGGTGGTCTGGATTCGAATCCCAGTCGAGGTGAAAAAAAGTTACTGGTGCAATAGCATTAGAACCGTCCTTCCAAGGGTACTTGGACCGATGAGCCTCAGGCTCATATGTTAGAGAACGGTCTGGCAACATGACAAAATAGTGATAGAATGCTTCTAACGTAATGTTGACTGTGTAGTCAACAGCACCAGTCACTGCAATAGTTTTTCTCATATTTAGGTTGTTATTCAAGTACTTGCACTTACAATATTTTGTTTTCAATTAATTATGTCGCTAATGGGTTAATTAATTATTAAGTAAATGGTCAATAACATTTACAATCTGTCTATCTGGAGTACAGTGATATCCCAGTGCAGTATGTCACAGATCAGTAAATGCAGACACTCAACAGTCAAAATCTACCTTATCAGTTGAGTTGACAATCTGACTTCCTCTCCCTTCACTCCTCACAACACTCTTTTCATCAATGACCCCTCCCACCCAAGCCACAAAACTTTGTTTCAACAGAACTCTGAAGTGAAGCATGTGTACTTACAGCTAATATAATACAGGGAAGATTGGAAGACCTACAAAAGCAGTTGAGCAAGCACTTGTCAGAGAGCTTAAAAAGATTTTATCTACTCCTAATATCCCCATTTTACAAGATACCGGTATCCCACAATGTGCTAGAGACTTAAATCTATATAACTGCATATGACTATAACTACAATTTCACATACATTACCACCGTGGTGGGTCAAAACCATCTTACATGTGTAATATATATACATTATTATTTTCAATTATTCCCTAATTAAGACAATGAATGAACTTGAATATCTTCATGATTTTCTTTTCTTGTATTTGTTTTCCTTTCTTCCCAAACTCTCTTCATGAATTCACTGTGTCCCCTCTTTTGCTGTTCTGTCCACTTCTTTCCTTTGTTTTTTAATGATTTCTTTTTCAAACTTTTATTTATTTATGGTATTTCTGAATTTTTGCGAGTCATAGGTGTATCGTAATCTGTGAGGTTCACCTGACTAAGGTCTTCGTCTACTTCAGTTATCCATCTAATTTTATTTTGCTGATGTTTTTAATGACAACACAAGTTTTCTTGTGATAATTTTCTGGTCGATTTTATGTATGTGACCATAAAATGTTGCCCTCATTTTCCTGTAAGCGTTTAGGGTTGTTTTGGTGTCCTGTAGTTTCATCCACATTCCATATATTTCTGGTCCGAATATTTTCATGAGGATACTTCGCTATCTCTTTCATTTTAGTTTGTCCGTGAATCAGTGTTGTTTCTGATGTATACAATGGTGCTTCAGGGGTTAGAAAAGTATATATACTTATTTTACATACACCACATTTGTAATTATCTTGAGTGGTAATTTTTCTTTGTAAGTACCAACATTTGGCACATTTCAAGACAAACTATATTCAGCTTTAGTCAAAGTTAGAGCAACTTATATATGATTCGTCATTCTCTTTAAACACATAGAGATTCACTACTCACCCAGCCAGTTTCACAGAGAAATGTTTTCTGTCTTTGACATGTTAGTGACAACATTAATCTAGATCATTGATTCCCATCTTTTAACCTCAAGGAATTAGAGAAAATATCAATTTTTATTTTATCAAAAATTTTTTAATATTTTTTATAAGTTAAATTTTAAAAAGAACAAATTTTTCATATTTTGAAGTTGTATTGACATTTGAACATATTAAAAACAGAAAACAGTATTTAGTTTGTAAGTATCAAGAAAAACTGACACATAAAATGTTACAATTATGCAAAGGTCTATAATATAACTCTCAGTCTCCGAGTGAATTTCATGTTCTTGCATTCACTATCAAATAGTTACATTGATGTGGCAAAACTTTTAACTATCTCACATCAGAATAAATATTAATAGATACCGGCCGCTAATATATTGACAGTGTTTTATAGCCCTTATCAAGCACATAGACATTCTAATTTACTTTTAAGTAGCTTTCGTAAATAAATTTTGCACTGAAAGAAAAGAAATGTACAGTGAAAATTACACTGTCTTCTTATTTTTCAATTAAGTGTTAAGAATAAGAAAATCAACTATCTAGAACCTTATGGTGGACCTTATCTGAACCAATAGATCTTTATGGACCATATGGTCCGTGAACCACAGGTTGTAAACCACTGATATAGAGCAACAACCTATTTTCTTTGCAGATAAATCTTTAACCTCACTTTTTGCCTACAAACTCTGATTTTTACTCATTTTTCCCCATTTTTTCACTAAAACTAGTAAATTAACTAAATACAAACTGAGTTTAAGCATGAAAATTAAAAATAAATAACACTAGTAAAAATCAAATATTGAATTATATTTTAAAACCTTGTGACATAGTATTTAAAAACATAATTAGAATGCATCCTGTAGAACATGTAAGAAATGGCAACTTTTTATCAACTAATTTATCAGCTAAAAATATAAAATGTGTGTATTTTGTCAGAGCATGGAATTAAAATAACTTTTTCATTGACATTTACAATGATTGTTGCTAAGTTCTACAACTCCCACTTCTAAAAAAAAATGCAAAGGGAAATGATGTTAACTAACTGCAGTTTGCTGTTAAACAGCTGACTACAAAAAGCATAATTGCAGTTTGCTGTAAGACCGCTGACAAAAAAAATTATATCTGCAGTTTGCTGTTAGACATCTGACTAAAAAAAAGCATAATTGCAGTTTGCTGTAAGAAAACTGGCTACAAAATCTATTACTGCAATATGCTGTAGGAAATCCGCCTATGAAAAAGCAGTTTCCTAATAATTTGTCTTGTTCTGGAGAGATAATAGTTAATTTTATTTCAGCCGAGCCGAGTTCCACAGTGAATATAAGAAGAAGTTCCGACCGTTTTCACAGTACGACTATGTAGAAGGCAAGTTTAAGGCCAAGAAGGAGCCAGAACCCCTTCTAGTACATGAACTAGCCCATGGTGACTCTTGGTACCGAGAGGTTCTTGAGTTGCGCAAAAAGGCCGGCGAATATAAAGTAAGTTTTGCAATAAATCCATTAAAAATATTTAGTAATTACAAGTTATGTAAGTAATAAAAGTTCTAGGTCTATTTCAGCTAGTAGACTATATTTTACGTACACTTTGAAATGTTCTCTTGACTTGGCTATCTGGTGGCGAGTACCCATTGCCAATACTTGTCTTACAACAATAAAAATAATTTGATTTTATTGATTTGATGAAACCAGAACAGGTTATTTGCAATTTTGTTCCTATCTACTTTTATCTATCCAAGATATTTCTTCAATTTTTATTTGCATTTGAGCCATATCCACCTTTGCCCATTTTTAATATCTGTTATAACCATCTTGATTTTAGACACCCTTTTATATCTTTCCCAATTTTTAATTTCACAAATACTTTTGGAGCTGTATCATCCCTAATCATTTCAATATCATATTCTCTAAAGTAATTAAACTTTCTAGTTTTATATTTTCCAAAAATTAAATTTTTTTAGTTATTATATACTTGTAGTTCCTGTAATCACATCTTACTTGTCTAGAGTGAAATATATAAATTTTAATCCTTAATTGATCTCTAATAACTAAGTATATTAACTAGTTCTTTGATAAACTATACTTTGATAAATATATTTGTAGTAAGCAGACGATGGAAACAATATAAAAAATATTGACCTAAAATCCCTTCAATACCATTTTAAAATATTTTGTGGTATTTGGTATGGTAATTCTAAAAATAAAATATATTTAAGAAGTCAGTAATAAAAACTTATAATAAGAGTATATAGAGATAAGCAAATAATTAATATACTTTGGCTTTCCTTAAACACTTAGTAATTTAATTTTAATCAAATTTCATTTAAATTTTTTATCACTTTATTAACAAAATGCACATTTAAAATTAAAACAAATTAAAAACTTCATTATTTGCGTAAGCTTTTAATAATTTAAGTCATTTTCAGAATCACTAAATTATTACTTTACATGTCGACCATATTCAATATTCTTACTTACACCTTCATTCAGATAAATTTGACTGCTAACCAATAACTAAGCAATTGCTCTGTGTCAGTTAATTTAAGTCTGTGGTTTCAACACATCTGTTTGACATTTTTTGTCTGAAATATATTGGTATCTTTGATGTATTCATTAAGTTTTAATGTTAATAAACAATACTTTTTAAAAAATGACCGATATGACGCTACTGAAAATATCTGACCCAGTTATACATAAATTGTCTCTTCAGTCCTGATTACAAGGCAGGATAGCATTAAATTACTTAAACTGATCTTAATTTAATAGTCACTTGGATTAATACTGCAAGTAATATGGTTTTAGCACCGAGGATGGGGTACAGAGCTAGTTCCGCAACACATAGCAGAGCTTTACAACAAACAAATGACTTTGTGGGAACAAGTTTCTCGGCGCAGCTCCCTCTCTGCTCTAAGCTTGGCTTCAACTACCCCCAGGTAAGTGATTATCTTGAAAGTGACCATTTTTGGCCTCCGTTAGAGAAATCTTAACATTTCAAACTTATAATACCTGATATTTCTACTTTAGATTCTGAATATAATTGTTACTCAAAGAGGTTAAGTAATAGTTACATACAGAAAAATGTAGTTCTATCAACAAGTTCTTGTTTAGGATTTTCCTTTTTTATAAATTAAGATCCTATATGAATATGTACATGATTATTCCAGCATTTGTAATGGTAACAATTTTAGGAGATTCAACCTATTGATTGAAAGATTGAAATATCGTTGTCTGATTTCTCTATTGGCTTGACTTCATTTATTATGCAGACAACCAACAATGACAAAATCTATCTATAGTAGTTTTGATAAGATGATATAAAATCTAACATTTTTATCTTTTCGGACGTATTTCTTTCTCTTTTCGTTCATAAACAACTAAGTAAATAAAACTTTTCTATCATCCCTATACGAGCATATGCCCTTCCTGCACTGTAGGATTTTTTCACATGTAATGGTTTTTAACGATTACCATTGTAAAATGGGTTGCTGCAAACTTGGTTTACGTTGGTAAAATTTGTCATTTTTCAACAAATCCTCAAGATAAACACACTCCGTCTGTTGACAATTAAAGAGACTAATGCTCTTTCTAGTATGTTTCATAATATATGAAGCTCTTTGGCCAAAATCAGTCTTTCACCAATTCTAACTGATTATTTGGTGCATTTATTGAGTATTGAAACAGTGCTAAAGATATGTCCTGCACTGCCCGTCTTTCATATCTAATGGGTTAAACATAGATCTAGGATTAAAAAAGCCGTTGCTTGTAAAGGAATTTTAGAGGTTTTGGGTACCATTCTGGCTCTAAATATTAAAGAACATATTAATCATTTTCATACCACAAAAATGTGATATGGAAAAAATATTTCTTAAAATTTGCCTCCTGGGGAAAATCAGCATGATACAGACTTTTTTCTAACTTCTGATCTGGAATCACACCCTTCAAGCAATACATTTAAAGATCTTGACGCAAGGCTTTGATGAATCACATCTTCCTTTTAGACGCATAAAATGACTGAAGTAAGATCATTTAGGGAGTAAATTTTATCTTTTTAGGTCAATAAGTAAGGAGGAGAAAGAGAAAGAAAACAATAAAAAAAGTTCTCCAACTAAACCACCATGGTCCCGGCAGAGTCCAAGCAGGAATGTCAGCCCACAGAAGAAGGTGAGCAGCTTACAATATGGATCATAATTTTGCCATTTTCTCTTTTATATATTAACAGTCATTTAAATTTGGTTTCTACTTGTAATTCTGTACAACGAACCAGATAATTTGTTAAAATTAAAACCATCAAAATATTACACCAGTACATTTGGTTTACCTAACAATAACACTTTTCTAGAACGTCTACCAACGAATGTCGTTATGACTGATAGGATGTTGCTCATAAAAAGTTAAATGTTTTCAATAAAAGAATATATAAACTAGGTGACATACCTGCATGTTTCAAGCTAGATTTGCGAATATCTATGCTTGGCTGCTGTATTTCCAATTTTTTTATCATGACCATGTTTTTTTTATATTTATAGAGGCCATGTGTTAGGCCTCTATAGATATAAAGGCCTAACACCATTGACTAACTGACCACAGTTTCTTGAAAACTATAAGGCTTTGGGCCGTGAAATTTGGCACAAATATTCTTTGAAGGCTCTGGATGCTTACTAAGAAAATATTTTTATTTTTATTTTAAATTAATATTATTTGCTCATGCGCATATTAAGATTTATTTGAAAAGAAGGAACCTCTAAAACAGGCATTGCCTTAGGAGGTCCTAGTATTTTCTTGAAATATGTAATTTATGAAAGGTTTTGTTCTAGTAGTATAAGTTTTATTTTGTTAACAGAGAATTAAGAAGAAACATTTTTATGTTTGAATGTAATTATATGTATTTTATGTATATGTTTCGAGAAAATAAATATATTCTTATTCTCTTATTCTTATATTTTATTTATTTACTTGCTGTATTAACATCACATGGGTTTTATTGCTTTATACCTTGGATTTGGGAGGCAGTTTAGATCACAACCAAGACCAGAAGGTATCACTGATTTTAAATAAATTATAGTTTTCTAAATAAGATTTGCTTGGATACTGGATGTCAAATCTGTGGAGATTGTTGATAAAGAAAAGTCACCACTTTTGATTTTTTCATAAAATATTACCAACTGCTTTAAAATGTATATTTCCTTTCAGGTTGAGAAAATGGATGATAATAAGAAAGAGAGTACAAAATCTAGAAAAGAAACTGCCATTAGACACCATCTTGAGCGGACCACAGGGGCAGGTGAGTATTTTAATCAATTTCCTACTTTCTCTATCATTTCACCACTTTAAGTCACTTGCTTGATATCTTTCATTTTGAGTAGTCTAAGGTTATTTCACACAGAGTATCAAACCTTAATATCAGCTTAAAACAGAAAAGGAATTAAATAATTATTTCATTAATGTGAGACAGTATAATCTTGTGAAACTAGCAATGTAAATTGGATCTAACTGATTGCCCAAAATCAGCCAGCCAGACATGAATGCATATTGGCATTCAGGAAATAGTACAACAAATTTCCTAAAAAAAAACTCAAAATCAAAATTTAAAAGTTTTCCATTTAAAAAAAAATTTATTTTACAGCTTTCGTGGGGTGAAAGGTTACTTAGGATTTAACACTATGGCACACCAAAATTGGAACGTCGACCATCCATCCACTGGATGGATTTTTGAAAATTCACTCTCCACGTTATCAAATGAGTCAGGTCACACCACCTATGGCAGACAGAAGCCATGTCTGCGACGCTGGCCACATGAGGCTTCTAGGGAGTGATCTTTTTCAAAGGTTTTGACTACCCTTGGGGGTACGCACAAGCCATTTTATGGTCACTTGGTTTCAATTTAATGCAAATTTCCGATAAATTTGACACTTAGCTGATGATATATGGCTGGTGGTGTGATTAGGCATGTGGTGGCAAGTGTCCATCCGTCCATTTGGTGTGGCATAGACTATATACTGTCAGTAACTAGAATCTCAGTATTTCTGTGAGGCTGACAATCTGCAGGTAAAAAAATAGAGAACTAGCCATGTCCCAAAAAAAAAAAAAAAAGAACACTTGAACAAGCAATTTTTATATTTTTTCTAATGTCTAATCCAGGAGAAAAATGTTGCTTAAACTTTGGGGTCAAATGTTTTTTTATTCTCAATGGTAAATCCTGTATCCCAGAAAAAATCTTATTTAGCTTATCAGCTACTTCAGAATAAATCTTCTTTTTTTTTTTTGAGGATAGCTAGGCCACCCAAATACGGTAATAGTGACATTTAGGCATACAAATTACCAAAATAACAATATACTCTAGTTGATATAACTGGATTGAGTCTCAAAAGTATTATTTGTTACTAAGAATACAACAAATATGTTTACGAATAGACATAGAAACATTCCTTTAGTTTTTTCTTTGAAAAGGCTAGTATTTACATGATATTGTTTTGCAGACATACAAATATTTATCCTTTACTATCTGTAATTAAATATATTCTCATTAGGGGCGTATCATCAAAAGGTTCAATGAGCTAGCTCTTAATTAAAAACCCATTACGCAAAAAAGGAAGTGTTCCTAAATAAATAACATAATATATTGAGGTGGGAAATACATTCATATAACCAATCTGCAACCTTTCAACATTTATTTTGCTGTCTGTGATACAGAGGGGCTCTACAAACAGATAAAAACCACAACTGTTGAAATGTCTCCTCGAATTGCTCTATATTTTACTACATTCAAATGCTGAATTATGCTTGAAAAATTATCAAGAGAGAGTTAGTGAAATCACTTAACCATAGAGTGGCCGCAGTTAAGGATCGATATATCGATATTTTCTTTCAATAATATCAGACGTATTGATATTTTGGTCCGATATATCGAATTACTAAATATTGACATTATTAACTCTACTCAAAATCATCATGATTCGAAAAACATATTTAAATTGCCTCCTAAGTGTACAAAACATGCATTGATATAATAAAGTAACTTTATTTAGTTTTGTTATGGGAGGTAAACGCAATAAAATGTAGTTTATTTTAGATCAGTGGGTGGAATGGGTAAATGAAGCTGTGTGTGATAAATGATAAATGTGTGTAAATGAACGCTGACTCTAAGATGCCTAGCCAGTCGCATTACAAATCACTATTACATTATTCTTTTATAATTAACATAATAATTAAAGTTATAATAATTACTATTATTTTTTCATTCAACCCCATAGATCACTACTTGTTTCATGTAGATAAATGGATTTAATTTTTAGTTTCAGTAGGCTATTCTACATAGTGACAGCAAAACATGATTTTTTTTCATGACATAAGAGTTTGGAATGATATTAAACAGATAAATCATTTACAAGTTGATATATCGGTTACTGTCTTTCGATATTATTGTTAGATGATATTTGGTTTGCGATATATCGTTATTTTGATATATCAATATGTTGAAAATATTTGCCATCCCTAGCCACAGTTAAGGGGTTAAGGCTTGACAAGCAAATAACCTATGTTCGATTCTCGGTTAGATACTCCCTTGCTATTCCTCCTATGGATTGGAAGTCATATTAAGTAGGTGGTCTGGGGTTTAGGGTAAAAGAGGAAATTTAGACTTAACCACAGTAAATATGTCCTTAATTTGTTGTCCCACTTTTATGGCAGATGATCATGCTCTGTGTGAACAAACCTTTACATATCCTTCACTTTTTAATGCCATTGCAAGTCACGCCATATTAAAACGACAAACATCGTAGCATTTTCAATCTAATGCCTAGTACAGCAGTTATTTATTCTTGGGTTTAAATGACGCAGTAATTGTTTATAGCAAAACACTAATTTTTTTAAACTTCACAATGTTTGTTGGCTATTTAATATAACATAATAATTGAATTGATAGGAAATTGTAACTGACGTTTGATTATTGTTTTTTAACAAAATGTTGTTCAAGTTCTTATTTCAATGTAATGTTTGTTTTATAACCTGTTCAAATTTATAAACATCCATCAGTCAAAACACTTTTTGATTTAAAAACATAAAAAAAACATTTATTTGGAATTTAAATTTTCAGTTATTTACATATGAGAACTAGCCAATTATTAACATTTGAACTCTCCTGTTTTCCCTCATAGATGCCATTGTTATCCTTTGATCAAAAAGAAAGGCCAAAAGAGGGAGCTTGGCTGTAGGCCTATACAGACTTTTCTTCACATTCTAGTTATTTGCAAGCAATTAATACAAATCCTTATAAGAAGTGCTGATTCCGTGTTAAACTTCAGCCTGGCGCAGAGCTTGAAAACACTAGTTCGATAAGTGGTCAGTAGATCGTGAGGAATGTATTTCCTTTAAGTAAGTGTGTTTGAAAGAGAGTGTATCTGCCGACTATCTCTGTCTCTCTTGCTCGGCTTGTACTTAGAGCAGAGCACTCTCTCAGCGACTTAATAAACTTAAAGAAAACAGGCTGACTTTTCACCTTAAGTTCTGTTCTTCTTATGGATATTTGTATTTATTGCATCAAGTGGCCAACTGACCATTCCCCTCGTGAGCGTTACAAAATTAAAAAAAAAGAAAATATAAATATGAACTTTTTAATTGTACACTACGCGAACTGGATGAAATTTAAAGAAATAAATGAACATTGTCTTTATTACTGGTGAAGTTAGGACTATAAAGTCCTCTCTTCCGCTTAACCCCAATCCAAATTACAAAGTTAATAAAGCTAAATGAATTTTACAAAATTTACAGGAAAATCAAGAAACCCAGTAAAATGAAGCTAATTTAATTTTCAATAAAAACTTTTGCTTTTACTTACAAAGTACTGTGACAGAATCTCAAGTCTAAATAACTGCTGAAAAAAGTACTCACATTTAGATACACTTCTAATGATTAATCACAGAGTTTGAAAAATTCCTCCTGTCTTGAGGTAAATACTGACAATAGAGACTTACTTCAAAGATTTCAGGTAAATACTATACAACACATATGTGCTGACTTTATTTTACAAAGAGTGGAGCCTCAGGAATCCAACATTTCAGATAATTTGAACACATATATATATATATATATATATATATATATATATATATATATATATATAAATTTAAAATATTTCAGTTTAAAAAATATTTTCAAAATAGCTAATCTTTTACATTATAACATTGTTAATAGAACAACATAAATTTCCATTCCTAATTTAAAAACAACTGTTGAAGATGTACAATTCTTAAGTGCCTTATTTCATAGAGGAAAATCTAGTGATCTTATTTTGATATTTGGTCAATGCATTGTTGTACCAGTACTACAAAAATATCACTCTGGTTAGTGAAGTTGTATTTTTGTTATTTTACAAACTACAATAATGCACAAGCAGACCAACTACGTTCCCTTACACATTGTTTAAAAACCAATAGAAGGCATTTAGCATTAGATAGATAGTTCCCAGTTAATCCGAACAGACTCAGCTCAAATTAAATCAGATTCTCTGGGTTCCACTCTATTTAAATTTTTTTTGGGGTTTTATTTTTATTGCACTTTATATAAATAAATAAAAAATACCTTGAAAAAGCTGGATATTTATCGTTTATCATCCAAAAATAACTTTAAAATACTATAGTGATAAAAATGGTATATATTGTAGTTTGATTACTTTGTACAGCATCTTTAAGAAAAGACATTTCAAATAATAACTTAAAGTGTTTCAAAAATGTAGTAGTAACTATGTAACAGATTTCATTTATGAACTTTTTTATTTTGATAGATTGTTTTTAGGATGTAGAAAATGTCATAAAACACTGTAGCTTTTCTTTTCGTTTGAAATAAAAGAGTCATTAATATTAAGTCTTATAAGTAATGGAGGATAAACGTATTTAGAGAGGCTCAAATCAATCACCAATTATAAAAATCATTAGTGTTAGACAAACTTCTTACATTTTCATTTAACAGTATATTTAATATAATTGCATTAGCGAATGAATTTAAGTTTTCCGTTGTCGGGTGATTTAGTTGACGGAGCATTGTTGCACTCTCCGACTCGCGAGAAACTTGAACCTGTAATACCTCGTCGCAAGGAAGATAATTCAGAGCAAGTTTCCAAGAGTGCTCAAAAATCAACGTCAGGTAACTAAAGGATGTTTGTATATATTTCCAAACCAACTATAGTGCACAGGCAGGGTGGCAGGTAGTAATACATAATCAGGAAAGGGTTAGAGGACTTTATTTCATCTTATCTACATTTTAAATAATATAGCCCTTCATGGATTTCTATTTTCTAAGACTCGGGGGTGGTTTTCTTGGATGGAACCTCAGTTTAAGTAACTTAAGTGGCGTAAAACCAAATTTTAAATGAGTTGAATAGTATTAGTTAACATTTCTTTAATAGTTAATAGTATCAGTTAACATTTCTTAAATAGTTAATAGTATCAGTTAACATTTCTTTAATAGTTAATAGTATCAGTTAACATTTCTTTAATAGTTAATAGTATCAGTTAACATTTCTTTAATAGTTAATAGTATCAGTTAACATTTCTTTAATAGTTAATAGTATCAGTTAACATTTCTTTAATAGTTAATAGTATCAGTTAACATTTCTTTAATAGTTAATAGTATCAGTTAACATTTCTTTAATAGTTAATAGTATTAGTTAACATTTCTTTAATAGTTATTAGTATTAGTTAACATTTCTTTAATAGTTAATAGTATTAGTTAACATTTCTTTAATAGTTAATAGTATTAGTTAACATTTCTTTAATAGTTAATAGTATCAGTTAACATTTCTTTAATAGTTAATAGTATCAGTTAACATTTCTTTAATAGTTAATAGTATCAGTTAACATTTCTTTAATAGTTAATAGTATCAGTTAACATTTCTTTAATAGTTAATAGTATCAGTTAACATTTCTTTAATAGTTAATAGTATCAGTTAACATTTCTTTAATAGTTAATAGTATCAGTTAACATTCCTTTAATAGTTAATAGTATCAGTTAACATTTCTTTAATAGTTAATAGTATCAGTTAACATTTCTTTAATAATTAATAGTACGAATTTAATAGTCGTATTAGTTAACATTTCTTTAATAGTTAATAGTATCAGTTAACATTTCTTTAATAGTTAATAGTATTAGTTAACATTTCTTAAAATAAATTATGGCACCCTTTATTTTTCTTTGATGAGTTGATTTCAAAATGAACTAACCTGATTGAGTTGGGGACACTGTAACAGGCTGAAGAATAATTTGATAAAACTTGTCAATATTGCAAAAGAGCATTGTCAGAGGAAATAATTAATTTTAGATCTAACTTCAATATTTAATATATTGGTTTTTTTCTATATTTCAAGATCCCAAAATATAGAATCATGATTTCACATATAACTTAAATTAGAGCAAACAATCCTTTAAGAATAATTTATCTTACTTTAATTACCTACTTAACAAAAATGTCAAAATCAATCATTACAAAATATTTTTTTTTACTCTTTTTGAAGACTTTTTCAATATTGAGACTTAGGTTTTTTTTGTTTCCTCTCTAAACCTTTCCTGAAAATGTTTTGTACTACTATGAGTCATTCTGTGCTTAGAAAAAAAACTGTTCTATGTGCTAGAGGCGAAGTAGAATAGAACCGTAGTTAGTACACATATGTGTGTATCGTAATTGAAAATTGCATCTTACTTACAAAACACACTGTACAATAAATAAAAACTTCACTTCACTTGGTGTGGTAATTGCTCTAATAAAACTAACAATTAGTTGATAAAATAAAAAACTAACAATGTAAATATAATCATATATATATATAGATTTACGTTCTTGGTTTATTTTGATGTTATGTTAGTAATTTTGTATTCTTTAAAATCTAACTTTCATGATTCCTATTTATTGGTAATACAATTTTTGGAATAAGTATATTGGAGAGATAGGACATCAGCAAACTTACCTTAGAAGACAAGTTCACTAACATCAGAGTTGTAGTCACAAACACAAAATAAACACAATCTCATAAATTTTCAATGCCACTGGCATTTTCTTCAGGTGATTAGAGAGAGACTGACTTGGCTTCCACTATTGCTGGGTAGGTGGCTGTGGTGGGGCTGTTTAATGGTGGGGGTTGTACATCCATAGAGGAACACTCAGGTATAGATGCAGTATTTCAGTTAGTATATATATGAAGTTTGCTGATGGGGAAAATGAAATGAAATGAAAAACATTTTATTTTGTGAGGCAAAGTTAGGACCATTAGGTCCTCTCTTACACTCAACCTCATAAAGAAAAATGAATGGGGAAGGGGTTGAGGGGAAGTGGACTATCTTATGTTCAGATTAGGTGGGTCACGGGATTTTGTTATTCATTGGTGTGCTAATTCCATCCTTCGGAGTTGGAAACTATTGGCATGGGAAGGAAGGGATATGATTACTTTAGTGGTGTAACACTGATCAAAATTTTGGTTATGGAGAAGAGTATGGGCAGAGACAGGTTTTCGGGATTTTGGACTTAGCAATCATGTCTATGGCCATTTATGTGTTTTCCAAGGGTTTCACTGGGCAGGACAGTGCTGGCACTAGAGTTGATAAATTAGATTGATGGAATCACAGGAGTGGTTTCCAGGTATCTTGTAGGTTAAGGAGGTAGTGGAAGTGGTAAAAGATGTGGCTGGGAGATGAATAGGGCAGATTTTACAAGATTTCTTGTTACAAGGATTAGAACCGGGTGGTTGCTGGTCTTTAGGACAGGTCAGGATGTTGGGATCAGGTAACTTAGGATGGACCAGGATTTGGCGGAGGTTTTTGTTTTGTCTGAAAGTCACAATAGGAGGTTTTTCAAGGAGATCTTTGGTGTGGGGGGAAGCTTTTAAGATGTTGAAGCCATCTTTCAGGATTTGGTTGAGTTTCTGTAGGCCATGGTGGTAATTAGTGACAAGGGGTAAGCACTGGGAACTGCTTCTGGTTTGGGGTTGGTTTTGGGACTGGGCTAAACGGATTTGGTTTTTAATAAGGTTGGTAGGGTAACCTCTCTTTTGGAATGCACTGACAAGTTGGTTGTTGTATTGATTTAGGTTTCTGGGAAAGGAAATGATATGTTTGGTACGGGTGACTAGGCTATAGGTTAGGGAGCGTTTTGGGTTGTTGGGGTGACAGCTGGTATAGTGAAGGTATTGTTGTTTATTGGTAGGTTTGATGTAAATATCGGTTTGAAGGACACCATCCTCCAATCCAATTTCAACATCAAGGAAGACTATGCGTTCAGAAGAGGATTGCCAGGTGAAATTCAGGGATGAAAAGTTTTGTAGGCTTTGGAGAAAGGTTTCAAGATTGGTTTTGGAGTCAGTCCAGATCATGAAAATATCATCGATGAAACAGAGCCAGCAGAGGGGTTGGACGGATTGTTTTGAAGGAAAGTCTTCTCCAATTTCCCCATAAACAGGTTGGCATAGGAAGGGGCCATGCGGGTACCCATAGCGGTACCCTTGATCTGGAGGTAGTTGATACCAGAACTTTGGAAGTGATTTTTTTCAAGGATGAATGAGTCAGCTAAACTAGGAAGGAAGTGCTAGGTTTGGTGTTTGGAGGGCGTGAATCCTGGTCCATCCTAAGTTACCTGATCCCAACATCCTGACCTGTCCTAAAGACCAGCAACCTCCCGGTTCTAATCCTTGTAACAAGAAATCTTGTAAAATGTGCCCTATTCATCTCCCAGCCACATCTTTTACCACATCCACTACCTCCTTAACCTACAAGATATCTGGAAAGCACTCCTGTGATTCCATCAATCTAATTTATCAACTCTAGTGCCAGCACTGTCCTGCCCAGTGAAACCCTTGGAAAACACATGAGTGGCCATAGACATGATTGCTAAGTCCAAAACCCTGAAAAACCTGTCTCTGCCCATACCCTTCTCCATAACTAAAATTTTGATCAGTGTTACACCACTAAAGAAAATCAGATCCCTTCCTTCCCATGCCAATAGTTCCCAACTCCGAAGGATGGAATTAGCACACCAATGGATAACAAAATCCTGTGACCCACCTAATCTGAACATAAGATAGACCACTTCCCCTCAACCCCTTCCCCATCAGCAAACTTCATATATATACTAACTGAAATACTGCATCTATACATACCTGAGTGTTCCTCTATGGATGTACAACACCCGCCACTAAACACCCCCACCACAGCCACCTACCCAGCAATAGTGGAAGCCATGTCAGTCTCTCTCTCTCTACTCACCTGAAAAAAATGCCAGTGGCATTGAAAATTTCTGAGATTATGTGTTTATTTTGTGTGTGTTACTACTACTCTGGTGTTAGTGAACTTGTCTTCTAAGGTAATTTTGCTGATGTCCTATCTCTCCAATATACTAATTCCTGGCCTAGTGCCCTTTAACCTAACTTAACATTTTTGGAATAAGTGATTTGATGACAATCTCTTTAAATTAAAAGTGCATGCAGAAAATCTGAAAAAGACAACCCCTTTGAACATATGAATGACATTGATGGTACTCACACGTAACATGTTGGTGTCTCTCTGGCAGGGGCTGTCTGGCTCCGTGTGAGGCCCTCGGCCAAAAATAAAATGGGGCCCCTTGCATGATACAAAAACTACTAATTGGCATACACAAGTTCGTGCCTTATAATAATTGTTTGCACTACTTTACCCATGAATAATCAGTATAACGAATAATGTAGCTAGTCGGAAAAATACTTATAAAGGTGGATAGGTGTAATTTTGTTTTTTTAACAGTTTAATGAAACAAAATTGAACTCTTACAATAATTATGCTGTTTTAAACTGACAATTATTAAAACTACAAAAGTACAATTAAATTATGAGTTTACTGGTCAGTTCTGTGCTGGTCACCGATAATTGTATCTTTGTTGAAATACATCTCTCTCTACATTCATAAAAAGGATATTATACAAGTGTTAGTTCTCAAAGTTGACCTCAATCGTGTTTTTATGATTTTCAGCTTTGAAAATGTTCTGTCGCTGTCCCGCATGTCACCTGTGTACATGGTATCGTCCACACAAACTTGTAAACAATATAAAAATTGAGGAATAAATCAGACTGAGACAGATAAAAAATTACAGAGAGTTCACATCCCAAAAAAATAAAGCATTTATCCGTGTCATCACAATTAAATTTATCTGATTCTTCCTATAACCAGGCTTCTTCTAACTCTAGATCTTACTTTTCACCATGACTTTTTTTAACTATAGATCCATTCTCTCTTTCACATGGATGTTTACAAAACTTTTTTATTGGTTTGCAAACTGTTTGAACTCAACTAGTAACTTAATTCTATCAATCTTATAATTATTTTCTGACTCTTGAAGCATATTTCCAGGGAAGTTTTCAATCCTTTTGATTTCATTAAATCGTTCCTTCAATGTGAGTTAACAGAATTTACTTAAATATTTTTACCATATTATAGTATGCTGCTCATTAAGAAACCAATATTTTTGTTTTGTTGGTAAGAAAAAAATTATTGCAAATTCTGAAGTTATTTGGGGGCCCCTATAACCCTGGCGCCGTCGGCAATCGCCAACCTGGCCAGACCGCCCCTGCTCTCTGTTACACCTATGCATGATCCTCCAATCCACCCACACTTGAGTGATGTTGCAATATTCAGCCCACCCTTGTGGGTACGCATATTGACAAGTTGGCCATCAACTGTGTAATTATTCCCTCCCAGCCTTGTCTACCCTCTGATCCCATTTCATAACTGTTTGTCTAAGAACTATTGAATACAGTTCCGGTTTTGCAATCTTTGTACTGCCACAGAGAAAAACAAAACAGAGGTTGCTTTCTTATGGCCACAGCAAATGCCTAAGCGGCAGTTATAAATAGGTTACAACTAATGTACATCTTCATACTGTACACCTGCAGTATTACTACGTTCATCCTTGAGGAGTTGGGGGAATAAGAGAGGGACTGACAAGGTGCTGGCCGTTATCGCATGGCAAACTGGAGAAATAACTACTCGACACACACTCAGCACACTATTGAATGTGACCTCTGCTTCTTTCTTCTCTGTAGTGCAGCTAATATTTGGTTGAGCTTGTTGTGGGGAAGCTTAGAGTGAGACAGTGAGTGAGATAGATGGGAGTGCAGCTCACTGGAGAGAGGGTGAAGATCACAAACTTCCAAGAAAACAAGAGAGATTGAAGAAAAGAATGGACAGGGGTATTAAGTTGTAAGAGGGGTAAGGGGGAGAACATCTCAGAAAGTGTTTCGTAAATATTTAAAATTAATTCCTAAAATGAGATGATAGATGGTGGACATTTTGATGAAAATTTTAAGTACCTGCAACTATCTATTTTTTATCCGATTATGTGTGTTCTTGAAAGACTTCCTCATTTATATTTAAATTTTCTCTAATAAAACCAAGAAAAAGGTAGTTTTATGACTAAAACTCTTCAGCAGTACCTTAGTTACGGCTGTTTGGTCATGAAAAATATTACTATTACATTTTGCAGATGCAGTTTCCTTATCATAAAAATCTAAGTGAATTCTGTAATAGGAGAAATTTTCTAGGTTTGTCTGTTTGTAAGGTGGCACTAGATTGCCAACTCATTTTATCACCATTATTGACACTAACATTGGAGATGTTTGGTGGAAATTCATTTGTCTTAAGTGGTGGGAGGGAGCTCATGTCTGAGAAAGTAGGTTGTGGTGTGGCCTTTTTCTCATCACTCGGCCTAGATGTGTTCACTGTAGTTGCTGCTTTGATTCACATTGTGTACTAGATGTCTGGGGAGTGGCCTATCCCCGAGAAGTGGAACTAATGGGTGCAGTTGGTGTTTGACTGTTTAGTATCACTGAGAGAGTTCATTGGAGTGAATTAGAGATGAAAAAACATGAGTGTTTTGTATTACTCCGAAGCTGACTGTATATGGTATTGAGTGTTGAAGGGAGCTTTTCAGAACTTGTCATGAATAAGACCACCAAACAAAACTTTTGCTGATTGTTATTTATAAGAGTCAATCTCGATGGAACCTCCACTAACTTGTCGGAGACTCACAATGTTCTCAGCAATGCTACAAGGCTGCAGGCCGAGATCACAAAGGGTCTAAATTCAGAGTTCCCATTCTTGATTTTATCCAGTACGCATCATGGCGAGCAAATGAGTTCTTTAGTATTAATTTGCTTTAGATTATCAGATAGCTATTTGAAATAAGTGATGTATTCTTCTATGGTGGGTTTATTATTATACTAGTCTTTTATCACCATACCATAAACAGTCAAACCTGATTTGCCATGATTGGTAAAAAATTATTGGAGACTACTATACTTCCAGTGTTTTAAGAAACAAACACAATGTTTTGGACATGTTTATAAACTCCTGTCGTCTTCAGGTGTTTATTACTACCTTAGCCTACATTTACAATAAGTACATACTTTCCTTGTCCCTGGAATACTAGTATTAACATTAAGCTACCAACTTACAACACAAAACATGGACAATTTACACACCAGCATCCATCAGGCCGTCTGACGCTTGGGCCCCTAGATCGTTTGGAGGGTGTTTTTTACCTTGTCTCCCAAATCATTAGGAAATATCAAACCAACAAAAGCATATGTTTAAAACACAGCAGAATATCTCTAAAACCATGGGATATTTCAAACAACTACAACCTCCTCCCCCCAGTCACCTTTTTGAGTCCGCATCGGCATCACTTGAAAGGAGTTCCCCCACTACTACACCCTGTAAACTTCAAGTTGGCCCATGGGCCGGAGACTACCTAAGACCACCCTTATAATCCCTCGCTGCATCCGTCAGGGCTGCAGCTTTCTAGGTGATGAGTCACCCACTGGCAGTGTTCATATGATGGTACACTTTTTTAATAGGATAGTAATTACACATTTTTAAATGTATATTTGAAATCTACTGAAAAAGTTATGAAAAACGATACCAAACTCGACCTCGGTGTTTGAACATTTAATGTGATAATGACAATGTTTTTAGCCTGAAAAAATCTGGTATACATGACTGGTTTTGAGTGACTCATACTCTTCTGAAAGTAGGAAAATATGACATATTTGTGACCAGTGAGTCACCACCAGTCAAACAGTGAACATCACCAGTGAAATTTCGTTAATGCTATGTGTTTTTGTTCTAAGAATTAACTTTAAGGAGGTTTTTTTAGTGTTTAAAATTTAAAAAGTTAGTGTAAATTCAGTTTTTTAATATTTGTTTTTTTTTTTTTTTTTTTTTTTTGTAATGCCTCCTTCAGAGAAACGGGGTTAAGTGTATCATTCCCAAGCTCGTACTATAATTGTATCAGTCCTTCAGTATTTCGAACGAGAATGTGAAAATAAAGGGCCGCTAAAAGACGTCAAAAAAGTTGTCGAAAGAGTGTCCGATACGTGTCAGGTGTTGATACGGACCGTGGGAAGGATTAAAGCGGAGTTAAAAAGTGTTGATGCCGATACATCGCATCCCAGTGACATCCAACTGGATGAACAGGACTTTCCGCACGATACTGAAGAAGGAGCTGTATGTAACTATGCCACTCCTGCTCTCCAAACCCCCAAAAAGAAGAAACACAAGCAGTCGCGGTTTTCTCGAATGGATGATTTTGATAAGACCGCTATTCGTCGACATTATTGTGAGAAACTATTACAGAAGAAAAGAAGTACCAACGCTCCGAAAACTGCAGGTAACCCTTTGTGAAGCTAATTTATTCAATGGCTCATTACCATCGTTATCCAAATTGTTAAAAAATCTTGGTTTTCGTTGGAAAAAGCTTAACAAAAGAAGACTGTTGATGGAAAAGCCTTATATTGCTTTAGCTAGATGTACATTCTTAAGAAAAATTAAAAATGTGGATATGAGAAAGGTAGTTTTCCTTGATGAAACATGGGGTAACGCCAACACAACAAAGGATGTGGAACGTTGATAGCAACCTAAATGCTCCCCTGGGTAAAGGAAAGAGATTGATCATATGCCACGCAGGAGGATTCAGCGGTTGGATCAACTCACCACCTTTGATTTTCGAATCAAAAAAGACTGTCGATTTCCACGAGGAAATGAACCACGAAGTTTTTGAAGGGTGGTTTTTTGAAGTGTTGTTAAAATCAATTCCAGCCGGTTACACAATTGTGATGGTCAATGCCCCATATCACTCTCGAGTGAATAATCCTGCACCAACAACATCGTCAAGAAAAGGAGAGTACAAAGACTGGTTACGTAACCGTGGAATTCCATTTACACCAGATATGCGCAAGCCTGAGCTCTACAACCTAATCAAACTTCACAAGCCTCAGCTTACTTCCTATGTCATTGACAAAAAAGCGGCTGATCTAGGATTTAGGGTAACTAGGCTACCACCATACCATTGCAATTATAATCCGATTGAAATGGTATGGAGCCACTTAAAGGGATATGTGGCATCAAAGAATATTACATTCAAACTATAGACGTTCAGACACTCTTCATGGAAGCTGTGAACTCTTATCCCTCCGCAACCTGGGAAAAATGTGTTGATCAGTGAAAACAGAAATGGACAATGATTGGCTTAGTGAAGGACTTGATGACAACAGTGTGCAGGAACTGATCATCATCCTTGCTCCAGGGGACTCAGATGAGGATGACAGCGACTGGGACAGCGAAGATGAAGACGACTTGGGAGTCGCTCAGCTTGAATGAGTAAGTTGTTTCATTGTATATAGGCCTATAACTTTTCTCCCAATTGTTATTGTAATTTTTACTTTAAAACATAATTATTATCTCAGTTAGTTAATAAAATATGATTAATAACGAATTCTGCCGTCAATTTTTCTTCCTCAACAATCCTTAACTAAAGTTTTGATATTCATAAAAATGATAAAACCTAGGTCAAATGAAAAATGATCCTTTTTTTTCCAAATAAATTTAGGAAAAATTATAATTTCTGTTCAATTACAGTATACGCAATGCAAGTTGAATTACATCTGAGAGGCAATACAGCTCGAGACCTACTTTCAGTGTTAAAATCTATCAAAGCCTACTTGAGTTTGGTATCATTTTTCATAACTTTTTTAGTAGAATTCAAATATACATTTAAAAATGTGTAATTACTATCTTATTAAAAAAGTGTACCATCATATGAAAACTGCCATTAGGTGACTCATCACCTAGACAGCTGCAGCCCCGACGGACGCGGCGAGGTATTATAAGGGTGGCCTTAGGTAGTCTCCGGCCCATCGGCCAACTTGAAGTTTACAGGGTGTAACCATCACTTTGTCTTTGACGTTCATGGTGAGTTCAGCAGTTTATGGTAACTAGTACCCCATCCTGGTGGAGTAAGAAAATCAAATGCTGTTCGGATATTTTTACATTAAATAACTTGCTCTGTGTATTCTTGAACATTTTCATATTTTGTATTTCATATTGTGTTTAGTTATAATTATGTTATGTGTGATAGTTTTTAGGAAAACTTGACTTTAGTAAACCGTAGTCTATAAGCACATAGTTTTTAGGGGTTTCTTAAATTATTATGTGTTAAGGAAAAAGAAAAAGGACTAGTTATAAATGTAGTAAGTAACACCTGAAGGTGACAGAAGTTTTCAACCTGTCGAAAAGTTGTGTTTGGTTCCTTAAAACACTTGAAGCATTTGAAATCTACAAAAATGTTCTACCAATCATGATCAATCCAATGCTAACAGATAATGTTCAAACAACAGTTGATTTGCCATGTTTTTGATGAGTTAGATAGGCATCTCCAAGGAAGGTGTGATGAAGAGGGCTTTTAAAAACGTTTGTATTAAATAGTATGTTGATTTTTATTAATTAAATACATAATGAAAACTACATTCAAAAAATTAATTTAGTACAATGGACATTCGATTGTTTGCTGTAAGAAGCTAGCTGATCAGAGGAAGAGAAGAAGAATCAGTGCAAATCTTTGTGTTCAATGTTGAGTTGTCACCAGGAATGTTGCTTGTTGCGTGTAACCCTTATTGAATATTTATTGTAATTGTGATTTGATTGTATTTTTAATTGAGTATAAAACTTATTATAATCACAAAACATGGGTCTCTTCTCTCATTGTTACCAACTATTTTAATAAGAGTTAATTGCTTATTGAAAAATACCAATCAAAATGTTTGATTTTTATAACATAACTTTTTTATAAATCTAAAAAATGTATGTTTGTTATTTAGAACCATTCTGCATTTTAACTGTTTTTATTTTTGTTTTGTATAGTTTAATTACTTTTCTCAGGTTTGTTATTATCATATTTTCTGTTAATTTCAAGGTAAAATGGATGGTTCATTAGTGTTTCTTTATTAGTTAATTGATCAATTTTTGACAATATATTTGGAAATTTTGTTTATGTCTTGTTTTTAATTTATTTGTTTTAAAGTTATTAAATATATAAATAATTAAATATACACAAAGTGTGTAACAGTAGTTTATCAGAATATGCAAGCTATTGGTTTCGACAGTCTTGCTGACTTCATTATACATAGGTATATGTGGAAGATACGAGTTTTGTCAAACCACAAAATCTGCAATCAACCATGACTACCTACTTTGCAGATAAATCATGGATCATCTTATTTTATCTGAGTCGGTAATCATTGTTAAAGTCAACAATGGTTTGAATTCCTTTCATATAAAACTGTTCTAGCTATAATTCTCTTCATAATTTATATTTGATATTTGAGACTTACATTCATGACAAATGTGTGTCGATCCTTTACAGGTAGATCTCAATCAGTAGGTCCGAATACAACGTACTCGAGTGAGAACCGATCCCCGAAACGAAATGTAAAAGCGAGCACCAAAGTGCAGGCAAATGGTCCAGTTCCAGCAGAGAAGCGCATCAGACCCAGTGAGTTATAGGTTAGGTTAGTCTGAGTAGCCAAGCATGAACAAGGCAGCCAGCTCTACGCTTCAGATACTAAAGAGTAAACCACCATTTAATATAAACAGTTAAATATATATATATATATATATATATATATATATATATATATATATATATATATATATATATATATATATACATATATATATATATATAAAACCATTTTATTATGACTTTGTTGTGATTTAATTATTATCTCCAATGTACAAAAATATTACAGTTAATCGTACTTTAAAAGAATCATATTATTTTATTTCAGTTATGTCCTATTTGATGGTTGTTAAATCACCTATCTTTAAAACTATTACATATTTTTATTTTATACTAAAATTTTTAATAAAATAAAAACAAATTTTTCAATATTACAAAGTAAATTACGTTCAATTTTACGTAGTTTTGCCAGAGGCCTTGACTGTAGGGTCCTGACATTATAGCAAGACAATGGTATCAAGCAACATCGAGCGCGGCTGTTCCTTGAATGGGTAACCGGTGAAGGATCCCGTCCTTGCACATAACCCGCCAGTTCGGCAACTGGTGGTGGTTCACCAATAATCCATTAGTCACTAGGTTAAGTGTTAGATAGGGCTTCATAACTCTAACTTCACCTGGTAAAACAAGACCTTTTTAACTTTTAAATTTACATTTGCTACTTTGATTTTCTAATTTTAAACCAAACGTTGTAGCCAAGAAAGTTTTAGCTGGCAGTTGTGTTCAAACTCACTTACATCTAGATATCTGATCGAAGACTTGCACACTTTTGTAAATACCTGTCATTTTACCATAGTTGTAGGATTATTGATAACTGTATTTAAATAGAAATAAACAGAAACTTAAAACATCACGAAGTAGTTTTAATAAAATGGTTTACCTATTATTTATCAAGTTATTCAAATTTCCACAGTAAATTAAAATCTGATATAAAATCTTCATTTCAAACATATTTAGCAACTCCAAATACAAATTTTATGGAATCCTGTTCCCTAATTTATATTAAACTTAGTTAAATTTTTTAAAAATATTGCTATATGTTCGATGAAATATAACATTTTATAATAAAATACAATAACAATATTATAAAATAATAATAAAAAATGAAAGGGATACCATGAAATGTTAAAAAATGGCAACATTTTAATTTAAAACTCATAAACTAACTAAAATTTGTTTTGATTTTTATGAAATATGTTCTTTAGTTTTATTGATCATTTAATTGAAATTCCATTATCTAGGTATAAAACAAAGGTAATGTCAAAATAATTACTACCTAGACGTTTGTTGATATTGACCGCCTTATTTATCACACTAAAACTCACAAAATATTTGTCTCAATAGAGTATAAAATTTTGGAGGGACAGTTCATATATATATTTTGGATCCACCTTATTTAATATCAAGGTTATTTTTCCATTACAATCAGAAGAGATTTTAAAGCATATGATTTTTATTCGATAACTACTTTCAAGAAGAAACATTCAGTTTGAGAATCACAAGGACGGGTTTGGTACGTAACACCTTACATACACATACTCGTACATGCTTCTGGTCATTGTCTACCTCTTGCTATGCTGTGGTCTCCCTCTCCTCACCTGATACCATGGAGGAAATATTGCCCAAATCATAAATTCTATTTGTTTTTGCTCAATAGCAGTTAAAAAATATTATTACGTTGATATATTGGGCTTGATTATTGGGTTGATAATAAAAAATATTATTAGGTTGATTATTGGGTTGAATATTTACATTTGGTCAAATCAAAATACTCAATTGTTTGTTTTATAAAATGTTGCATTTTGGAAATAAAGAGTCGTCTTCCAAAATAAAGTCTTGAAAAAATTTGCAGAATACACACAAAAAAGCTGTGTTTTCTTTCATATTATGTAAATGACAATGTTAGTTTTAGGGAAAATGCTTAGTGCTTAAGACTTATTCAAGTAAAGATAACTCATCTACTTTTTGTGAAATTACCCAAGAAGCTTAGATTTAAAAAAAAATAAAAATGTTACTCTTCAGTTTACGTGGGCTGCAGGCCTTTTTGTAAACTTGAACTCAGCAGTACAACGCTCAGCAGTACTACTGAGCCACCACCATGCATGTATTCTTTTACAGGTACAAATAGCATGTCCTTGTAAGTTTGATATTGCTTCCTTCAGGAGGCTTCCAGTAAGTCTTGGAGAGAAAAAAGATTCAGAAGAAGCCTCCTGATGAGATTAACAATTAAACACCCATAAACGACATTTCATGTATGGTGAGTGGAGGCCCTACATCAAATACACAGGTTGTATATTTAAACTGTCACCATTTTAAATTCATACAAAATTTAGAGGTTGACTCAAACACTTTTGTGGTGCAGCGTTTTCCTAATGAGGATCTTTAATTTGATGTGCAACTTGACCCATGCTCTTATTTATGATTTTCTTATGACTCCCTGTTGGATGTCCCCTGATGTGATAAAACATTGATAATTGCCTCAAAAACTTAACTTTTTTATAGGATTGATTTGTCAATCTGTATTGGTTCAACAAATAAAACGCTGTTTTCATACGTTTTGAACACTCTGTGTATGAAATAGAGAAGGCCCGTTGTTCTAGGTAATGTATGTTTGGTATTTATTGCGTTGATCCATCTTTTGAACCATTATTTTGAGTCTCCTTAAACACTTGTTCCTATAAAAACAATAAATTTAAAAAATCTGTGCGGCTAAATCAAACACACAAATACTTCCTCCATGGTTTATAGGCCTACAAACATCTGCATGAAGCACGATTCAATGCAGTACCCATTCAAGAACAGTTCTCAGAAACACTGTGTTCCTCCCCCCCTCACTGGATTTGAAAGACCATTAATTTATTTCACAATCAAACAATAGATTCCTCTAACTTATAAACATATGTTTAATTTTGACACTTAACTATGTTTTTTATTATATAAATATTATTATTGTTTTTAAATAGATACTTATAAACTGAATATTCTTTTCAAACTATTATAATATAATTACAATTGTTATATTTATTAGATAATATAGAGCTCATTCCTCAAGAACAGGCTGTAGCACATGTGGGGAATTTTCAAGTTATTTTTTCAAATGTATTCTTTATTGTATTATTCATTTTTACTGAAATAAACAGATTTTCATTTAATTTCATTCATTTCTTGGAGTTTGTTCAAAACCAAATTTAAACAGTTGTTAGTTAGCTTCTTCTTAGTTGAGAGCATATTTTATTTTGTGTAAAGATACTTTGAATACTATCTAAGATCTGTGGGAAAGTACGTGAACATTCAAGCATGACGTTAATGGATTTTTCCTAATGACGTTTTGGTTAACTAGATAACTAAATACCATTAATTACCTAAGCCGATTAGACCAATCTATAAATATATTTTGAAAATATTAAAAACAACATAAATAGCCAGTGTATGGCCATGGCATACGATTTATGCAACCACCACATGTTTTTACGGTTCAATTATCTAAACAGTATCATCAGAATTGCCATTTTGTGCATAGAGAGCTGAACTATCTTACACATATTTTGCCGGCGTGGTGGCTCAGTGGCTAAAGGTTTGGACTGCGGAGGGCAAGGTCCAAGGTTCGAATCCCCACTGAGCCAACGGTCGGTATTTGCACAGTTCATGCACAGGCCTGTAGGCCCATGTGAACTGGTGAGTGAAGTTTTTTTAATAAAAAAAATAAATAAATAAAAAATAATAAACACTTTACGTGTAATGTTCATGTGATTATATGTAATAATATATAATAAGCCTTGCTTGGCTAAAATACTTGAAAAAAAGTGTATGTGAGAGATGGAAATTTTTTTATATTTTTCTATAGCTTAGTCACAGAGTTAAAGTTTGTTGTTAAATTTTTCCAATTTAAATTATATGTTTGGGTTTAGTATTAAATAAATATTTTGTCTGTACTAGTATCTTTTCTAAAGCCACTTCGAGCAAGTTTCTCTTAAAAAAAAAAATTCTAAACATAATAAGAGACTTAACCATACAAAACAATTATGCATTTTAAATTGTTCGTAAATTAAACTGCAATTTAAATATAACTTCAAATCCAACCAGCAATCGGTCAATCTTAACTACCCTCCTAATTTTTGGGCTGCTTATATAATGATGTGTATAAAACATAAGGTGTACCTGTATGGTAAAGTTGTTGAAGACTCACAAGCAGCAACGTACGCTGTAACTACATCCCCGGGGCTGGTCTAGACATAGTAATAGGAACTAGGAACCACTCTGACCAATATTAAAAACAAAACACTAAATTTTGATACTTCTGTTTTTATTTGAAGTACTTACACAGCAAATGTAATGACTATTCATGAACATGTTTTGCTGAATCCATGGCAGAAACTAACATATACATATATGCTGAGTAGTCAAGTTAAAACAGAGATCTTGCTTCATTACTAGGCGTTTTGGCCATTCTGTTGAGGATACATCTTGTACATTGGTTGAAAGACAAACAATAGAATTTACTGACTCATAATAGTTAACACGTTAAAACATAGGATATAGGGTTTAAGTATTAGTCACTAAATAGTTAAAACTTAAATATTATAAAGTATAAATCTTTCAAGTTTTGTAGTTACAAATTTTATACAAACTAAAAAGTAAAACATTAAATAAACAATAAATAACATAAAATTAAAACTTGCTAGGATAGATAACAATCAGAAACTCAATAACACACGTCACAGTACTACTAAACATACTTCACAAGACCACTTAGCCCACTTTACAAGACCACTGAAGCCTAATTAACGAGACCACTAAAAACATGTCATAATACCGCTAAATCCCAATTCACAAGATCACCAAATAAACGTCACAAAACCAATAAACACATGACACAAGACCCCTAAACCTCAAGTCACAATACCAGTAAACCCCAAGTCACAAGACACTAAATGCATGCCACAAGACCTCTAAATACGTGTCACAAGGCCATTAAACCCCAAGTCTCAATACTACTAAACCCCAAGTTACAAGAGCACCAAATAACCCCCTCACAAGACCAGTAAACCTCAAATCACAATACCACTAAATACATGTCACAAAGCCATTAAATCTCAACTCACAATATTACTAAACCCCCAAGTCACAAGACCACCAAATACACGTTAAAAGACCCCTAAACCTCAAGTCTCAATACTACTAAACCCCAAGTTACAAGACCACCAAATAACCCCCTCACAAGACCAGTAAACCTCAAGTCACAATACCACTAAACACATGCCACAAGACCCCTAAACCTCAACTCACAATACCACTTAACCTCAAGTCTCAAGACACTACATGTATGCCCCATAAACGTAAGTCACAAAACCTCTAAGCACGCCTCACAAGGCCATAAAACCTCAACTCACAATACCACTAAACCTCAAGTCACAAGACCACCAAATACTTTTCATAAGACCACTAAACACACACATAGTAAAATTCTATGTCCAGAGTTTTAGACGGCATCTGGCGAGTATTCAGTTTGGTACAATTTCGGTAGTTGAAAACATAACCCAAAATTAAAATTTAGTAAAGTCAAAATTTACTAAATATTTTGAAATTATAAAGAGCCGACACTTTAAAATTGAATTTTCAGTTACTACTTGTAAAAGTCTGTACATGCTGATTGATCTGAGACCGTGTGAACTAGGTGGAGTAGGAATCACAAAGTCTGAGAATTCTGAATGAGGATGGAACCTGTGTTTTGAGAACTAAGGTCTGGTTTATTCTTAAGAATGAAATAATTGCTAAATTACTGGTTTCTAATAATTGTTTAATACTGTAAGTAAAATATTTTACTTGTGTATGGGCAACAGAAATAAACTAGAGGAAAAGGGTATGGAAGTAGAGATTGAAATTACCTACTGTAGATTTCCTTTAGCATTGTTAGATTCTTATATGTACTAATCAAAATGTTGTTATTTATACTGGACAGAATTTAAAAGCCTTCATAGCGGTGGAATTGTAATGCTACAAATTGAAGATATACCATTTGAAACTTTTAGTAGCATGTGATACTTAAATTTTACTTGAAAAAATGGTTATATATAACATGCCATTTATTAAGTAAATGTTAGAAATAGGCTTGTGCATTGAGGTGTAATGGAAATATTATGTTTGTTGTAGTTGTTGCTTTTCTATATATTTTGTTACTGCCTTGATTGTCTTAGCATTATTATCATTATGCTGATTGTACTATTACTTAGCATTTTTTGTTTTCCTTGTTGTTATTTAAATTAGTGTATCAAAAGTTCATTATACTTTATTATTTCAACAAGGGTTGGTATTTATGACTTAAATATTCTTTTTCATAGTAAATATACTATCACTGTGTATTTGATTACTAACAAAAAACAAAATCTTAACTTCTAATCCTTAGAGCTATTATTTAGTTCTTGTGTATGTGAAGATTGTTTAATGTCATAGACACTAGCAGATTTTTGACATCTTAGTGTTTTAGCTTATTTTCTTTATGTCTGTCTCTCTTTAGCTACCCTAACCACCACTGCTCCCCCCCGAACTAAAAGTAACTCAGGTACCCGAAGGACAACTCCCAAGGGAGCAGCGAACAAGGTCACTCCACAATCTAGTGAGTACCTCAGTGGCGTAAGTTTTCATTTCAGGGCACGCCGGATCAGGCAACTTGTGTCGCATGTTCAGTGTTGTGTTTGTGTTTTTCCACCATCACCTGCCTCATGTGAACTCTGCTGTTTACCAGGTATATTCTGTAACTTGTTACACGACCAAAAGTGTTTACCTTTTGAATATTAATTTATACTGGTAGTTTTTGGATTTATAATGAGTCAGTTTAGTTAAATTGGCCCTAATTTTGAAAAAGGTAAGTGTTTTCTCCCTTTACTGCTTACATCGCTTCAGATGTTTTCTATTTATTTGCTTAAGCCACATACTTGGTAGCTCATTGTACAAATAGATTTATGCTATCATTCTTAAGCGATTTGCTATGTTTAAACTGTTTATTTACATTTGCCTTTCTACATTACATTTTAGACCAATCACTCCTTGGGCTTCTGAAATTTTAATTTTCAACACATCCTGAAATAAGAATTTGGCTACTGCAGATTAAAATTCAGTTTAGCATGCATTATATAATATATATTTTTAATTTAACTATTTAATGGAAATATTTTGTAGGCAATTGTAGAGTTTTATTATTTTTCTAGGTGATAAACCTCAAAGCAAGATTCTATGTTTTTGATTTAATGGTTTCAATAATTTTTTTTATTTATAAAAATGTTCACTTGCCAGTTCAAATGGGCTTGCAAGTCTGTGTTTGAACTTTGTTCAACTAGTGAAGTCCCGACCATTTAGCTCAGTTAGGAATTCAAACTTTGGACCTTACCCTCCATAGTCCGAAGCTGGCAAAGAAGTTTGCTTAGAGAGAAATAGTTAAGAAGGAATTACAAAATCACCATCACCATATTAACAGAAAATTGGCCTGAGGAATTATTAATGCAGAGAGTGACAGTATCACCAGAGGTGAGGGTTGGCTGCTTAGTCTGCTTATGTGGAGTTGGAGCATTTAAACCACTACTATGCACAATTTACAAGTTTCAAATTGAAAATTTCTTGTTAAAAACCAACTGTACATTATCCCAGTAGTCGACTGATGCAAATAACAAATATCTAATTTACGATTCAATTAAATCTGTTGGTTGTTTTAGTGTTCCTCAAAATAGTGGATTTTATTGATCTGATTTTGAACTGGGAATCAATGCAAATTGTGTGAGTTGAAATGGGGCATGGTGGTTAGGCTGGTCATGGAATTGACGTGTGGAATCTCAGACTACGAAACACATAATAAACCACTGTTGATAGTGTCCTTTCTGTGCAGATATTGATGGTCTAAACAGGCTAATAAAGCAAGAAATTGAAAGATGGACAGGTTTGGACTTAGTTTGGTGATGGGATCTAATTTTCTCATGATTATTTTGTTATAAAAGAATTTTGCACTTGAGGATAGAACTGGATGTTAAGTTGAATAATATATATATACAGATGTTTGACCTTTTGTGGTGGTGGCATATAATCGGGTGTCTTTTTGGTACATTATAGAAAAAAAGGTGCTATGTACCAAAATATCATTTCACACACTCAGGACCTTTGTGCAATATTCTTGTGCAATTCTCTTAAATTTAATTGAGATCATGGCACATTTGAATTTCAATAAAACCAGTCTCAATGACATAGCGACCTCTAAGTTTCACCGTTCATTTTCTTTCATGAAGACCTTTAACAAGAGGTGTAATTTGATGAGGGTTTACATTTAAATGTTTAGGTTGAGCCCAAAATTTGGTATTTTGGGGGCAGGGGCAATATTGTGATAGCAAACAAAAAGAGCAATTTGATACCTTATTGAAGTTTGAAATATTACGAAGACAATATAAAAGTAGATGTACTTTTTAAATTTCTACTATTGAGTAATAATATACAAAGTAAGAACCACAACATAGTAAGGAATAGTGAAAATGTTGGTCATATTTTAAAAGTGAACTTTTTTATGTTGATTGCAAGTCTATTTGGAATTTTCCTAGGTCACACTAGCTGACTGTATGTGCTTTGCTATGTGAAATAAAGATCAAACGGAAGGTTTTTTTTTCAAGAGTAAACCTGGCAACATTTATTAGATAAATAGTTTTTTAATTAGCATAATACGTGTTGGTACATATACAGTACAAGTAAACGTCACACAACACAAATTTATTACAATATAAGCACAAAATGCACAAATATACTACAATACAAGCACAAAATGCACAAATATTATGGTGATCGATTTCGGTGAACCACGCTCACCTTCCTCAGACCAGAGGGATTCACAAAAGAATCATTCTTTTGTCATTCTTTTGTGAATCCCTCTGGTCTGAGGAAGGTGAGCGTGGTTCACCGAAATCGATCACCATAATATTTGTGCATTTTGTGCTTGTATTGTAGTATATTTGTGCATTTTGTGCTTATATTGTAATAAATTTGTGTTGTGTGACGTTTACTTGTACTGTATTTATTAGTTTGAACAATTCTGACTTTCCCCTATATTCATGGAATCACAGAGAAAGTAGAAACAGAGGTTGCTTCCCTATGGCTGCAACCTTATGCTGTTGGATGTGACCTCTGTTTATTTCTTCTCTATGGTGGACAGAAAAAGTACTGTCAAGGTAAAAAAATATCCATTGCAATGAGGTCAATAAATCTATATTAGGGGAGCTCAATCCAAAGTAAAATCATGTATAAACATATTTATTTTATATCACTGCCCTTGCGCTACTAGTTGACAATAATGCTACGTTTTGAAATATAATTAATGTTTAGTTTAATCAGCTGTTAAATTGAAGCTTTCAGTATAAACAGTCTTCTTTGCATTAAATTAACACGGGAAGTAACTTTAGAACCTGGTGGAGTGAAGCCCTGAGATAAAAGTGTGATCAGAGCCCTTTGCTTTTCCTGTTAAAGCATACCAAGATTCACTTCTTCACTGTATTGGGAAGTTGGAGAGAATATGATATCTGAGTGAGGGCTTTGCCTTTGATATGTCATTACTAACCACATAGCTAGATGGCAAATAAATTGGTAAAAAGTTGATTGAATCTAAGGTGAAGAAAAATGTGAAATAGGTAAATGGTAGGAATGGGTTTGAAGAGCAGCAGGAACAATGGAACAGAGGAGTCATGTGATCTGACAGTTGTAATGAGTCCTAATGTGTAACTGAGTGTGTTGTGGCTTGGTGGGAGTGGGTCACAGATGATAAGGATGTTGGGAGGAGTGATCAACTCAACCGATAAGGTGTGCCTGTCTGTGGACAAAGTCTGCCTCTACCAATCCGTGATATTGCACTGGGATATAATCTTTCTATACCCCAGATAGACAGACTGAAACATTATTGACCATTTGCTTACATTGTTATAAGTTATCCTCTCATTATAAATGTCGTAAGCTCTCTCAATCGTATGGTGAAGGGTAAAAAAGGATTTGATCGGCCGGTATCAGGTTATTTATTATCCACAGTACCTTATTTTAACTCTTTGAGAGGAAATATTTCAAAATTTTCTCAGTACCCAATTAGAGCTTATAAATAATATTTGTGTCAAGTTTCAAGGTTAAAAACTATATATTTTTTTAGAAACTATGATCAGTCAATGGTTTTTAGCTTTAATATTTAATAATTCATCAAAACAAAACTTTTAGGAACCCTTTACTTATGAATAAAACAAAACGGCAAATGATTTTGAATATGTAATTTATTTCATAAAGAAATAATTCATTTTTATAGGAAATATGAAAGGGGGAAGCCTACTTCATGAAAAAATCTCAAGAAAAACTCACACTTTCCTATTTTGAGAATGCTTTTTGAAAACACGCCTGTGTTACTTACACACGATTCTGATTTTGTTAGTTGGTAAAAAGCACAATACTTATGCATTTGTATATTTTGTTGATGATAAGTAGTTGTTAACTAAAGGAACTTCAAAAAATCCAACATTTGCTTACAAATTATAAAATTAACTAGAAAAAAAATCCTATAGCGTGATTTTTTTTTATATTTTAAAATATTATTTTCCTTTTATTTTTCTATTCCATACTAACTTCATCAATGAAATTAAAAATTAACTCTACACTTGGTTAATTTACTTAAATTATTCATTATTAATTTACTCTTTTAATATAGAAGAGGAAGCTCCTTTGGATATAGACACTGTGGATGGAGCAGCAGAGCCAGAAGAACCAGGAGAAACTGAACTGGCTGTTGATGTGGAACCAGTTGTCAAGTCGCCACCGGAACCCACCAGAGTCAAGTCTCCTGAACAGATTTTGATGCGTTCTCCAGAGCCAGTCAACTGGACCGTTCCCCTGGACACTGGAAAAACCTTTACTGTAACACAAAATGTCCATGAAGGTGAGCTACCTTATTAGAGAGTTCTGTTACTATCCTAAGCTTAGAGATAACCTTGACTGTCTCTTGTAGATTGCAAGTGCCGTTTAGTAGACTGGGAGACAAGATACCCCATAATAGTACCAGTGAAATAACCATTACATTTGATTTATCACAATAAAATATTTAATTCTTATTGTACACACTCAAGGTTTATTGTACAATTCAGCAGGTGAAGCAAAGATGTGGGTCTTAGAAGTAAGTCAACCTAACTGTAAATGATAGTTACGTTAAAAGTTAAAAGATAGTTAAAAGATAGATACACACTAACATTTACATTTGTACATGTGCTAATATTTATTAAATTCATAACCACTACAAAAACAAAATTGAAATTCAACCTATGAACTGAACAAAAACCAGCTTACAATCAGAATCTGCACACAACATTAACGTTTTACACTTATAATTTTGTGAAACGTATTTTCCAATTATAATAGTAATTTTAAAGCAAGGTATATTTTTAACTCAGAAAAAATAAAATTCAGTTGAGTAAAGATCACAAGTACTGCACCTCAATACATGGTTGTTTTTGTACAGTACAGGATATTTGCTACCATTTGTTTAACAGTATTTAATATAAAAATAGATGCTCATTAACTTTTCCTTTGATTGGAGGATGAAAAGTGTTCCACAGTCAGAGGTAATTGAAGAGATAATTTCAATGGAAAAAATGAAAATAATCGATTGAATTAGAATCAGCCTAAAATACTGATTTTTTAAAAATTATGTTGTTTGTCACTCCCCCTTATTATGTCCCCACTATACCACACAACACTTCCCCTCTCGCTCATGTCACGTACCTTGCTTCACCTGCTGTACTGTACCTCCAGCCCCCTCCTTATGTCCCCACTATACCATACAACACTTCCCCTCTCGCTCATGTCACGTCTCTTACTTCATCTACTGTGCTGTATCTCCAGTCCTCTCCTTGTGTCCTGACTATACCACACAACACTTCCCCTCTCGCTCATTTCACGTCTCTTAATTCACCTACTGTACTGTATCTACAGCCCCCTCCTTATGTCCCCATTATACCACACAACACTTCCCCTCTCGCTCATATCACGTCTCTTAATTCAGCTACTGTACTGTATCTACAGCCCCCTCCTTATGTCCCCATTATACCACACAACACTTCCCCTCTCACTCATGTCAGGTCTCTTACTTCACCTACTGTGCTGTATCTCCAGTCCTCTCCTTATGTCGCCACTATACCACACAACACTTCCCCTCTCACTCATGTCAGGTCTCTTACTTCACCTACTGTGCTGTATCTCCAGCCCCCTCCTTATATCCCCATTATACCACACAACACTTCCCCTCTCGCTCATATCACGTCTCTTAATTCACCTACTGTGCTGTATCTCCAGCCTCCTCCTTATATCCCCACTATACCACACAACACTTCACCTCTCGCTCATATCACGTCTCTTAATTCACCTACTGTGCTGTATCTCCAGCCCCCTCCTTATGTCCCCATTATACCACACAACACTTCCCCTCTCGCTCATTTCACCTCTCTTAATTCACCTACTGTACTGTATCTACAGCCCCCTCCTTATGTCCCCATTATACCACACAACACTTCCCCTCTCGCTCATATCACGTCTCTTAATTCAGCTACTGTACTGTATCTACAGCCCCCTCCTTATGTCCCCATTATACCACACAACACTTCCCCTCTCGCTCATGTCACGTCTCTTACTTCACCTACTGTGCTGAATCTCCAGCCCCCTCCTTATATCCCCATTACACCACACAACACTTCCCCTCTCGCTCATATCACGTCTCTTAATTCACCTACTGTGCTGTATCTCCAGCCCCCTCCTTATATCCCCATTATACCACACAACACTTCCCCTCTCGCTCATATCACGTCTCTTAATTCACCTACTGTGCTGTATCTCCAGCCTCCTCCTTATATCCCCACTATACCACACAACACTTCACCTCTCGCTCATATCACGTCTCTTAATTCACCTACTGTGCTGTATCTCCAGCCCCCTCCTTATATCCCCATTATACCACACAACACTTCCCCTCTCGCTCATATCACGTCTCTTAATTCACCTACTGTGCTGTATCTCCAGCCCCCTCCTTATATCCCCACTATACCACACAACACTTCCCCTCTCGCTCATATCACGTCTCTTAATTCACCTACTGTGCTGTATCTCCAGCCCCCTCCTTATATCCCCATTATACCACACAACACTTCCCCTCTCGCTCATATCACGTCTCTTAATTCACCTACTGTGCTGTATCTCCAGCCCCCTCCTTATATCCCCACTATACCACACAACACTTCCCCTCTCGCTCATATCACGTCTCTTAATTCACCTTCTGTGCTGTATCTCCAGCCCCCTCCTTATATCCCCACTATACCACACAACACTTCCTTTCTCACTCATGTCATGTCTCTTACTTCACCTACTGTGCTGTATCTCCAGTCCTCTTCTTATGTCCCCACTATACCACAAAACACTTCCCCTCTCGCTCATTTCACGTCTCTTACTTCACTTACTGTGCTGTATCTCCAGTCCTCTCCTTATGTCCCCACTATACCACACAACACTTCCTTTCTCACTCATGTCATGTCTCTTACTTCACCTACTGTGCTGTATCTCCAGCCCCCTCCTTATGTCCCCACTATACCACACAACACTTCCCCTCTCACTCATGTCAGGTCTCTTAATTCACCTACTGTGCTGTATCTACAGCCCCCTCCTTATGTCCCCACTATACCACACAACACTTCCCCTCTCGCTCATATCACGTCTCTTAATTCACCTACTGTGCTGTATCTCCAGCCCCCTCCTTATATCCCCATTATACCACACAACACTTCCCCTCTCGCTCATATCACGTCTCTTAATTCACCTACTGTGCTGTATCTCCAGCCCCCTCCTTATATCCCCACTATACCACACAACACTTCCCCTCTCACTCATGTCATGTCTCTTACTTCACCTACTGTGCTGTATCTCCAGTCCTCTCCTTATGTCCCCACTATACCACACAACACTTCCTTTCTCACTCATGTCATGTCTCTTACTTCACCTACTGTGCTGTATCTCCAGTCCTCTTCTTATGTCCCCACTATACCACAAAACACTTCCCCTCTCGCTCATGTCATGTCTCTTACTTCACATACTGTGCTGTATCTCCAGTCCTCTCCTTATGTCCCCACTATACCACACAACACTTCCTTTCTCACTCATGTCATGTCTCTTACTTCACCTACTGTGCTGTATCTCCAGCCCCCTCCTTATGTCCCCACTATACCACACAACACTTCCCCTCTCACTCATGTCAGGTCTCTTAATTCACCTACTGTGCTGTATCTACAGCCCCCTCCTTATGTCCCCACTATACCACACAACACTTCCCCTCTCGCTCATATCACGTCTCTTAATTCACCTACTGTGCTGTTTCTCCAGCCCCCTCCTTATGTCCCCACTATACCACACAACACTTCCCCTCTCACTCATGTTAGGTCTCTTAATTCACCTACTGTGCTGTATCTACAGCCCCCTCCTTATGTCCACATTATACCACACAACACTTCCTTTCTCGCTCATGTCATGTCTCTTACTTCACCTACTGTGCTGTATCTCCAGTCCTCTCCTTATGTCCCCACTATACCACACAACACTTCCTTTCTCACTCATGTCATGTCTCTTACTTCACCTACTGTGCTGTATCTCCAGTCCTCTTCTTATGTCCCCACTATACCACAAAACACTTCCCCTCTCGCTCATGTCATGTCTCTTACTTCACTTACTGTGCTGTATCTCCAGTCCTCTCCTTATGTCCCCACTATACCACACAACACTTCCTTTCTCACTCATGTCATGTCTCTTACTTCACCTACTGTGCTGTATCTCCAGCCCCCTCCTTATGTCCCCACTATACCACACAACACTTCCCCTCTCACTCATGTCAGGTCTCTTAATTCACCTACTGTGCTGTATCTACAGCCCCCTCCTTATGTCCCCACTATACCACACAACACTTCCCCTCTCGCTCATATCACGTCTCTTAATTCACCTACTGTGCTGTTTCTCCAGCCCCCTCCTTATGTCCCCACTATACCACACAACACTTCCCCTCTCACTCATGTCAGGTCTCTTAATTCACCTACTGTGCTGTATCTACAGCCCCCTCCTTATGTCCACATTATACCACACAACACTTCCTTTCTCGCTCATGTCACATACCTTGCTTCACCTTTTGTACTGTATCTACAGCCCTCTTCTTATGTCCCCACTATACCACACAACACTTCCCCTCTCGCTCATGTCACGTCTCTTAATTCACCTATTGTACTGTATCTCCAGCTCCCACCTCATGTTCCCACTATACCACACAACACTTCCTTTCTCGCTCATGTCACATACCTTGCTTCACCTGTTGTACTGTATCTACAGCCCTCTTCTTATGTCCCCACTATACCACACAACACTTCCCCTCTCGTTCATGTCACGTATCTTACTTCACCTATTGTAGTGGTCACACTCTACATTCAGATTTAAATCTTCATTTCAACTGGTCTGAATAATATTATAATATATCTTTAACAAGTTGATATTCTATGTATTACTCGACTGGTGCAAATACAGCTATAGGTATTGAAACTGGTTTTAGACTTTCTCACAGGAGGAGACTAGAGTTGTAACAACTCTTACATTATGGTAAACACGCTTGTGAGTCGAGTTGACCTTGCGCCTTGTGCTGAAGACGCACTTGTCCGTCATAGACTAAAGCAGCTGATTACTGCCATTCAATTGTTTATTGTTTAATGAACCATTTTATGCATACTTTACATTTGTGTTTGGATGTAATGTGACTGTAGAGGTGTTTAGTTTTTTGTTTTACGTTTTTAAAATATATTAGATAGTATTTAGAAATGAAGCAAGTAGTTTCAGTATATGTCAAAGGAAGATTTGGTCAGCAGTGAACTTGTTAAACTCCTTGAGCTGTTAGTTTATTGTGGTACCTTTCAAACCATTCAGTATGTATATTACTCATAATGAAATGAAATAAAATGAAATGAAAATGTCCGTATTTTTCCTAGAGAAGAAGTTTGGGCTAGAAAGCCTTCTCTACCAGATAATTCTGTCATACATGATAACATATTATTTCAAATTTATAATCACAACAGACAAGAAAATAAAAATGGATATCTCAATTACAAACAAAACCATATACACTCAAAACTTTAAACTTATATACAAACTTAAAACCAAAAATAATAGGACTATTTAAAATAAACCTTATTTTTCATTACTTTTTTAAGTACTAGACAGTTCAGTTAAAAAAATAAAATAAAATGCTAAGAAACTGGGCTGTATTGAATTTTCACAATTTGGTAAACAATTCAAGATAATATATAGAGGGTGAAAAAAATATGGAAACGCTTTCACAACTTTTTTAGGCTTTTCTTGTAAAAGTGAAATCTTGTTGATGATCATGGTAACAAAGAACATACTTTTTGATGCCATTAGCGATATTTAATCTTTTCAGGGGCAAGGCCCACGAGGAGTTGAATGAAAATCTTCAACATAAGCCTAGGTTGAGTTTGGTATCAAATGAAAGATTTATTCAAGTGAAATTAATTGCCACAAATTGTACTTCAAAATGTTTATTCTTTCCAGAGTAGCATCATTTGGATTTAAAAGAAACTAATTTGAACAATATTATTTCTCTGCTATTTAACAGTTTTTAGTAAATTATTCTAATAAAAAATTATATTTTATAGAACAAAATTATTTAAAAAAATTAAATTATCAAACTATTTATCGAAAAAATTAACCTTGTTGTGAAAGCGTTTCCATATTTTTTTCCATCCTGTGTATATCTGTATGGATAACTATGATGTGTATAGACTTTTTTTGTTAACTTTATGTAGAGAATGAAATCTTGGGACATAATTTATATATTTTCATTTTATTTCTTTGTAAACATTAAATTTAAGATTGAGTTTTTTTACCATCCCCATAATCTGTTCCAAGGGTAATTTAACCGTCTTTTATCATATTTTTATTTTATAAACAAGCCACTAGAGCACTCTTATATTGAACACAAAATTACTTTATTATCATGTTGCCATATTTTTTTTTTTTTTTTTTTATAAAAGATTTTACTATTATACCATTATTTATTTCTAAACAGAGATTTAGCACTGAATTTCAAAGGCCTAATCTGCTTCCTGAATACTCTACTGTAAATGATATCGTATACACTTTTTAAGTAGTTTTCATCCTGACTTTTACAATGCAATCTAAGACAGAAATAATTGGCTTGGCATAAACTCATTTTGTTCTTTTATACATATTTTCACTTATCCGTCACTAGAATATCAATAACGAAAAGTTATTTGTTTTGTGAAATAAATTAATCTCATGACTGATTTAATGACTTTCATCCATTAGGAAAACTGATGACTTGCACATAAATTTTAATGAATTATAATTTAAGTGCATATTCATTTTTTGCTAGTAGTTGTATTTTCTTAAGTCAAAATAACTTCCAATAAACTTTTTAGTGTTTAAAATTTAATTTAGTTCATAAAAGATCAGTATCAAGCGTATATTTTAAGTGTTTCCTATTTGAAGTAATAATATTTGTTGGTCTATTACTTTTACCAATTTTTATTGATTATCGTACTTTATGATAGTATGTTTCTGTTAACTTTTTAAGTTGATAGGGTGGGTAATTCCCCATCGCATTAATTTGTATGTCAATAGTTAAGGGCATATAGTTGAATGGTTATTCAGGGAGCCCACTTAGCTCTTCAGAGATGTAAATAAAAAAACGCAAATTTAGTTTTATTTGCTCCTTTTTGTGGATTTTTAAGATACTCGGAAAGAAGCTCCCAATCAACCAAGAAGACCTACGAATAGATAAATTATTAGACTATATGTAGTAGTCTTAAATTATGTTTCTCTGAAAAGCGTCTAGCTCTGTGGATGTTAAATTTAAATTTGAGTAACCCCAGTATGAAACTAAGACTAAGAGCAGTTGCTTAATAAACCTAACACATAAAATTACAAAATAATTATTCAGACATTAAAATGCACAAAACCTTGATGATAAAACACTACTGGAAAGAAATCTTAACCCAAAGATGTCATTTCAATTAAGCTTAGTACGAAAATATTAGGGAGTTGCGTAATAAAATAAATCAATCCAATATCATTCGTGTTACCACTAAAAATGCCATATCGCTAAGTTGGTGAAATGCACTGACATGACTGAATCAAGTGTTGGTCATATTACCACTGAAAATGTCATATTGCTAAATAGGTGAAATGCACTGACATGACTGAATCAAGTGTTGGTCATATTACCACTGAAAATGTCATATTGCTAAATAGGTGAAATGCACTGACATGACTGAATCAGGTGTTGATCATATTTTTATTCAGTGTGAGTATTAAGTCACTTACACAGTTATTACCAATGAAATAAAATAAAAAAATTATTATTAACTAAAATATCACACACTCATTCTAAATTCTGATTGCACTGTTCTTTTCAGCCTAGAATGGCTGTGTTAAATGATATATCACATGGTTATGTTCCCATTTAAAATTTTGAAGTTGACCCCTAGATCTTGTACTCCAAGTGATCCCAAGTAACATTGAAACACTCTAAATGAAGGAGGGGGGGTAGTATTAATTTAATTGCATAATCAAAAATCAAATATTTTATAAACTCTGTGGCCATGTTAGGGGTAACTGACTTAAAACTCACCCTGTGTATACAAACATCGTATGGATGGTGTCTATGAGGGGTTAGAGGGAGTGTTTCATAAAGTATGTCCAACCTTCCATAAGCTGTGTGTTATGACTAAGCAGAAATATTCTATGAGTGTGTCTTTCCTCTGATAAAAAATGATCCTCCATGGACCATAGAACTCTACAGAATACACTCCATGGGTTGCGTATATAGTATAGTAGTGGCATAGCCAGCAAATACCTAAGGGAAAGGTCTAAGGTTCCGGGAGGGGAGGGAAATTTTCGTCCCAGATGTTCGTTTTCAAGCCATTTTGAAATGGCTTCATTTTAAAATGTTAGGTTTATAAGAATATAATTTAAGTACTTTTTTGCAAGATAGGTCATGTATTGCTAAAACCTTAATTAATTTGAATTCTTTGATTCCGTTTGCTTTAAATAGGACTAAAATTACATAAGCTTTAAAGAAGGGCTTTTTAATATTTACTAAAATGAGTTTATTCATTTTGTAAAGGGTTAGCACACTAGGCATGCAGGGGTGTCCCCTAGTATTTTTTATATATATACATACATTATATGGCTTTCATAGGGCAGCTATCAAACTAATAAAAGATTAAAAATTATATGTGAAATATGTTACAAAATATTTAAATTTAGATTAAAATATACCAAATTAATTCATGCATGAGATATATTTTGAGGATATTAGTTTCTTATTAGTAACGCAGGTGAAGTTTGAAAAACTCCTCTGCAATGAAAGTAAGAGGATTCATTTGCTTGTTTCCTAAAATTTAGTTTGAAATCTAATTTACCTGTTATTTTACAGAATGAATTCAATTTTTATTTTATAATTTTAAGACCTGTTAACCAATTCAACTCTATAGTCAGATTAATTTGTCAACAATGACAAAAAACATCCCAGAAAGAACCACACTATCTTTACCTCGTACACAATGTAGAGGGAGTGTGGACAGTTTTGTCGTCTGTTTATCACGGCTGCGCTGGTGACATTTGGATCTAAGGAGTTCATGTACAACAGCAGATATTTAGATTCAGAATTTTAACAAACATATTTAGTTTATTTAGAAAAAGAGCATAGCTGTTTTAAATTACAGATGTAAGTAAATATAAATACACTCTTAATGTCAGTAACGAAATTATAGTTTTACTCATGGTTATATTTTTATGGATGAGGAGGGGATATAATATAAACTAAAGGGTGGGGGTTCCGACCCTAAGTAACCCAAATATGGCTACACCACTGTGGTATAGGAGTGATGGCATTATAGAGTTCTTGTCCATTCTTCCATAGACGTACGACTCCTCCGAGTACACACTCAATGAGGGAGAGCATTATTGAGTTTGTTCTTCCCTCAATGGCATATAGGAATTCACAGAATACGTGATATTGATTTTGTGTGAAAGGTTGGAGGGAGAGCATCGTGGATTCGATAACGATATGACTGTATTGAATCACTCTATGATTTGTGCATGAATGGTGGGAGGGCCTTATACATCTATCGGTAACTAGACACATAGGTTACACCGTACTTTATAATTTGTTGCTGTTATTGATTTTATGAATTTACTAGTAATCATCACTTCAGTACAGAAACCAAATTTAAAAATAGTTTTTTAATTAGCATAATACGTGTTGGTACATATACAGTACAAGTGAATGTCACACAACACAAATTTATTATAATATAAGCACAAAATACACAAATATATTACAATACAAGTACAAAATACAAAAATACAGCACAAGACAAACACAAAATGCAGAAATATATTACAATATGAGTGTAAATAATATGGTGATTGATTTCGGCGAAACACAATTAGCTGCCTCAGACACAGTCCCGAAAATTACAATCAGATAAATTCAACAGCAAGTAGTGAAAAATATATATTAAAATGTTCCTCATCAGAACCATGGAATTAAGGAATGTAATTGGTGACTGTCAAGCTATGTAAGCATCTTCTATTTATAGATCAACGTCTGTTTGGTACAGGCTTAAATATTATTTTTTCAATTTAATTGTGTATTTTTAAATTGGTTTTATCGGTTATTGTAGAATTGTACATTTTATAATTGCTCTAATGTGTGATTTTTCAGAGTTTTTATTTGTTGCATGTGTTTAGAGAACAGAATTATTACATTTTGAAAATCAGGTATTAATTTTGAGTGTTTTTGTAACTTTTAACTCAGCTACTTAAGAATTTTTAAATAATAAATTTAATTTTTATCAGATAAAAATGAATATTTTTTACTCATTAAGAAGTTAATTAGTATCTTGATTTTTCCTCTTTAGCCTTACCTTATGCGAAGTTTTGTCGAGGTAATTGAGAGAGTTTTATACTCACTTTGTGCCTGCCTTCATATTCCATTTTCTTGTTGCTTTGCTATAATCAGGCTTTTTATGTAAAACGAGGGGCCGATACTATTACAGATAAAGTATCATATTGCTACAGTAAAATATTTAATATTTAAATTAGTATATTAAGAGAGATAGGACATCAGCAAACTTACCTTAAAAGACAAGTTCACTAACATCAGAGTAGTAGTCACAAACACAAAATACACAAAAGCTCACAAATTTTCAACACCACTGGCATTTTCTTCAGGTGAGTAGAGGGAGAGAGAGAGAGACACTCTTTTTGTTTTAAAAGGGAGTTGGCCAATGGGTGTGGGTATATTAAGAAGGTCAGCTAGGTTAGGTTTTGGGCCTATAAGAGGATAGGTGGATTCAAGGTTAGGCCTAATTTGAAGGAATCCAACTGTTTGGAGGGTTTGTAAGTAGAGTTTGGAAAGTTTTTTTAGTTTGGTTTGGTTGAGTTTGGTTAGCAGGTTGTTGGCAGTGGTAATAGTATTGGTAAGTTCATTGATAAGATGGGGATTGGTGGATATGATCAGTTCATAGCAGGCAAGTAGGCTAGTAACAGTTTTATTGTGTTCTTCTTTGTACAGATTAAGGATGGTTTTAAGGATATGAAGGGAGTGACCATTAGATATTTCCAGGATTTTGTTGTGCATGTAGAAAGGCATAGCAGATATGGCAGGTTTAGAGGTTAGGCCTAGGGGGACAATTTCTAGGGCCAAACAATTAGAAAGAAAGGAAATATGGCTGGATAATTTGGCTAGATGGAAGGAGTGGTTTTTGAATTGTTTAAGCCAGCACTTAGGAAGATTCATGATGGAAGAGGACAGGAAGGCAGAATACAACACAAATGGAAAACAAGAAGAGTAAAAGGGAAAAATGACTTTACAATTTTAGGTTAGGTTAAAGGGCACTAGGCCAGGAATTAGTATATTAAGAGAGATAGGACATCAGCAAACTTACCTTAAAAGACAAGTTCACTAACATCAGAGTAGTAGTCACAAACACAAAATACACAAAAGCTCACAAATTTTCAACACCACTGGCATTTTCTTCAGGTGAGTAGAGGGAGAGAGAGAGAGACACTCTCTCTCTCTCCCTCTACTCACCTGAAGAAAATGCCAGTGGTGTTGAAAATTTGTGAGCTTTTGTGTATTTTGTGTTTGTGACTACTACTCTGATGTTAGTGAACTTGTCTTTTAAGGTAAGTTTGCTGATGTCCTATCTCTCTTAATATACTAATTCCTGGCCTAGTGCCCTTTAACCTAACATAATATTTAAATTAGTATTAGAATGTTGACTGTGACTTTTTTTATATTTTAAAATGATATGTAGTTTTATGGGTTATGGTAAAAAAAACACTGATTGTTCAAAACAAGATTTTTTAAATTAACCGTTAATATAATTAATCATCCAATATACTAATACATTTAACTAAAGTAATATTAATCATGATAACAATGCTTGTTAAAATCATTTATACATTTGAGGGATTAATGAACACATTCTAATTTAAATACATTAACCACAAATAATTGTCACTTTTTATTTTGCTTTTTAAAAACTGCTAGTTTGGTTTCAGAATACAATTCCAGTATTAATAATTTAACACATTGTGAAGAGTTCTTCTGCATGTGTACTGCAATATATCAAATATATGCGGTGATACTGCTGGCTAACCCAACTTTGCTAAGATGTCTAATGTACTACTGGAAATGTGAACATTTCTTTCACGTATAATCAATTCCTGCAAAGATGTGCTGGTCGTGAATCTTTCTCTAAGCGAATTAAGAACTAAAATTCATTGTGTCGCTGGTTGGTCACTTTAGGCTGGCCTTGTCGTGGCCTTTCCTCATCAGATTCAGTTTCCTGTAACCATTTTAAGGCTCTACAAATTATGGTATGATGCACATCTAGCATTCCTGCCACTTGTTGCACTAAATATCTTGCCAGGGAGGCTTCTGCAGCAGTTAAATAGTGAGGCATGACTAAAAATGAACACCTTACACTAAAAACTTCACAATATAGTTGATAAACTAAGGAGTGAGTACCCAACAATTATTTATAAAACAATACTGAAACTCAGTTTGAACTGTATACCATGCACAGATAACAAACAAACAAATAGGTAAGAATATTTGTTTGTCCAGATTTGTTTTTAAGGTATTCTTGCTTATCTGCGTGGTACTACTGATAAAAACCCAGTTATAAAATCTCTTGTAGTTAAAAACCTGGTTTTAGAAGGTGGTGCGATAAATTTTTATAGGAGTGTATGCATGAAAGTGGATGAAAAAAATTGGAGGGGGGTTGGTGACAGCATTGTGTAATTTTTTAGGGGGTTTACCACTACAGGTTTGTTACACAGGGGATGAGAGGGGTCTTAAAAGGCCGATTTTAGCGTTATGTAATTTAGGGATGGCCCGTTACATATAATATTACAATTTCATAGAGCTAAAAAAGCTGCTTGTGTTATATTTGTAACCAGAAGTTGCAGTTTCACTGGGGTTGTAAAATTTTATAAATAGTGGGATGTATTCTACTGTATAATCGTTTTGTGATGAAAGGATTTCAGGATATGGCAGAAATATGAATTCAGGAACGAACTCATGTACAGTAAAACCTCGATAGTTCGTCACTCAATGCTTCGACAGTCCTTACAGTTCGACACTCAATACTTTGACAGTCCTTATAGTTCGACACTGGTAATGGTTACATGGCGTTGCAAAATTGTGTTTCATGGTATGTTGTGTACGAGTCAGCCCAGTGCAGAACAATGAAATAACACTGTCAAAGTGAATAAAAGCAAAAGTTATGAATATTAGGACATTTAGTTATTGTACCTTCTAAGTACTCTACTGTCCATACTTTAATAACTACTATTGTATCTTAATAACGATTCAGTAAGACATACATTGTTACAGAAATATATATATAGCTTGTTTTTACTTTTGTTAAATTGTTAACTATTTATAAAGAAAATACACTACAATTTCTTTATAAAAATCATTTTTGTTGTTTTATGTTTACCATACATTCCTTATAGTTCGACATTTCGATACTTTGACACCCCTGCAGTCCACAAAGTGTCCAACTATTGAGGTTTTACTGTACTTTACAAAAGTGATTTATCAATTTGTGGTAGTGACGTAACATTATTAATCTCTGTGGTTTGAGTTTTCTCAGCCATCATCCTTAATAACTCGAGAAGTTGAATCTGGTTGTCACTAACAGGCCAAAATACAATTCTTTTTTATCTCTTGGTGTGGAGATAACCAAACTTCAATGTAGGTAGTGTATATTTTCTTACAAAGAATATTTTACGTTCAAGTCTTTCTTATCATATCAAAGGTCTAAACAGCTCAAACAAATTTTGCTATCCTATGTTTGGTGTGTGAAATCCTAAAGGCATGACCTGGCAACAGTGCAACGGCCAACCAACTAATTTGAAAGCCTTGGAACTTAATTATGTTGTATTGTTTCTTTGATTTTTCCATTGGTTCTATAAGTTTAACATTTCCTATAGTGGCAGGCCATTTATAGGTTTTGCCAGCATATTGTAAAAGCCTATCTTAAAATATAAATCTTCATGCATAGTACATTTTATTTACAAATGTACTGATCACTATCTGGTAAAATCAATTATATATTTGGAGAGCATGAACAATAGTAAAATATTAATTTTATATTAAGTGGCAATACAGGGAGGACTTACTCTAGAAAATAAAAATAGATTGCAATAATATTGTATGTCTACTAAGGTTGGGGTTAAAGATTGCTAGATCAAAACAAATTTTGAGTTAATTTTAGTTTTTTTTTTTAGAATAAAATTTTTTGTCATACATTCTTTAGAATTGCATTAAAATAAACCATATTACAAGTATATAATTTGTAGAAAAGAACTTCAATGTTCCAATAATTTAAATTTTCATTTAATGAGGCCTTTCGTTGTTAAAGACAACATCATCAGACTTTGACAACGAAAGACCTCATTAAAAAAAGTTGTAAATTATTGGAATATTGAAGTTCTTTTCTACAAATTATATAATTTTCAATAAGAAGAGCTTTTTAAATTATCATATTACAAGTGATACAGTTCAGCTAAGCTGGTCACGGCCTATTGGCTTAATTGTGCTGCCAATAGGCTGGATTTAGGGAAAAGCCGGACGAACAACAGGGCATTTCAAGTAGCACTTTAAGATGTAATTAAGCCCCTACAAAAAGTAAATACTATACTATATTTAAAATTTCTTGTGCTGATCTGATACATCTGTTAACTTTGTAATTTTGCAGTTAATTGAAAGGAATTAATATTGTAAAAACAGTGTTTATATGAGAAATTTTAAAGGATTTGTTTGTAACGGAATACATTTTAGACGATGATGTCAGGAAACTGTTGTCATATCCATCCACCTGACTGATTCTATTTTTATAGTAGCGCACAGAGTATGGACGTTGATCTTTCGTCGTGAACCTTGATTTCCGATCCCAAACATAGTTTTCCAGTGTATTTGTGTTGCATTTAGCTTTAGTTTAAGAAAAATTATTTTGTTTGTCACTTTCACTAAAAAACTATTTATAATTTAGTTTTACACTGACTGTGTAGCCTGTAACTTCATAATACTGAATTGCTTTATTTTTAATTTGGCTAAAGTATGTATTGTACAGTAAAATGACAAAACTTTGTTGAGTATTTTTAGGGTGAATCACAGGGGTGTCCAGACAACCAAGTGCTGGTCGAGTGAGGTTATACTGTACCATGGAAATGGGTTTTTTAAGTCAGCAAAGTTAAGAAGGTGGGGGACTCATAGCTTTACGTACTTCATCGTGTACTCACCATCTAGATTACTAGTCAAGTCAAAGACATCGTCCTTAATGTATACATGACATTAGATATGAATCATTAGTCCACCACTATTGGTGGTCCAGGCACTCTTTCTAACATCTATCTCTTTGTTTGCTCGTAAAAAACAACAATGTACTTGGTTTCTACATTCATATTATTGAATGCATTAATAATGGAATCCGTAATTATAATTTTATCACATTGAGACCCAAATCTTTTTGTGCTGTACCAACCCTAAAATCCTGAACATTTTTGTTATAGATTTATTATTGTTGTTATATATGCTAAACATTTCAGTATTTATTTTTTTTTAATTCAAACCTATTTTAATAAGAAAAAAATTGATGACGCACCAGGTGCATCATTGGGACTAGAGAAGCCTATTTCTAATTCAACTTAAAGAAATTTGCCAATGTAACATAAATAAAACAAATTAAAATACAAAATATACTTAACTTGCAATAAATGCATACATAAATACAAGAAAATGCATATTTAAAACAATAAAAATATGACGTACCATGTGTGTCATTGGTACTATCAAGTAATATTGAAAAGTCTGGAATAATATAGCTGACAAAAATTACAATTAATAACATTCCTCATAGTTTATGTCACATTGTGTTTAGGTGTTATGAAATTTAATGAAAAAATTGTCCAAACAAAGTCCAGCTTGACCTGGACACTGGGGCGATTTTAGTCACACAAACAACAGCACTATGATACTTAAAAATACACAATAAAATGGAGTTATTTATCGATAAGAAAATCCCAACACCACTTCACTAATTCAACACTGACAGACAACCAACTTACCAGTGCTCCAAACTGAAAGTAGGATTATGGCTGGAAAAATTGGCGGCAAACAATGTTATGTCAATGACGCACTAAGTGAGTCATTGGTACTGACGGAGAACATTGAGATGACACAACTGGTGCGTCGTTGGGTGCAACATGTTAAATATATGAATATGTTGTCACTATTGTTAAACCTTTATTGTGATATTCATTCAAATAAATTTTAAATATATATTCATTCGTATTCATACATTCACACTGATATGTATGAATATGTATCATGTTTATCAAATATATTTGAATATTTGATCATTCGCTGGCTTTCTAAGAAAATGACCAACGCCAATTACCAACTGAATTCCCGTAGCAATCCGATCTATGATTAGTGGTGGGGGAACTCCCTCCAAGCGATGTTTAGGTGGATTGGGTGAGGGGAGATGCAATAAAAGCAAAAAATTAATGTCAGTTGTGTTTTCTTGAACCGTTAAATAGTGTCACATTACTTTTGAACGTAATGTGTTTTATGATACTGATGGACTAAAAAGTAAACTTTTATAATGTGGAATGATTGCTTCATTTTGCAGTCCTACTCAGCATAATGCAGAAAGAAAGAATGGTTTCGTTTTAGCGCAGCACTACGTCCAGTTCCTGATTTCATTGGATCCACTGTAACGCCATTAGAGTTGATTGTATGTTTTGTGTTAGCCGTGGTTATTCACATTTTTTTAACAAATGAATCCATTGACTATAAAATTTAACTTTAATCAGATTTTATAATGTAACAAACATTGAGGCAACTTACAGTAAATCAACTGTAGAATCCCGCAGATTTATGATAGAATTTTGGTAGTTTAAATGGTGAGAAAAGGGAAGGCAGTTTAATGAAGAATGTATTCGTGACTAATCATGGAGTAGGTTCCTTTCTTTCTGTTGAATGATGACTTGGATAGAGAATAGATGAGAAAACAAAGAGAATACACAATTAACATTTATATTTCTTTTTGTTGGATTTTCCAAAGTTTCACGATCTGTTTTCCATCAAATCAGTAATCACACATTTGGTTTATCTAGAGGTTTGATCTCCCCCGCCTTTAAGAACTCTTACAGATGTTTACTGCAGAAAACAACCTGACTATACTTGGTTATTTCTTGTTTCTAGTAAGGGAGAGGGATTTTCAAACCAAATCACTAGTTTTGCAAAAGGGTTGAAAGTAGAACTAGAGTTAATCGCAAAGTTAACAATGATGTCATATAATTGTCTTCATTTTCTTGAAGTTATTATTGACATACAGTTCCATTAGAGTGGATGACGGAGAATAAACTCAATGTTCTTAAACTTACTCCACTACTAAGATCTTCGGACTAACAACCAGTCCATCTCGATTCAAACACAGGCGATCCGCCTATGATCAAAAGCGTCTTGCGCTACTTCAAGCAACTGACGAGAGACAGACATCTCGAAACGCAAATAATTGATGATTCGGGTCATCTGACCACTTTTCACCTAACAACATGAGCTGGTGACAGTCGTGCATTCACACTCCATTCATACTAAAATAAGTGCTTCATACATTCAACATTGTAGCGCTTTAACCATACTGACCTGGTTAAGAATGGTTTTTGGACTCACGAGCATGTTACTCGCTACCAGGAGAGGAAGAACCTCTAACCAATGGTCGCTAAAACATCAATTATTACACATGATTGCAGTTTTCCGCATGACAGAAGTCTACGGGTTACTCTGCGTTAACAAAAGTAAACCGCCCCTTCTAGGATCTGCTAAGGTGCCAACTGACAACAGTTGGTTACTATGCATTAGGCCACACCGAAAGGATGTTGGTGCGTGGACCAGATGGTCTCCATGTGTGCTGTTTCGACGTTGTTTTCGTCTCATCAGGTGTAAATAGGTGAGAGTTTCCTACTCACCATTACACTACAGCAAACTGAGTTGATGCCATATAATTGTCTTCATTTTCTTGAAGTTATTATTGACATACAGTTCCATTAGGGTGGATGACGGAGAATAAACTCAACGTTCTTAAACTTACTCCACTACTAAGATCTTCGGACTATAACAACCAGTCCATCTCGATTCAAGTTAACAATGTTAGCAAACAATTAAACATATTACAAATGAAATATATTACACTGTACATAACTTTTTATATAATTTATTTGATATTGCAAAGAACAACAAAATCATACAGCACTTCTTAAGCTTCATCCACAAGGTTTTCTGTCTATAAAAATAAGTAGATACATTTCACTAAAATACCCATTCATATTCTTTAGGTGGCCAGCCAGCATAAGGTATTTGGGTAGTGGTGTTAAATATTATATACACTGGGAGGGAGAATAAATGGCTGCCATATTATCACTAGGTAGATTGAGAAGAAGAAGTAGACATACTAAAAGAGTTAGAATAAACACAAATTTAAATGTGGATTCTTGTTCTAAACTTTGGTTAGAACTCTTATTTATTTCTAGAGAATGCTTATATAGCCATTTTAAAACCTGGTCACCTATTTAAAGAAAATAAATACATTACTGTCGACACGGGAATTATGTGTACTCGAGTTTGAAGGCTGTTTACTAAAAAACTTAGAGGCCTAGAAAAATCCAATCACACTATTGTTATCCTCGTTCAATGGTACATTATTAAAAATGCATTTTGAGATTTTATTATAAGTTTTAATAATTTTTATCCTAGTTGGATAAAAATATTATTAACATTTAACTAGTCTCACTGTGCATAAGTTTTACACTTTTATTACTTGAAAATACTTTTAATCTGTCGCATTTATATTTTAGTACTTGGTTGACAGTAACGTTTTCTATAAGTTTCATACATTTCTGAATTTTCTCATTTCAAGAAATAAGTTCTTATCAAATTCCTGAAACAACATTTTCTTGGCTTCTAGAGGTTGTAAAAGTAATTACTTGGTCATGTTGTAATTATTATGAAATGTATGGTAACGATACATTACTTTTATATGCTTACGTAAATGCAGTGCTTTTATATGATTTAAATCTAATTCAAATCACTTTGGGTTGGTCAATTTAAATTGAAATCAATATAAATCACTACATTTACCTATGCATATAAAAGTAATGTATCATACCTACACATTTCATAAGGATTAATCGTGACCAAGTAATTAATTTGACAACCTCTTGAAACCAAGAAAACGCTTCAGGAAATTGATAAGAACTTTTTTTTAAAGAGAAAATTCTGAAATGTATGAAACTTATAGGTATTCATGTCAATCACATATTAAAATATAAATTTGATACAATCATTGGTTTTTTTGTAATACAAGTGTGAAATTGATGCACAGTGAAAACTAGTTAAAACTGCAGTAATTTTTTTGTTCCAACTACGATAAAAATTATTAACGCTTAAAATAAAATTTAAAAATACATAAGTCATAACGTTCGATTGCATGAGAAAAACAATGGTGATATGGGAGATTTTCATAGGCCTCTTAGTTTCTTAACAAACAACCTTCAAACTTGGTTATGTATAATTTCTGTGCCGACAGTAATTTAACTAAAATTAACAATATTAAAATATATTTATGCACTCAAATTGTTATTTTTGACACCTAACTATTATCTTGTATATTTTTTTGTACATAGTTTATATGAAAACTATCAGTTTATTTTGTGTTTTACTCATCAGAGGTCGTGGCTAGTCTTTTACACCCACTGCATTTTTTTTCATCATACAAGTGGCTCGGGCTAATGCTTCCATCTCTTCTCTACCATTAAATGAACTCACCCACTTTGTGCTCACCACAAAAACAATCCCACTCCTTCAATTCAGTCGCTATTATTAGAGTTCAAAGTGCGGAACCGGTCTTTTACCCCGAGAGACTCTTCGCATTAGTGACTTTTACACACTTTACAGTTTGATTATACAAATAAAAAGTAGTCTACAGTATGAAAAGTTATATGAAATTATAAAATTATTATATTTTCAACTTTTGTCTGAGTAAAACTTTATAATTTCAAAGAATTATGAAGTAATTTAAAGTATGTTTAGTTAAAAAAGAAATACCAGATTCGTTCATTTTTCAACCGTAGCAAAATAAAACTTTTAAAAGTTAGCTATACGTAATGTATAGATAAGAAATAATTCATACTACATACAGTAGAAATAACTGATAAGTATTTCAATTTTCAACCTGAAAACTAACATTTTTTACAGCTTTACCTGTAAATTTTCTTGTAAATTTAATAAAATATTTTGATTTAAGAGTTTATGATATTGAATAATATCAAACACAAAGGAACAGTTAATAAAAGTTGTTGGCTCTTTTAATATAACTGGTCTAACCCACTTAGCGCAACCCCCATGCAACTTTTAATATAACTGGTCTAACCCACTATGAAAATACCAACTGTGACAGCACTGTACATCGCTGAAGTAATCCTACATGCCTCCACTCATGATCTCTTGAGGAATAATGAGATCCATGGCTACCCAACAAGGCAAGCAGCTGACATTAATATCCCAGGACATCGCTCCACCTTATTTAGCAAGAAACCTTTATATGCTGGAGCACTGCTTTTTAATATGCTTCCAAGAGATCTTAAGGCCTGCCCTCCAGTGACTCTAAAAAAGAACTTACTCAATTGGCTAGTAAGAGAGTCTATCTACACAGTTGAAAAGTTCAAAAACATTGCAGGTGCAAGATATGAACACTTTTGATCACTTACGTACTCATTGTTACCTATTGACACTAATGTAATAATTTTATTATTTGACTCATAAACTTTATAAATTGTAATACTTGACGCCAATTATGTTCTTGATGAATATGAAAATAAAGCTATTGTCTATTGTCTATTAGCGCGACCCCCATGCAACTTTTTCCACGAAACCTTTCACAGGTTAAAGGTGCTCACTTTTTAATAAAATCAGGGACAGTTATTTGTTTAGAAATAAAATAGAGATATTTATATTTTTTTTAAATGAAACAATAATATAATATTGTTTTCTATTTCACTTTCATAACATTGTAACAACCTCAAGTTAAAAATTTTTTTCAATCTAGCCATTAAAAAATATGTTTGAGATTTTTTTTTAATTGTGAATTGTTAGTTTTACCACTCATAAATAATATTGTTTTTAGACACTTATTAAAGATAGTAAAAATGTGTAAACTACAGGTTATTCTGGAAGTGACAAATATACAAGCAATGCAGATGGCGCGTGACATGTTTTTGTGCATGAAAGCTGTAGTGCTTATGTGCTGGCACATCAGTAGTTGGGTAGTGTATATGAATATCACCTTTCATGCACTTCTCTGTTCTCGGTGCATTTTTTGTTAGAGCACCTCTTTTCATTATGATAAGTGTGGTTTTTCATTTAAAACACGTAATTACTTGATATATTGATTTTTAATATTATTATTTTGCTGGTATTTTTGTAATTACTGTATTACACATTGTAATAAGGGCTGAAGAAGGAACTTCTTGTGATTCTCTGATTCAACATTAATATATTTAATACAAAAGGTCAACAAATGAATTTTCAATTAAACTCAATGTTTCAGAGTTTAATATAATCACGGTGAATTATAATTAAATGAGATCCTAACGTTATTGTTAAGTATCTGATTCTGTCACATACATTACAATTGTGACTGTAATTTTGTACAGACATTTTAGTTATGGATGTGACTTCCCCCAACACAGTATGAAGTTATAATTGATTAAACAAACAATTTTAAAATTGAAAGTTGAAATGAACAGCTTTCATTGTAAAGTTAGAGTCCCCCAAACCCAAACCCAGGTATAATGTGGACCAAGTGATGTTTGGGTTTGTGAAATGTTAGGGTTATCGGAAATGAAGTAAAAAGAAGAAAAATTATAAATTGTTTGACACTCTTGCTATCAAAATTATATTTGTTCTTTAATTATATATAAACAGCTGAACTAAATAATAACTTTTAAAAGAAACTTGATGGCCTTGTTCATATGTTCAATACACTAAGTCTGTCGCTCACTTTTGGTGTGAGGGGGTTTCTCACCCAGCCAGATTGTTTAGGCCATCCAGACATTAAGGTTTTTCCAGGTTTTGGTTTGCGGGAGTTTGTTGTATTTTATGAATTTAAATATTCTTGAATACTTTTCTGTTTTTCTAAAGGAGCCTTGGTAATTATGTTTTTAAATCAGTTTCGAACTAGAATTACACTCTAAGACTTTTTCAGAGATAAACTGACATAAATTAAGAAAAATACAGTCATTTGACTTAACTTGCTTTCTCATGAAGAAGTGAGAGAGTGTTTGGTGTTCCGGTTGAGTAATGAATGATTTGTAATTCTCGGAAAAAGTTTTGAATGGAACTTAATGTAATTTTTATCTTAAGACATTTTAATGGATCAAAAATATTATTGCAACATACCTAAAACCATTAAAAATATGTTCTAGGAGATCTGATATCAAGGCCCCATAGTGAGGCAAAGGCTTGGACCCCTCCTGCTGCTCCGCCGGCAGCCCCCCAATCCGCTCCTCCGCAGCTGCCTGAGCCTGAAGGTGAGCCAACCTGCCCACCGGAAACCTTGACTACTGTAGCAGGTCAGGATGTGGTTGAACCCTTGGTAAAACAAAATGGCTTTCCAGAAAATATAGAACCACTGACTCAAACAGGGGTGGCAGAAATTCCGTTTCACACTGTAATAACAAACTAGTTTATAAATCAACCTGCGTAAACATAAAAGTACTTTTTAACCCTTTGGGGACTGAATGGCTATATTTCGTCATTTACGTTTTTTCAATCCGATTGTAATAATTGTTTCTGTGTTTGTAGGTGATTAAGTTTAGATCTCAATAAATCAGTTTCCCACAAGTAAAATATTTTTCATTTACGAGCTGTAAGCGTAAAAAAAAAAAAGATTTGTTAAAAAACAAAATACTCATTTTATTGACAAAAATAAATATTTAAAAATTATAAGATGACTTTTTGGACATTTATTCTGATAAAGTACTCAATTACAAAAATTTTGGTCAAAGAAGTGGCCTTTTATCTTTATTAGAACAGATTTTATAAATAAATGTATAAAGACTTGCGTTTCTCCAAAATTTCAGCCTAAATATGTTAGATGTTACACTTGAAAAGTGAGGAAAAAAAGAGATCACACTCTTTTTTTTTGGTCGGTCCTCAAAGGGTAAGTGTTATTTATACTATAGATTTAACATATTCAATCTATTCAGAACGTTTCAACTGTTACTTCTCTCCCTTACAGATAGATAAATGTGGTAGTTTATAAGTCAGTATATTTCAATATTGAATAAATTTATTTGTTGATATGGCGATATGCAAGAATTTAAAAAATTCGTTGACTATAAATTATGTGTAATTTAGATGATATTTGTATATAGCAGTACTAATTTAATTTTAAATAGTATGTATTCATAAATACCAAATATATGTATTACAAAATACAATAATTAAGATCATAAGTAAAGTATATTTTTACTATAACTACCTTTGAAAAAAAAAATATTAATCGTGCAGATTTTATATGAATAAATTTTGCATAAGTAGTTAATCAAGGGAGAACCAACTGTTAAATATTTTTAATAAATACAAGCTAGTTTGTTGGTTTAGCTTTATTTTATTACTATCTTTCACTTTACAACAACTACAAGGTGTTGAAAACAAAATATGTTTGTGTAAATTATTAAAGATAGTTGGTAAGCAACTTGGAGAAATTGGTTCTCTCTGTGAAAAGTAATGCAGTAACCTGTCTAAATAAAATTTTAAACAGTGTTTACTCATGACAATGTTTATAATTAATTATTGTTACAATCAAACCTGAATTTAAAAATCAGCTTTTTCTGCCCGATTCATGAAAAATATATTTGTATCACTAGAATATATATATTATAGGAAAATACATGATAACTAATATACTGCATAGTTGTATTATTATGAAATATATTTTGAATAAAAATGTATTATTTGTTCAATCATAAACACCTTACTTCTTTTAATATTGGAGTTGTAAACAAGAAATATATTTTTCCTCATTAAAAAAAGAACTGCAATAACAGTTATTAAGTATGTTGTGTGTTGTGTGAATAACTATAATCTGTAAATAATTTTTGGAGTCTAGTGAAGAAGAGCAGAACTGAGGAAAAGTGAGGTTGAGAAATAGTGACACAACTCATTTGGTCTCTATTGATAACTGTGACATCAAGTATAAGTCACAACGCACTCACAACCACAAACTTAAAATACGCTAGATAAACTAAAGTGATTATGAAGATGGTAGACCCTTCCAACAGTAGGCTACTGTAAAAATAATGCATCAAAGTTTACTTAAATTATAATATTTGTGGAGAGCTACATTGATTAATGTACTTAAAGCAACAAACCCACATTTTTTCAGATGTATGTGATAAAATCTGTAGAGTAAAGCTGTGACCCTACAAAGTTCCAATAATAAATTATTCAATTTTTAGGAAGACTAACCAATTATTTTCATTCTATGTTTGTCTAATCATATGACGTTTAAGTTGACTAGCCTTACCAGAAGTTCGTCTTGTCGGACTCTCTCGTCATTTGACGTTTGTGTAGACTAGCCTCTGCCCTACCTGATGTTCATCTTGTTGAACCCTCTCATCATCTGACGTTAATATTGACTAGCCTCTGCCCTGCCTGATTTTCATCTTGCCGTGCACTCTCGTCATCCGTTGTTCATGTTGACTAGCTTCTGCCCTACCTGATTTTCCTCTTGTTGGGTTCTCTCATCATGTGACATTTGTGTTGTCTAGCCGCTGCCTACCTGATGTTCATCTTCTGAGCCCTCACATCATCTGACATTTGATTTGACTAGCCTCTGCCCTACCTGATGATCATCTTGTTGGGCCCTCTCGTCATCTGTTGTTTGTGTTGACTAGCCACCGCCTACCTGATGTTCATATTGTTGGACCCTCTCGTCATCTGACGTTTGAGTTAACTAGCCTCTGCCCTACTAGAAGTTCGTCTTGTGGGACCCTCTCGTCATCTGACGTTTGTGTTGACAAGCCTCTACCTTACCTGATATTGGACTTGTCAGGCCCTCTCATCTTCTGATGTTTGTGTTGACAAGCCTCTGTCCTACTTGATTTTCGTCTTGTCAGGCCCTCTCGTGATGTGACGTTTGTGTTGACTAGCCTCTCCCCTACCTGATGTTCATCTTGACAGGCCCTCTTGTGAACTGATATTCGTGTTGATGGGTCCTCGCTTGATCTGACGTTCGAGTTGACGAGTCCTCTCGTCATCTGTTGTTTGTGTTGACTGCCTTCTTCCCTTCCTGACGTTCACCTTGATGGGCCTTCATTGTAAAAATACATTATTTTATGAATCTCTCAGACATCATATGAATCACCATCCAAAAACATAAAATGAAATGAAAAATGCCTTTATTAAAGGGGCGAAGTTAGGACTGTAAAGTTCTCTCTAACACTTAACTCCAAAAATAAAATGGTGTAAATGAAGGATTTAATTCCTTTTTGAGTTTTTCCTAAAGAGGCCTACTGTTTGTCCAACTAAGGTGGTAATTTGGCTGATTTTTAATAATACACTGTATAAACTTGGTTAAAGATAGTGTTTGTAGAAGAGTTAGTTAGAGAGGTTTCCATTTGGCATTAATTACAATGTTTTAAAATAAAAAAATTATTTTGCACATTCATATCTTCCGAAATCTGAAATAATAAAGTAATAAAATAACAGACCCAAACATCTACTGTTCCAATTTGAGTTGCATTAAAACACTTTTATTAATTCAATGACCTTAATTGACTGCAATTATGTCAGTTTTTAAGCTGCTTATTCTGTTACTTTTAATGTTTTTGTTTTTTGTGCTGCCGGATAGGATGACCACAAAATAATGAAGGTAAGCATGTTCATTTTAATTTATTTATATTGATAATAAGAATTTATGATTACTTTTAAATCACTCTAAAAACTGCCCTAAATAAATCACTGACCATTTCTTAATTGGATGTCAGATAAAAGAGGTTATTTCACATCATTTACTCAGGTAGGTTTTGGTTAAGTCCATTATCAGTTCTAGTTAAGGGCCCCTAATTTACTTAACGCTGAAATCGGGTTTTAAATGGGCCTCCCCCCATGTAATGGACTTGTAACGGTATTACCTAAATCTCCTTCAAAATTATGTAATGCTGTCACCAACCCTCCCCCCGTCCATTTTTTGTCATCTATTATCATACTTATTATTAGTCATTCTTTAATTAAGTTTCTTTTGTTTTCTTATGGGAGGAGAATATATTACTAACTTTAAAATCCTTTTAAATATCTTCTATTTTTGGGAAATAATTATTAAATTTTGTGAATGAAATCAACAAAATATTGAGGTTTAATGGTTAAGTAATTGCTGCATAGAAACCACCCCCTCGTCCGTAACGGTGTATAACGCTTCTAAAAACCCTCTCCCCCCTATAGGCGTTACGTAATTTAGGAATGGCCCCTAAGTAATTATTGTTTAGATATTTTGCTAATAAAGATTTTAAATCCAGAAAAATTACTCATACATGATTCTCATATAATCAACATGGATGATATCTGTCACATGAAAATTTCTTTAATTTTTCCATGACAGTTTATATAGATATAATACTTTGCCATTAAACGTGTTTTTAGGTTATTTTGAATATAATGGAATGAGGTTTTTTTCTTTCTAAAAAATATCAGTAGTTTTGGGGGAGTCAAAAACTGGGAAATAACAACTCATATAATCAATTTATAAAACCTGTTTAGTTTTACTATTCTTTAATAGCTGAGCAACGAAAATACTATGTAATTTGTACATTTTTACTCGATTAGAATTCCTAAAAACTAAGACAAATGGTTGAAGAATAAAAATAAAGATAGACCATTATTTAAACTTTATTGAGACTTGAAATGATACAGTATTAAAATATTAAGTCATGTTCATTTTTTTCAATTCCTAAAAACTAAGACAAATGGTTGAAGAATAAAAATAAAGATAGACCATTATTTAAACTTTATTGAGACTTGAAATGATACAGTATTAAAATATTAAGTCATGTTCTACAATCAGAATCGGTGATCTGGTGAAATTTAGTAACAAATAAACCCGTGAAAATTTCAACACACATGCAAGAATTGTTAGATTCAATATTCAAATATTTTTTATTTATGTCATGTACAAAGTACAACAAATAGTGTCATCTTACAAGTAATCCAAGTTTTTCTAAAACTAATAAGACAGAATTTGACATCATAAGTTATAGAAATTTACATATTTACATGCATTTACTTTTAGTATATTTACATAGACACCAATACATGAGATGTAACATCATTGTCCCCTCCATAATTCTTTATTTCAGTAGAGGTTTTTCTCTAACTTTGTAAATATCCATCTATAGAATACAAGCTAACTTTATCAACTGTTTTTGACTCTAGCTTTAAATTCATAAAAGTTACTATGCTGATATGCTTTGGTAATAATTTATGCAAAAACGTGGTTCCTATAAACTTAGTATTTTTTGTTAAGAATTCCAATTAATGTTTTTTTACCTGTCTCCTTATTCTAGTCTTATGTGTAAATATGGTTTATTTGACATTGGACAAAAGTTCTGTTTTAAATGACCCATAGGTCTAAAATAAAAAGACCATATTTTGTCAGTATTTTTAAATCAGCAAAGATATGTTTAACTGAGTCCTCTCTTTTTAACTTTCACATTATTCTTAAAGCTTTTTTTTGTTGGACTAAAATTGTATCTAAGTTTCCCTTTTTTGTGCCTCCATATATACTAATTTCATTAGCTAGATGTGCATGAACTAAAGCAAAGTATATTGTTTTCAACATTTCTAGACCACAGAACTCTGCCATTTGTCTCAAAGCAAATAAGCTTGTTGACATCTTACGTATAATATAAGCGGTATGCAATATTCCAACTTAGATTTTCATCAACGAAAAGTGCTACAAATTTTGTTTCTGCAACTTCTCGTAGTTTAAAGCTAATAGTGGATTTCTTGTGTTTCTTGTTTGTTTTGTACAAAAGAGATAAAATTAGATTTACTTAAGATGAGAAGATTTTTGGTGTTAAAGAATTCTTCAACAATAGACAGACTAATAAATAATGAAATGTCTACATCTTAACTACGGTAGTATCTCTTTTTATTGCTTAGTTTGGACTATCAGTAAATAGAACTAAATCAGTGAGTTAAAATATGAATATATGAAATGAGGGTCACAACAAGCTCATTTGAAGGAAACAGCTACAATAATAATTGAAATTACTTTGATTAATATTTCCATGAGTATGTACTACATAAAAAATCAAATGTCTTTAGCAATTTGTTTTTTTATCATTATTTACAATCAAGATCAGATTTCAGAAGACATGAAGTTGAATTCATTTTATCAAAGGTAATGAAATCATACGTCTACAAAATTTCTAATCCTTGTAAATTATCTATGTTCGACAATAAAAACTTTTAATATATTAATATAGATAGGGCATAAGCAAACTTATCTGAGAAAAAAAATCCACCAATATAACACACTGCACAAGTTTTCAGTACCACTATTACCTCATCAGATGTCCAACTGTTCCTGGATGAGTGACAATGGTGGGGCGTACGTCCACAGAGTATAAAAAATATTTAACACAGTTTGCACATCAGAATCAGAACTTTATCATCCATTAAGTACAATATATATATATATATATATATATATATATATATATATATATACAATAGGATTCATCACATGTATACTAACTAAAACATTGGAATTTTATTGAACTGTCCAAAGAGTCATATCATAGCTTAAAAATTCTTCACAGTTGTAAAAGGTTGTTTCTTAAGAAAATAGGAAACAACATATTTAAATCTACTTATAGGTAACATTTTGACAATAAGTGGTAATCTATTGAACAATAAGTACTGCTGGTAATAAAAACTATTAACGGATTTATGTAGTCTAATGCAAGGTGTTCTTAGATCAGCTCGGTTTCTAGTTAAGTGGTTGTGACAATTTTCTTGTGCAGTGAAACTAGCAAGGTTTTCTTTGACATAAATCATATTAAGAATAAGAATAAGAATAAGAATAAGAAAATCTTTATTCACATAATAAGTTTTTTATAAAACAGTTTGCCATGTGCACAAGGCACGCTCGGCTAAAATGAAATTGAAGAATACATTTAAAATTAAACTTAGTCTTCTAGCAGTCTTACTTCACTATTTCTACATCAAAAATATAAAGGAAACACAACACTGTTAATTATTTTAAACTAAAACATGAAACATAATATATACATTACACATTTAAACATATGCCATAAATATACTAACAATGTATTAATACTATAAGATTCAATAAGCATATACAAGGTTTCTAATCTATTGTTTGAAGTAATTTTTTTAAGTTTGTCTTGTATTAGAATAAATATATAAACTTGGAAGAGTCATTATCTTTAAATCAATAAAGCTATTTTTACATGAATCTCTATTTCCTAAAACTAAGATACAGCGAATGGCATTTTTCTGCCAGAGAAAGGCTTTATTTGAATTACAAGAGTTTGACGATACACATAAAAAGGTTTGACGATCATTTAGGAGTAGGAAGCGGGTGGTACATAAGACTATCTTAGTGAATAGGAGGATCACAAGAATTTACTATCCATCGCTGAGATAGGCCCGTTTGTCTTCAATCAAATCACTTCCTACTTTAGTGTTATAAGATCGTCAAAATGTTGGTTATGAGTAACTCGTCAAAGTGTTTGGGCAGAGACAGGTTTTCAAGATTTTGAACTTTGCTATTCAGTCTATAACCATTTATGTGTTTATGAAGATAAGCAGGGTAGTTGGAGTTGGTAAATTAAGTAAGTGGAGTCAAAAATGGGTTTTCCAGATACTGTACTTTGAAAGTTAAGAAGGTGGTGGAGCTGGTAAATAATTTGGCTGGGAAATGACGAGACTGATATCGCAAGATTTTTGTTATAAGGATTAGAACAGGGTAATTGCTCTTGAAACAGCTCAGGTTGATAGTCAGGTAACTTAACACTTTCGCTGCTAACCTACAAGTGATACCCTTCCTAAGAGCGGTGAAATATAACGAATATTTGGTTTATTTGAATATCTGAAAAATTTATATTCAAATATATCGAACAATAATATTTTGTTCAACAGAACGTTTCTTAAGTGCTCACAACTAATCACAGCGCTTCTACAAATGCTGAAAACACTGAGGTAATAACACAAAACTAACAATTTGGCGCGGAAATGCGCCATGTGCATGCACGGACCATGAGGCATGGTGCGGTTCCTGTCATCAGTAGCGAATGTATTAAATTTGACCATGATTTGGTAGATGTTTTTTTAGTCTGGCAAGAGTATAAGGTTGTTCTAGAAGATCTTTGGTATGAGATGATTTTAAGATGTTGAAGCCATCTATCATTTGGTTAATTTTCTGTAGGTTATGGTGGTAGTTGGTGATGATAGGTAAGCATTGGAACTGTTTTTGGTTACAGGTTGGTTTGGAGACTGGGCTATACAAATTTGATGTTTGTTAAGATTGGTAGGGTACTGTAACCTCTTTTTTTGAGAGCACTGACAAATTAATTGGTTGTTGTGTCCATCCAGATTTGTGGTAGGGGATATTATTGGTTTGGCTTCGGGTAGCTATGGTATAGGTTAGGGAGTGTTTCTTGTTCACATGACCGCCGATATAGTGAATGTATTGCTGTTTATTGCTACGTTTGATTAGAAAAGCTGAATATCCAGAAAAATCTGTTTGTGCTCATACCCATCTTCCTAAATTATTAGGCCTTTTGCTAACTTAGCAGTTATTTATTCTGCTTTCAATTTAGAGGTTTGATTCCTAGGAGGTTCCTAGGTCAGCACTTCATAATGCTGGCGTGGTGGCTCAGTGGCTAAGGCTTCAGACAGCAGAAGGCAGAAGGCAAAGCTTACTCACTGAGCCAATGGTCGGTACTTCACTCGTTAAATAAACTTCACGCACAGGCCTGTAGGCTCATGTGAACGTGCAAGTGAAGTTTTATTTTAAAAAAAAATTGCTAAAGGGGATTGGACCATTGTTCCGTAACAACGTTTGAGTATATACATATGAATGGCATAGAAAGGAAGAATAAATAAATAATGATTTCATCAATGCTACACCACAACAGTAGTCACATCGCTTCCATCCCATGTAAGTATTTAACAACGCAACAAAAAAAAAAAAAAAAAAAGAAGAAGAAGAAAATGGAATAGCAGACTAATGGATAACAAAATCATTTAACTCTCTAAATATCAAAATAAGCTAAATCTATATACCTTCTCACCCCTAAACCTTCGAAATACTGTTTTCTTGTAAACTGTTTCAAATTTTGCGTTACACTCTATGGAGACTTCCCCCACCACTGCCACTTACCCAGGAACGGTTGCAATGAGTCAGTCTCTCTCTTCACCAGTCGAAAGTAGCAGTTGTAATAAAAACGTATGGCATGTTTTGTGTCTTTATATGCTTTCCTGTGGTAGACTCGTCTTCTCCAGGAAAATTTTCTGTTGCTCTTTGTTTCCATTTGCATTAGGTTCCTGGCCTAATGCCCTATAGCCTATCTTCAGTGAACATTTAATTAACTAATCATGGCAGCTTGTCATTGAGAACTTTTTTTAACTTATATAAGTAAGTTTACACAACATTTTTATATATTCCTTCTTGGCTACGGAGAACAAGTGATCATTCAAGAATTACGTTAGGTTCTTTGATAGAATATTGAAACAGCAGTGAAACAAATCTTTAATTTTTCAAGCTGTTTATGATTGAGAAAAGTAAATTTGTCTACATACATACAAATAATTGTTGTTTTTAAAAACAATTTGAAACCTTATTTTTGTGCAAATAAAATTGTAGTGGGACATAAATTTAACTAGACTTGCAAAATATATGATTATTTTTTTATTGGATTTAAAAATGTAATATTATAATCATTTAACTTGCAAATCCCAATATTTATTATTAGTTTTCATAGTATTAAGGAATATAATTTTCTGGAATTGATTATTGGTTAGGCTGGACGTCCCCCGAACCAAATCCAGAAGACATCTTAAACGGAACAACTGACTCAGACAGTTTGGAGCAGAAGAGGCCCAGTGACAGTAATGAGCTTTCTAGCTCCGGACTCGGAAGCGGTGGCCACTCCTATACACCTACTCTGGTGTCTCCCACTTCCGGGAAGTCGTCCGTTTCCGATGTCATGGATATGGCTCGGTCCAGGTTTGAAAAGTTTTGGGGGGGTAAGCAAGAGGGGGAAAAAGAGGGAATGGTATAGGAGGGAAAGACATGGATATTTCAGTACTAATTGTTGGGTTTGTTCCTTTAATTTTCATTGTTATGTTATAGTGTGAGTGTGAAAACTTTGGCTCATTTGTACTTTATTTTAGTTAAAACGAATAAATATCATACTGATAAGCTATGTTGCTATGGAAACAGTTGAAATACTATCTATTATTACATTCTCTTATGTCTTTTAGAATAATTTTCACATTATACAGATATTTTCTGTATAAACCTGCATATATGAGTAGATTTCTTTTACGTATTTTATCAATCTAATAGATAAATATTATATTGTATCTAAATAATTGAAGCAAAATCATCATAATTAGAAATGTATATATTTTTATCAATATTAGTTTTACTATTTTAGGGATTCAGCTATGAAATTTACTGTAAAATTCTAATAAAATTGCCATTATAAATGATCTGAAGTAAATATAAGTTGGAAATTGAATAGCTATCCCTGTATCAGCTTTGAAATGATAATAAATCTTTAATGAATATACTAAAATAAATAAAGGAGACTTCAACCGTATTCATCTATTTGTTGAAGTCTAATAGTATTGACGTATACATACTCACCTTTGGAATTTTAGAATTAAAATTGATTGAACCTGAAGTGAGGAACATTAAATCCAGATATTATCTATTGAGTAATTCAAATATAGTGTTATTGTGGAGGGTAGGTTGGATAAGAGATTATCCTTTTCATTCTTTTGTTTCACAAAAATCGTTTTGTCCCCTGAACCTGGGAGAAGAATTTAAGGCTCTAATTACTCAACACAATTTTTATTTCGGTAACTCATTTTTGAGGACCTATATTTTTTAAATGTAAAAATGACATATTTGCTTGTTTCTCAATTCATCTAGTTTATAACCTCTCTTAAAAAATTAATACCATCTAAATTGATGTTGAAAAAATTAAAACTTTTTTAAATACTAGCAAGGGTGGTGTTATAAAATTGATTATTTAAAATACAAAAGGTATGAAGTCTTATATTATGCATTGGGACAATATTGTCTTCCAAAAAATTATTTATTAACTTCATTCAATATAACATTTATAAACTATCTTCTATAAACTATATACTATATAACCTAACAAATTTCAAGGAAGTTTAAGGAACATTCCAAAATAAAGTGATGGTCTTTTAAATAACACTTACAAATCAACCAATGAAAACAGCATTCTACATAACTGTTTGTACTTAAAAAGGGGTTAGAGGAAAATTTGGATGACAGGGAGTTTGGAGGGAAATTTGTGGAGGGAAAATCCCCACAGTTTTGGTAGCATTGAGTCATGTGAATGAAGATGTTGAAGTTGGTCGCCATCTTGAGTTCAAGAGTCAAAGATACCCAAAGATGAGTCTTGAACCATCATATTTACCCTATTAATATATACATAGTAAAAGAATGAGGAGGCAAAATATAGTATTTATCTGATAGAACCTAATGTGAATCAAAGTTAAATCTGAAATGTCAATATAAATGTAAAAGTTATTTATTCCATTGCTAGTGAGTTTATCTGAATTATGAAGTGTACTTGTGAAATCATGGTATTAACAACTGTCTTTAATAAAACAACAAAATTAAGTTTTTAAGTTTGAAAATACTTGATTGTTATGATATACAATTAGTTTTATATTGTCATCACATGTTATGATATACAATTAGTTTTATATTGTCATCACATGTTATTATATACAATTAGTTTTGTATTGTCATCACATGTTATGATCTATTCAAATGAAAAGATATTAACAGGTAAACACTTTGTACTCTTTATTTGTTTGTTAAAAAATCTTAAACAATTTATAACTCTAATATTATACTATACATGGTTGTAAAATAATAATATTGTTGTTAAGTACATGAATTATTTTTATCGGTGGTACTGAAAGTTATCACTCTTTTTATGGAATCTTGGAACTTGAAGAATTTCTTTTTTTTTAAGTTCTTAATAATTCTTGTTATTTTCTTTCCTTTATTAGAACTGCCTAAAAGTGTTTGTTGCTCATATAGAAATAATCTATTCAACGTTTTCGCCTTTTTTATATATAATACAATTATTGAATCTAAGTCTTTGCTGCGCCTTGAACCTTAAAGGTAAGGAAGATGAAAGGGTAGTTGAGTAGTGGTCATGATAAAATTGTGATCACTTTGCCAAGCTGAATCTGTATGGAGGAGAGGGTGCTAATGTGATGAGGAGTCTGTGAGTCTAGGGGGATTCCCTGTAGAATTTTCCTAAAAAGCACATGTATCTATGAAAAGTTTACACTATAGTGGAGTGAAAGAATTGAAGGCATGTTTACTCCAAAGAGGAAAGAAAACAGGAGTTGTTCATTGTTACAAAAAATAGGTGAAATCTTGTAATATATGGAGAAATTTATGATACCGGTAGTTAAAGTAAAAACACTAATTTAGTACATTTTAAAGTAACAACTGCTCTGAGGTGGCTTCGATAACTTTAGTTTGCACCGAAGGGATTGAAATACTGAGTTAAAAACATCATTATTTAGGGTGAAACATGAAAAATAATTTCAAATTTGATAAAATGAGATTTTCTTGCTGAGTGGTATAAAACATCTGCAGAAGCAAGAACACATAATAAAAATGGAAATTTTTGAATATGAAGAAAAATGCACATAAGAATGGCTCACGGATGTAATCTTGTCATATCTGATTGAAACTGTTGATAGAAGGAATTGATCTGAAGCAGACACCAATGTCCCAAATGGTCCATGCACCATTACCAGATGATGATCCTGTATTCCCCCCCCCCAACCAATGAAAAATATTCAGATGTTCATATCTTTATCTAGTTTGGTAAATAATACTCTTATTATAGGCTAGTATTTAGTTAGCCTGCTGCCTGCTCTGAACCGAGTTGTGATTCACATTCCCTTGAGTAGACCAACCACACAATAAATAACTCTAGTCTGTTTATTTTATAAAATCTAGCAAGTAGCTGTGTAGGACAATCGTAAGGGCCCTTTAATTAGCGCAGTATATGCAGCCTCTTTGCGGCTCCCTTTTTGCCTGTGGCTCTAGGCAGCTGCCTAGTGGTAAATCCATTACTGCTCTGGCCAATCGGTTTTGTTTGTTTTCTTGTCTGTTCCTTCTGCCCTGCCTTGGTAGTGAAATAAAGCAGTAAGTTGGAGTATGAGTATATATCCAAAGTTCTCCAAATTTGGAATACGATGATTTGGGTTCTATGATATGATCAAAGAAATCATTGAAATTTAAAATTATAAAACCAATGATTAAATTAGCAACAATAAAACAACACATAAAAAACAGTCATTAGTACAATGACAATGGTGATTTTCCCTAATTGGATGGTACAAATAGGTTACAATTCATAAAAATTTGCTATTTAAAGTCCAAGTGTTCTAGAAAATCAATTTTTGATCTATATTATCTTCTGCACAAACAAGATAAACTGTGACGCTGTACAATTTTTTGCTCTTTGAACCCCCAATTTGTCAATATTCTCCAATAAATGGGTTAAGGAGTGTTGGTTGGGTGGTAGATGTATAGAAAAATTTATAAGAATGAATGACGGATGACTGCTGTAACCATCTATCCATAACTGTAAAGACGTAGCTGAAGAGATATGGTTGATCGGGAGATATTCATACATCATGGTAAAAACTTAAGAAATTGCTGATTGAACAGATTTGTTCAGTTAAAAATAGAATGAATATGGCATGAGTCTAGTAGGAAAGTTAAAATTTGGGTAATGACTGGAAATAGAGGATAGTGAATAGTCGAATTTGATTGTTTAAGAGGTTCTGGCTAACACAAACAACTCCTTTAGCAGTGTTTTAACACTGCGTTCTATAGTCTGTTAGCAATGGTTCAGAACTGACTTCGACACCCTGTAAACAAGGTTCAAGGCAGGCCCAGCTATACTGTTTCAAATAGCCAGATTTGAGCCAAAGTTTTTATAGAATCAGTTTTATAACATGCTTTGGATATATAAGCTGTAGTTGTACGTCTGTGTCCATACCAGATACGTATATGTCCATTCCAACGTCAAGCTTGGGCGCTCTTCTTTTCTGCTTTGTGCTCATTGCTTATATAATTTCTCTACAGACAAGAGAAGACGATATTTTATTAAAATTTAAATTACTGTACTTTATATTTTAACCTTTAGTTCTGTTTTAGACAGATTGGCAAAATAGGTACCATATTTGAATGCAGAATATTAGGTGATTTTGTACACGGCTTTAAAACACAAGCGAAATCACTGGAGTGTTTATAAAATGTTACTTGAGGTCAGATGAGATATTTAATATTCTCATATAATGTTGTTTCTATCATGTAGTCTATTTAAGTGATAATTTTAGCATCGGTTATGTATTAAGTATACTTAGCATATTGTAAGATGTTTTGCAATACGTGCGATAGTTCCCTATAGTTACGTTCAAGTCGTGCCTCGAGAGGGAGAAAGCCAGGGTTGTACTAGACGATACTAGTTTCTTAATTGATCATTTTATGATAAGACTGTACCATTTTGATAGAACACTAAATTTTATTGTAGGTATCAAGTAAAATTCGTTATACTATTTTATTAGACGCCCCGATGTTTCCTAATGTAAATTTTTGTGTTCTTTTTGCTATCAGTAATCGGTATGCTTTAAGATGTTGTCAACTGTGGGACTAAGCGGTTCACTACAAGTTGGTTGCATTCATTATATGTTATCCGTGTCAATTGTTATTTGGAAATTCACTGTCATAACAGCTTATAGATACAAAAGTTGTCTTAATTTGTTGTTATAATAAATCATATTAACATAAAACATATTACATAAATTATATGTCATAAGATATTTGATTGTGGTGATAAAAAATATATTTGCAGAAATTAATTTGATAGGAAGTTTGATTTACTTGTGTAGAAGAATTGTGAGAAGACTTTGTTTTAATTGAGAAATAATAAAAAATATCTCCAAACACTCAATTGTCATTCATTATATTTCCTTCTATTACTCTACCAATTCTCATAAGCCAGAGAAGGTTTAATAAATTTGAACGGCTAGAATAAAGCTTACTATTTAAAGGATGTATTGTAAAAAATATATTAGTTATTTTGGGAGGAAACAGCTGCTTATTGTTGTTAAATAAGTTATTGTTTTAATAAGTTATTTTATAAGAATTGTTTTCTAAATTGTTATAGTCTTGGAAAATAAGCAATAAAATCCTAAAGTATGCACATTTGATTATACCAATCACATTTCGGATTATGCATGCTACTGTCATGTCATTTTTTAACATCAGTAGTGAGCTTAGAAAACCACTAGTGAGCTCATAGTGTAAGACACTACATTGGAAATGATTGACATGATATAGGGGAATGCAGCCTCTATTTCATGAAAAAAGAATCTCCAGCCTCAATTATGTGATATAAGGGACTGTAGCATCTATTCCATGACATAAGGAACTGCCGCCTCTTTTATGTGACATAAGGGACTGCAGTCTCTATTCCATGACATAAGGAACTGCCGCCTCTTTTATGTGACATAAGGGACTGAAGAATCAATTCTGTGGCATAAGGAATTGCCACCTCTTTTATGTGACATAAGGGACTAAAGAATCTATTCTATGACATAAGGAACTCCAGCCTCTATTATCTGACATAAGGGACTGCAGTCTCTATGCCATTACATAAGGAACTCCAGTCTCTATTATCTGACATAAGGGACTGTAGCATCTATTCCATGACAGATGTTGATAATGTTAAGATTTGACATAGGCCTCTATTAAGAGAGGTAAGGAATTGCAGCTTATATCCATGACATAAGGAACTATAGGCTTCAGGAAGTGAGGCGAGCCGGTAGCCGAGTGGTCTAAGGTGTCAGAACTTCGAGCTTGGATTAGAGATAGCACTGGTTCGAATCCGGCTTAAACTGGAAGATTTACTAGTAATATTCATCTTCTACTGTACTGGTTCAGTCTGAATAAGTTCCTCGCACAGCTCAATAGTCTATGATAAATAGGCAGAGTAAGGAGTAAGGTTAAGAGGAGGAGGTCTACATCCACATTTGATATATCGTTCAGCTTTTTATGGCCAGCTTAAAAAAATTATAGGAATAAGTAAATATAGATAAACTAGGTTGAAATATGTCCAAAGGAAACAAAATATACAGTACAAAGTACTTGTCTTAGTGTTTAAATATTGATCTTCCGTCACAGAGCTAAGTCCAGGTTTCATAACCAATCAACACCTGCTTCTGGAATTCAATGAAGACCAGCTTATTCTTCCTGAAGAGAACACAATGGGCAATTATTACACTGGAGTCAGATCACACAACATAACTATGTGATCCACAGTTTGAATTTCAGCTCTGCAATCATATGACTGATCATTTGGCATTCCTCACTTATATTACCAGTCGTTGCATCTTCCCCCAGCCATGCGAAAGTGACACAACATAGTCTACTTCTTACTAGGAAGGTTTATTACATCGAAGACGGTCATAGGATCTGATACCGGAAAAGTTTTGACTGTCAAACATATCCCAAGGTAATACCTAGTTGGTTTTTGGAGAAAATTCATTTGAAATTAAATGGGAAGATAGTCAAAGAGTTGATTTTTTTAGATTTAAGTCACCCAGCTCTATATTGGATATCTTGTAAAATGTGGAGATTTGGAGTAGACATGATATTTAAAAACTTTCTGTGAAGTGCTCATTTGTGTTGTTCATCCAGAGAAGCTGTATGTTGCACAGCATTGGAAGCAATGGAGATGAGTTGCAATGAGAGAGCCGCTGATAGCCCTCATCACGCTGTTTAGTTAAACACCAATTTTCCTTATATCTGTACGATTAAGCCACACGGAATCACAATATTCAGCAGTAAAGTAAACAAAGGACAAAGCTGTATTGTCCCACATGACGATCCAGCAAGTTGCTGCACAATGTTAGTTCTGGTCCTCACATTAGCTGCTGTTTTCTGTACGTAACTTTTACAATAGATATCGGTCTAAACTGACACCCAACGAATGTGGATGCTCATTGTGTTTCACCCTAACTCTATTGAAAGATATATTCCATTTTTGATTACTCTATTACTCAGGTGAAAGCAGGTTACTTCTGTCTTTGTTGGATTAGGCTTTAGTTTCCAGGTTCTAAAATAATTATTGAGAGTGGCTAAGCCAAGTGTAAGTGTTCTTTATATTTTTGATATGTCTTCGCTGAGTTGAAAGTGCAATTTAATGGCATATGTGAATATCTGTACTTCTATATAGAGTGTGTTTCTTGCTAAACGCAACCCATGATTTGAAATGTATTGAATTTGAATACAATACTGTACATACAATTAACAATAGACCTTCATATAGTTAATATGTTCAAAAGCATCTTGACATAAAATAAATGAATTTGTTTAAAAATATTCCTTCACAATAAACACTCTCTAGTCTTTGCTCAAAACAATGTTTCTAACCTCAACTTAATTACATTGCACAAAACCCAAATAAAGAGAACAACAATGCAACACTGTAAATCAGCTGATAGCCAAGGAAGAAGAATAACCAAGGCTTCCAACCTATGAACTCGTAATTATCTTAAACCTTCATTTTCTGTACTTGTAAATAGGGCTTTGTTTTAAAAGAAACACCATGTATATTTATTCTATGTCCTACCAATATGATGTTCTGAATACACCATTACATTTGTGTCTTACAGACATAGACTATGTGTGTTTGTGTCAATATTGAATATGAAATCCTTTCATATTCTGCAGAGACACACAAAACACATCCGACACACTCTAATTACTTTTGGTCCTCTTTATCTGTTTTTTACAAATTAAATACTATTCAATAACTGTATATAAACTTAAAATATATTGAATAAAACACCTGTCTCGTAAAAAAAGGAGTTTTATTGAATGAAACAAAAGTCAAAAACTTAGAAGATACTTAAAATGATTACTATTAGACAATTTGTTCAGTTCTGATGCAGTCTAAATCTTGAATCTTTAGTAGGCTCTAAACAATAAGTAAATTTCTTCATTTCAGATTATTGAAAAATGACTTGCAGACTCAAGTAAATAAATTACATAACTTAAAAAATGGTTCAATTGCATGTTGAAACTGTGTAATATTTTTAATTCAATAATGTCTTCTATTGCTAAAATGATTAACGTTGACAATAATATTTCATAATTTTTAAGATGATTCTGAAGTAACCTAACAAATTTAAAATAAATTATGTACTTTGACAAAAAAGTCTAAATGCCTTTCAAAAAGTGTTTTTAAATTTAAAATTCAAATGGTCTGATTGTATTTGAAAGACAGAATAATGATTTGTGCATGCAACTTTGCGTTAGATTAGTTGCGTTGTTTCATAAAGTACAAAACATAATCTTTATTTATCTATAGTTCAGTTTCTGTTTTTATTTTAAGCTCTTCAAAAGAGTCTTCGTAGAAACATGGTGATTTAATAGTTTTCATTTTAGAACAAGATATTTTAACGTGATCTGTAGTATGTAATGTAAAATTAATAAATGTATTTTTAAATAAATATTTGGTTCAAGGTAAATGAACATTGACTATAATAACTGATCTTACATGACTATGAGTGACTTGAAAAGTTAAAAAAATTAAAAAAGATTTTATTCTAGTATTATGTACATCTTAATGAATTAAAAAGAATGAATTTTATGACTTAATGAGATTAATATCGTTGTTTTGATGTACCTGGGAGCTGTTTCTGAATGATGTTTGGGTCAGGGCATTCATATACATCATCGTCTAGTTGAGATCCGACACTTATTGAGCAGTTAATTCTGTTCACTTTCACATCACTGTGTCTATTTTGAGGAAAATTTAAATTATTTAGTACTAAATGATTCTGAACAACTCCCATAGCATCTGTTTGATGATGCCAGGATCTCTGACTTCTAAAACTAAATTTTTTTCCTTCTTGTTTCTTGGTTTGTGAAGGTTCTTCATAGACGTTGGGATCACACCTTCTATACTCTACAGACCCGACTGTGTAGGGCAGTTCCTTGGGGACGATTTCATCCCAGTATGTGTCTTTAACCACTTCTGGTTCCTCCTCGTGCATTTCATCCACAATCATATAAGCAGCGGTGATGTGGCGGTCGACGGTGGCGTTCAGCTCAAAATCGTCATCATCCTCACCAAAAGGGTTCAGCATGACGGTAGCAACTTTCATGAGCCCTACAAAAATGATAAAATCTACAAGTGAAGATACGGTAAAGTCAGGGCCAGTAAATCCTGGTTGGTGGCTGACCAGAGTAATTAAGACATAGCTAATGACTACAACCACCATGGTTTGGGTGTATACCAAAGGGATGTTGACCAGGTCATAGCCCACTAGAGTTCCCAGCTTGTCCCGGTGAGCAGTCAGTTCACTGATTAGTAGTCGCAGACATTGGTCGGATGACACCTTCTGCAGAGTTCTTGCATGGGTGGCTACGTTTGCTGCCCAGACCAATGGCATCCAGTTATTGGCTGTTACCTGTTCCTCCAGCTTAATATAATGTATAGTTTCATCCTCCAGGATGAGACCAGCCTCTTGAACATGCTTAATGGTTGGGAACCTCTTCTTGATTCTAACGCTGATGTTCCTTAGTGTGAGTACCAGTGAGAGAACTGCATATCGCACTATGGTCCTTCGCATCAGGCGCGACTGGTCGTCCCGACCAGGGATCGTGGCATTGGTGTAGATTGCGAGTGTGTCTGGCGAAGGCAACAAGTTGTACTGGTGCCACCACTTGGTCGCCACCTGGTCTACAAAGAAGCTGAGCACGAAGGGAACTGGGAACATGGAAAAATTGGTCGAGACGTAGCCCCTGACTCTCTGCATGAGGTGTTGCAGAGGCGCAGACAAAGCATATGTGTGCAGGTAACTTGTAGCAGCAAACAGGACACAGTACCACAGCAGATCCTGCCATATGAGCTTGTACAGACTACCTCGCCAGCGGATCAGAACTCGCCAGAAGCAAACAAACTTCCCTCCGTTTGCAATATCACTTGTGTAGGATACTGTCATTGTTAAGGCCTGTTAAACTTCCATGGAGGCGAGTGTTTTCTTTTTTTCTTGTCAATTAAAGCTACTATTTTATTTTTTGAAATTCAATAGAACTTCCCATTTTCAAGGTAGTTGAATTTTTCATCATCCTGAAACAAAGAAAATATAACTAAGTATTTGATGAATTAAAATATTAACATTTTTTATTCAACACTTACTATACAGATTTGTTAAGAGCAACAAGTTAATTCTCTAAGCAATAAAAAAAATTTTTAATTTTTCTACAAATAATAGAAGGATTACTTTTATTAGCTGTGTATTTTAAGAATTAGGTTTTTATCTTCGAATTTTTACAAATTACAAATATATTTTGAACAGAAGGATTTGCCAGACATTTTGTTTTTACTAGGCTTTATAGGGTTTTATGTGTTGCTTTTATAACTTTAAGTTGAGGGATGTTCTGTTAAACATATTAAACATTTTAACATTATTATTGAATTTTTAAATCACTTAGCAAAGCCAAAAATCTATTAGAACACCTCCTAGCTTGCTGTAGTTTAGCTGGAAAAAGTTAGTATGATTATAGTTTATTTCTTAAAAAATAAAAAAAAAACTAGAATGTGACTTTTAGACCTGTTTTTCATTGTGATTTGTTGTCATATGAACCTAAAAAATATTCACATCTATTGACACTTTACTTACAAGATTAATAGCTAATGTTTGTGAATCAATAAATCAGCGTTAAAAAATTAATCATCGACTGTCAAAGTGACACTTTTAACGTAGTGTTTTCTTTTCGTTATTAACTTCGTATATAATTTATATAAAAGTTAATTCTCATAAAACAGTGTTTTAGTTTTAGAACCTAGCCTTAAGCGGCTGGTGTCCTAACTAGAATCGATATTTTCCGGTGACAACCACGACAAGGTGATATCTCTACATTATTTACAAGATAACCATGAGGAGTTTATCTACATGGTTATCTTGTAAATAATGCAGATACCACAATGATGTGGTTGTTACCGAAAATACAGAATCTAGTGTTTTAGTTAGTTAATTTATTTAACGATTGTTTGAGTAACTAGTTATTTATTTCAACAATGGAGTTTTAACTAAAAGTTACTAGTTTTAAAGATTCTTGTGGTGATATATAATGCTAGCCCATTTATTTGTCATAAAAAGTGTGTAAAAGTTTCACTAAAAAAGTGTAATTTGTCAATTCCTTGAGAAAAGAGGAAGATTGAAGACATTGTATATACCAGTTGAGTTTACTAACCTAATAAACATTTACTACATAAAAATAATTGGATATGGCTAGAATTAAAGTTTTTTGCACTATTTTCTGGGTAACATAGATTTTTTTGGGCGTAAGAGTTTTGATCCGTGAGGTCAGGCACAGACCATCATAAAAGTGTCAACCTAACTAGTTGCTCCTCTGGGCGGCGTTTTCATCCGCGAATGAGAAAGTGAGACTGCGAAACGGGGAGGGATGGCAGCAGTGGATGTGGAATTCAGGGGTGAACAACCGGGTGGTTACATGCCGGTCACTCGGCAGAAACATTTTTCCTAACAAAGACAGATATATTTGCATTAGGTATACTGACTCTGTAATCGTATTGACTCTTATTACAGTTGCTAGATGTCTGAAAAAATTTTGATTACTTCCAGAGTGATTTATTTACTAATTTCATTATTGGCTATGTATAATACAACTTTGTCGATCAATGGCTATGAAACGCTTTGAATTGATTTTAATTTTTAAGCTAACAATTAAATAATTTAATAATAATGATAAACGGCCCCATAAGCTTAGATTTTTAAACAACCTACGTTGCATTGCAATTAAATTTAGAAAATAAACATATTACGCATTATAATAAATCTATATAAGTTAGTTAAAAATCGAAATTATGGCTAAATGACAGATAGCAATTTTATAAATGTAAAAATCAATATTAACACTAACGTTTATTAACGGGAAGGAAATAGTTGTAAAGTTTAGGTAACGGACACCTACCGTCTGTATTTTATATAATAAATACAATTATATAAGTACATTAAAGATATAAAAAAATAAATGGACCAAGTTTAATGTCATTCAATAAAAGTGAATACAGCTAACCTACTTCATTATATTTTGAGCTTCATTGAATTAAATTCGTTGTATTATATTAGTTACAATAATACCTAAACTATGGCTTAAACGCTACATTTTTATTTTATAACTTGACTCCCGTTAAGCCTAATATAATAATAACAAACTTTATTGCATCAAACCTCAAATGAGGTATTACAATATATAATATAGTATAATATAATAAATATAATAAAAGTTGAGTAAAATGTACATATAAATTACAGTTGAATTTTAAAGAAGTCTTCAGTTTTGAACAAACATTCTTCTAAGAAATATTAGTATATAAATATGTATAAATTGGTTATAAATATCTTTGATTATTAGGAAATTTATTATATAATTTAATATCCATAAATTCATGATTTTTTGTTGTTGTTGAGTATTTACATTATATAGTTTTCAGTTGATTCAAATGTCTTGTTTCATGCTAATGTATTTTTGTTTTGAGGAAATTTATGGAAGTTAATTTCTGTAATTATGTATATTCAAAACTTTAAAACAATCTTGATTATATTTGTCACTTCCTCGATATGAGGCAGCAGTTTTATGTTTAAAGTTAATAGTTGTTTAATTGTTATATAGGCCTACCCATATTTAACACCAAGTAAATAATTACGAAAAAAAGCAAACTTTCTTATGTATGTTATGTAGCCAAACAAAATGGAATAAACAAGTAGAAAAAATTGATACAAATTTTCAAAATAACATATTTTAATTTCACTCTTTTTCGGACGACCTACGATGAATATTAAAAGTATAGCTTTTAACAGCAGTAGGTTCTGTATTCTTATTACGTTTAAAATGGCACCTCATTCACAAAATTTGGATGATAAACAATCAAACTATTTGGTTTCAATGTTAACATGGCTAATGTCTAATTACACCGGCGGTTAAAGGAATGTATAAGGGTCGAAATAATCCTCTGTCCCTAGCATGTCTAGAATCACCGACGGTCAAATCTAGGACTCTTCGGATAGAACGCATAGCCCTACCTAGACACACTTCCATTCCGAGATATTCTATAGTAATGACAGACAAATTAAACATCAAGTTCACTTATATGAAACAATATAATATACTGATGTATGTTTGGAATATATGATAGTTGCCTATAACTAAGCAGACTGCATTGAGAGTTAAGTGTGAATAAGATTTAAATTTAATAGTAAAACCTTCTAAAGTATTGTAGGATTACCAAAGTTAGGTTAGGTTAGGTTAGGTTAGATTACCAAAGTTAGGCGTATGAAGTTCTTATAAGAGAGGCTTTCTGCAGATTTTCATTCCCCTGGTAAACACGTCGATATCTTAAGCCGTTAAGTTACATTATCATTGTTTCTGTTTATCATAATAATCTCAACTATAATAATTATCACTAACTGACTTTATCATACAAGACAAAGTTTAATTCTTTAGCAAATCTATTTAGCAAAAACCAGATTACTAAAATAATCTAGTGATAATACTGTAGAACCGCCAAGAGGTAATATCAAAATCCATATAAAATGTACTTTCAAATAATGGTTTTATTAAAAAACAATAGTGGATTTTAACAATATAACAATACATTTTTTATAATATAAAAATGAATGCAAAGTTATTGAATGAAATTGAGTTCAACATTTTCTTTTCAAAATCTCAGATCAATATTAATATTATATTGACGCCAAAGAAAAACGTAATTTGTCTAGTTTAGCAAGGTATTACAAAATCAAATAAAAACGTCCATTGCAAAATATCTACGATGTACTTTGAAGGACATGAACTGACATAAATAGAAATGCATGACTTTCAAATATAGTAAAATTGAGCCCAGAAAGAAAGTACTGATTTTCTAAACACATTGATACCTCAGATCAATAATACTACAGGAAAATAAATTTGTTCAGCAAGTTAGGCTATTGCACTACATAAGCCTATTACTTTTTGTAATGGAAGTAAAATAGCTTGACATAATTAATCCTAAAATTAATTTGGCCATGTATTTGTGTTTTTTAATCTTAGAAGTTTTTTTAATCTTAGTATACATTTCTTAGGAAAATAAATAAATAATCGACTACATTACGTCGATTTAAACTGACTATGGCCTGGTGCAACTGTACACTGTTCCACAGGGTTCGAAATGACCACCGGTGCAACTGGACAACCCCCGTTAACATTGCTGCTAAGGGAATAAATCCAATATGGATTCTGCAGATTCTAAAGCAAAAATTCTCCTTTGGAAACTGAGTTGATGAACCACCAAATGAGTAGTATCCGGTACGTGTAAAAGAATGTGGTATGCAGAGATGCCTTCAGTCTGCACCCTGAACTGTTCATTGTAACAAGTTGTGCTATGGAGGCTGCTCCAAAAGTGATAGTTGGTCTACGAGGTAACGTGCAACTGTATGTTGTGCCAATCACCCCAAAATTCCTCTTGTCCCTCCTTATCCCTCACTTTCGTCTCCCCTCACACATTCACTTTTTCTTTCGCGGATCAAAATGCCGCCTGAACGTCAAAGGGATTAGTAGAAATATTTATGACGGTCTCTGCCTGCCCCCATGGATCAAAACTCCGCCCCCCGATTTTGTTACATAATCAGTTGAACTGAACAAAGATTACGCAAACCACAGTTCGCAGAATGGACTATAATTTGACTGTAAATACAGGAGGTAGGGACAAAGAGAACTAGAATAGAATTGAACTTGACAATGACGGTTGTATTGTATGTACAGGTTCATAATGGCAGTACTTGTAGATTGACATCAAGTCAAACTCAAATTTATATACATACTCAGTTTAAAATCACACACTAAGCAAAGTTGATGAAACTCGCTAGTAAAGAGTGTGTTTTTATTGCATGTGACTCACAAAGAAAACCGTTAACCTTAAGAATACACGCATGGAGATCGGTGCTTCACCTGCCGCCACGTTCGGATATACCATCGAGGATATCCAAATTAAACGATTATTTTTTAAACAGATTGTTTGCAAAAAAAACTACATTTGATCAAGAACGAGTTTGCACATGGGAATAGCATTGAAAATATCTAACTACTTTTGTTGAAAAAATATAAACAATTTTAAGTTTAAAGTTTTTATTTTTACTTTTTTTAACTAAACGTATACATTCAAAATGTTAAAAACAAATCCCACGCGTCAACAAAAATGTCGGACTATAAATAATGAAAAATGTGGAGGTCGCAAATAAGTTGTTCTTGTGAGAGTCAAACCAACATGGCCGACGAAAGCCTCTGCAGACGGGGGTTGTCCAGTTGCACCGGCGGTCATGGATTAATCCTAATTACCTTGGCCAGTTGTACCGGTGGTCATTTCGAACCCTTTGGAACAGTGTTCAGTTGCACTGGTGGTCAGGGATTAGTCCTAATTACTATGGCCAGTTGCACCGGTGATCATATCGAACCCTTTGGAACAGTGTCTAGTTGCACCGGCGGTCATGGATTAATCCTAATTACCTTGGCCAGTTGCACCGGTGGTCATTTCGAACCCTTTGGAACAGTGTTCAGTTGCACCGGTGGTCAGGGATTAGTCCTAATTACTATGGCCAGTTGCACCGGTGATCATATCGAACCGTTTGGAACAGTGTCTAGTTGCACCGGCGGTCATGGATTAATCCTAATTACCTTGGCCAGTTGCACCGGTGGTCATTTCGAACCATTTGGAACAGTGTTCAGTTGCACCGGTGGTCAGGGATTAGTCCTAATTACTATGGCCAGTTGCAACGGTGGTAATTTCGAACCCTTTGGAACAGTGTCCAGTTGCACCGGTGGACAAGGATTAGTCTTAATTACTATGGCCAGTTGCAACGGTGGTCATTTCGAACCTTTTGGAACAGTGTCCAGTTGCACCGGTGGACAAGGATTAGTCATAATTACTATGGCCAGTTGCACCGGTGGTCATTTCGAACCATTTGGAACAGTGTTCAGTTGCACCGGTGGTCAGGGATTAGTCCTAATTACTATGGCCAGTTGCAACGGTGGTAATTTCGAACACTTTGGAACAGTGTCCTCTTGCAACGGCGGACAGGGATTAGTCCTAATTACTATGGCCAGTTGCAACGGTGGTCATTTCGAACCCTTTGGAACAGTGTCCAGTTGCACCGGTGGACAAGGATTAGTCCTAATTACTATGGCCAGTTGCAACGGTGGTCATTTCGAACCTTTTGGAACAGTGTCCAGTTGCACCGGTGGACAAGGATTAGTCATAATTACTATGGCCAGTTGCAACGGTGGTCATTTCGAACCTTTTAGAACAGTGTCCAGTTGCACCGGTGGACAAGGATTAGTCCTAATTACTATGGCCAGTTGCAACGGTGGTCATTTCGAACCTTTTGGAACAGTGTCCAGTTGCACCGGTGGACAAGGATTAGTCTTAATTACTATGGCCAGTTGCAACGGTGGTCATTTCGAACCTTTTGGAACATTGTCCAGTTGCACCGGTGGACAGGGATTAGTCCTAATTACTATGGCCAGTTGCAACGGTGGTTATTTCGAACCCTTTGGAACAGTGTCCAGTTGCACCGGTGGACAAGGATTAGTCATAATTACTATGGCCAGTTGCAACGGTGGTCATTTCGAACCCTTTGGAACAGTGTCCAGTTGCACCGGTGGACAAGGATTAGTCCTAATTACTATGGCCAGTTGCAACGGTGGTCATTTCGAACCCTTTGGAACAGTGTCCAGTTGCACCGGTGGACAAGGATTAGTCCTAATTACTATGGCCAGTTGCAACGGTGGTCATTTCGAACCTTTTGGAACAGTGTCCAGTTGCACCGGTGGACAAGGATTAGTCATAATTACTATGGCCAGTTGCAACGGTGGTCATTTCGAACCTTTTAGAACAGTGTCCAGTTGCACCGGTGGACAAGGATTAGTCCTAATTACTATGGCCAGTTGCAACGGTGGTCATTTCGAACCTTTTGGAACAGTGTCCAGTTGCACCGGTGGACAAGGATTAGTCTTAATTACTATGGCCAGTTGCAACGGTGGTCATTTCGAACCTTTTGGAACATTGTCCAGTTGCACCGGTGGACAGGGATTAGTCCTAATTACTATGGCCAGTTGCAACGGTGGTTATTTCGAACCCTTTGGAACAGTGTCCAGTTGCACCGGTGGACAAGGATTAGTCATAATTACTATGGCCAGTTGCAACGGTGGTCATTTCGAACCCTTTGGAACAGTGTCCAGTTGCACCGGTGGACAAGGATTAGTCCTAATTACTATGGCCAGTTGCAACGGTGGTCATTTCGAACCCTTTGGAACAGTGTCCAGTTGCACCGGTGGACAAGGATTAGTCCTAATTACTATGGCCAGTTGCAACGGTGGTTATTTCGAACCCTTTGGAACAGTGTTCAGTTGCACCGGTGGACAAGAATTAGTCCTAATTACTATGGCCAGTTGCAACGGTGGTTATTTCGAACCCTTTGGAACAGTGTTCAGTTGCACCGGTGGACAAGGATTAGTCCTAATTACTATGGCCAGTTGCAACGGTGGTTATTTCGAACCCTTTGGAACAGTGTTCAGTTGCACCGGCGGACAGGGATTAGTCTTAATTACTATGGCCAGTTGCAACGGTGGTCATTTCGAACCCTTTGGAACAGTGTCCAGATGCACCGGTGGACAAGGATTAGTCCTAATTACTATGGCCAGTTGCAACGGTGGTTATTTCGAACCCTTTGGAACAGTGTTCAGTTGCACCGGTGGACAAGGATTAGTCCTAATTACTATGGCCAGTTGCAACGGTGGTTATTTCGAACCCTTTGGAACAGTGTCCAGTTGCACCGGTGGACAAGGATTAGTCTTAATTACTATGGCCAGTTGCACCGGTGGTCATTTGGGGCACTATGGAACAGTGTCCAGTTGGACCGAGCCATGGTCAGTTTAAATCTGCGTGATTTAGTCGATTAATTTAACTCTAACAAATGTATTTATTTGTTGGAGATTGCATTAAGGTTAATGACATGCCTTGCATATTATTAAGGAAAATGTAATAATTTTATTTAGTCCAGACGTTATAACTTTACTTCTGAGTTTTGCAGATTTGGGAAGAGTTATTTAATTTAAAGAAAAATTTAAGGATCGTGATAAACTAATGAATGAACAGGTTAATTTTGATTCCGAAATGGTTTTTAGTAATGTGTTTTCAGCGACTAAAAGAACAGAAGTAACAGCCAATAGGGATTAACCAATAATACCACAGCAGCTGCCATTTTGACAATTCCAGCCAATTGGGTCACGTGATCATAGGCCTATAAATGGAGTTGTTGAACACCATTTTCCATTCTTTGTGAATCCCTCTGGTCTGAGGAAGGTGAGCGTGGTTCACCGAAATCGATCACTACAATATTTGTGCATTTTGTGCTTATATTGTAATATATTTGTGTTGTGTGACGTTTACTTGTACTGTATATATACCAACACGTATTGTGCTAATTAATAAAGCTCTGAATATGGCGAACGAAAAGAATATGACCCCCCCCCCCCCCCCGACTTTGGCCCAATGAACAGCGGTCTCTCAGCTATTATTCGTTTGAACACAGCAACACTGCCACTCTCAGCTATACACAGCAACACTGCCACTCTCAGCTATAATATGACCCCCCCCCCCCGACTTTGGCCCAATGAACAGTGTCTCTCATTATTATTCGTTTCAACACAGCAACACTGCCACTCTCAGCTATAATATGACCCCCCCCCCTAGACTTTGGGCCAATGAACAGTGGTCTCTCAGTTATTATTCGTTTGAACACAGCAACACTGCCACTCTCAGCTATAATATGCCCCCCCCCCCCCCCGACTTTGGCCCAATGAACAGCGGTCTCTCAGTTATTATTCGTTTGAACACAGCAACACTGCCACTCTCAGCTATAATATGACCCCCCCCCCCCGACTTTGGCCCAAGTGAACAGCGGTCTCTCAGTTATTATTCGTTTGAACACAGCAACACTGCCACTCTCAGCTATAATGATGACCCACCCCCCCCGACTTTGGCCCAATGAACAGCGGTCTCTCAGTTATTATTCGTTTGAACACAGCAACACTGCCACTCTCAGCAATATGACCCCCCCCCCCCCCCCGACTTTGGCCCAATGAACAGCGGTCTCTCAGCTATTATTCGTTTGAACACAGCAACACTGCCACTCTCAGCTATAATTATATGTTCAGGTAAATTTCTGAAAATATAATTTGCGCTTAAAAAGAACTGTTTCCTTCTAACATAGTTCCAGGCCGGGCTCTTGGTAGCCGTAATTTAGTCTATTTCTATTTATTTATTCCAACGGTGACCACCATTTTACAAAATGTTGGTATATTCATGCACAAGTTCGTCAAACGGGCTTATCCGTTTTGACGTAGGGCTTTGCCGTATGGTTTTCTCATGGTAAGAACCGGAAATTAGAATATAATAGTTCAAGTGGGAGTTTTCCTTGATATTATTTTAAGAATTGCTCTATGTGACAGTTAGCTGTAATACATTGCTGGAGGCTCATCCCACGCCTAGGGAGGGTAACGATGTATCGATATATCGGAACTATTGATTCATATGTTCCAATATATCGGTATATTAGTATCGATATTTTCTTTCGATAGTATTGGCCATAACGATATTTTCGTTGATTTATCATATAGCTAAATAATGACGTTATTCTCTCTCCTCAAAGTCATCACGATTTGAAAAAAAAAACACATTTAAATTGACTCTTATACGTACAAAACATGCATTGAAATAAAAAAGTAACTTTATTTAGTTTTTTTACGTAAGGTTAACACACTAAAGTGTATTTTACTGTAAACCAGTGGGTGGAACGGGTAAATAAAGTTGTGTGTGAGTTGAAAACGCTGACTCTAAGATGCGAAGCCTGCCTGATCAACATTTATGGTTGCAAACCGTTTTATTTGGTTTGCATCAATCAAGCCGATACCAACAGTACCAAATTATACTGTTCCAGTTATCAAAGCAGAATAAAATTTAATCCACAAAAATTACAAGAACTTAAAAAAATAATGAAATTAAAATTTTAAAATTTCAAGGTTTGGTAAAGGTTTCATTTACATGAAACGTCAATTCAATTTTTTATGATTTTTTAAATTGATTGTTCGTTAGAAATTGCGAAAAACTGGTACTTTTATAAACAATCACTAATAAAAAATTGTTAACGAGTTATGAAAATTATTTGGCAGACATTTCAACGTTCAACGCACAATTAAATTCTCTATAGTACAAAAAATTGGTGTAATTATCATTATTCGTCTGGGTACAGTGCCTATGTAAACGGGTCTACATAGTTTTGTTTATATAACTAACACAATAATTAAAATTATAGATATTCTTATTTTGAATTTTTGTTCATTCATCCCCACAGACCACAACTTGTTTCGTGTAGATAAATGTATTCAATTTTTACATTCAGTCGGCCATTCTAAAAATAGTGACATCTTTGGTATGTGTATTTTTGGTCATGACATTAAGAGTTAGTGCATAGTTGTAAACAGATAAATAACTTACAATTTGATATATCGAGTAACCGATATATCGATATTTTTTCTTCGATATTATCGTCAGATCGTTTTATTTGTTTTTGATATATCGATATGTTGAAAATATTTGCCATCCCTAGACGCACACACCACAATATCATACTACAGCAATGACTGCACGTAGGCATAATACTCAGTCCTTCTCTGAGCCACAGTTAAAACATGTCCAAACTACGTAAAGGCATAAATGAGCGTTCTAAGTTTTCTAAGCTTTCTAAATGAGCTTTGACACCGAACGTGTGAAAGCCAACTGAGTTTATGATGCAAAATAATTCCTAAATATTTATTCTGTTGCACACGCTCGATGATGCCGCAGTCGACAGACCACCGTTCGCACAGAAGTCAGAACTAAAAAATAAACAGAGTTCGCTTTCTATGGTCACAACGAACGCCTCAGTGACAATTATAAACAGATTAATACACATTTTTATACATCTATAGTAAATAAATACTTCGTCTATCATTGATGATTTGCCCGGAATAAGGGAGTGACTGACAAGATGCTGGCCCTGCCATCCACACGGCGATCTGGAGAAATAACTACTCGACACACAGTCTATTTGATGCGACCTCTGTTTCTGTACTTTTTGTGATAGAATTCAGCACTACACAAAGTAGTACAATGTGTAGGGATAAAGTTATACACATTCAAGAGTAGAATAAATTTATTTAATTAGTCACTAGTAAGAAAATAAGTCTGGTAGTAAAAATAATAGCCATGGTTCACCTGCTGTTTCACTCTCTAGAGATGTGAATCTAAAACAGTATTACAAAGAGATAAAAGGCAGCTAGACATGGATATTTGGCAGAATATTCAAAATAATAGCCATGGTTCACCTGCAGTTTCACTCTCTAGAGATGTGAATCTAAAACAGTATTACAAAGAGATAAAAGGCAGCTAGACATGGATATTTGGCAGAATATTCAAAATAATAGCCATGGTTCACCTGCAGTTTCACTCTCTAGAGATGTGAATCTAAAACAGTATTACAATGAGATAAAAGGCAGCTAGACATGGATATTTGGCAGAATATTCAAAATAATAGCCATGGTTCACCTGCAGTTTCACTCTCTAGAGATGTGAATCTAAAACAGTATTACAATGAGATAAAAGGCAACTAGACATGGATATTTGGCAGAATATTCAAAATCAGTGGAAAATATATTATTTCCTCTGTAGTCAAGTCAATGGTTTCTATCGGCGTGGACACTACTAGATAAGTCTGGGGTGTCCGAGTTGGGTGGTGGTCAGGGTTCGGATGTTGTGTACTGTAGGGGAGAGAACTGAGTATTAGTGTTAGCAGTATCTGTTATCGGCCGATATTACGTGATTCTTATTCCACGCGAAGGTCCTTAAGTTGCCCTGGCTTTTATTCCATTAACAAATGTCACCTTTGTTTTTGAAATTCGTTAATGATGGAGTATCATACGAGGGAGACAAAGGTAGTTGGACATTTTCCATCATTACGTGAAAATTACCAATCACGACGTTTCGATTTGGTAAAACCCAAACCTTTTTCAAGTGCTAAAAACTAAATTACATCTACACAAACATGTTATAAAACTACGTTCTTAAACTAATAAACTTATCTACTTTAATAATTATATACATTTTTACCTAGATCCTAGAATGGGGTACAACAAAATCAACTTATACTAAATATAAAATGTTAACAGGGTTAAATTAATATAACCAATTAGGCGCTGTCAAGGTCACGATATCAAAAAAATGTTAAAACACAATTAAAATTAATATTCAAATCAGACTGAAATAAGATTACATTAACTAATCATAAATATATGGTACCTGAAAAACACTATTAATTTAAAATAACATTCAACATGCACAAAAATGATATATATGATTTGGAAGGGCTGAGACTACTATTACAATTTATTCCTAATAATTGTTGTCTTTTCAGGTTAAAATGTAATTGTAATGCAATTTATTCCTAATAATTGTTGTCTTTTCAGGTTAAAATGTAATTGTAATAGTAGTCTCAGCCCTTCCGAGTCATATATATCATTTTTGTGCATGTTGAATGTTATTTTAAATTAATAGTGTTTTTCAGGTACCATATATTTATGATTAGTTAATGTAATCTTATTTCAGTCTGATTTGAATATTAATTTTAATTTTGTTTAAAATTTTTTTTTGATATCATGACCTTGACAGCGTCTAATTGGTTATATTAATTTAACCCTGTTAACATTTTATTTTTAGTATAAGTTGTTTTTGTTGTACCCCATTCTAGGATCTAGGTAAAATGTAGATAATTATTAAAGTAGATACGTTTATTAGTTTAAGAACGTAGTTTTATAACATGTTTGTGTAGATGTAATTTAGTTTTTAGCACTTGAAAAAGGTTTGGGTTTTACCAAATCGAAACGTCGTGATTGGTAATTTTCACGTAATGATGCCAACTACCTTTGTCTCCCTCGAACAAATGTCACTTTCCAAGAAAAGGTCACCCATAGTTAAAAACAATGACTAAACTCGTTCATCTACAATCAGCCAAATCTTGACGAGCGGTGTCTTATTAATTAATATGTGGATCAAAATAGACTGAAGAGGACAAACAAGAAAGACACAGTGAAGGTAAAACACCGATAGAACAATGGTCCCAGGAGATAGTGAAGATACTACATAATTATAAAGATTATAAATTATGTAGGATATGCTACTTGAGTACAGAAAGAATATAAAGAATGGCGAACTTTATTCCTTTTTTTCTAGGTTAGTAAAAAAGCTACTCTCAAAAACATCATCACTTTAGTATTTTGATAACGTGAGGCCTAGGCTGATATGCCTAAAATTTTTTATATCTTACCTAATCACTTGTTTGCTAAATTCTGCTCATGCTGTGACCTGAAATGACCACACACGAATATCAGGTTTTAGTCTGTTTGGTGAAAGAGAGTGTACCCAGCAGGGACTGTAAGTTAGGTACTTTCACCTCGGTGGAATTATCAATTAGAGTGCCACATCGGCTACGACCGCAAATAGCAGAAGTCGACGCTGCTCTGCCTTCTGTTGCTCGTAGTGTCGCTGTTGGTTGGTGAATCCGAAATATTAGCAACCTTCGGTAAAAGAACAAATTCGAGTAGGCTTTTATAAATAGTGAAGTCTCGTGCTTGACAACCTTTCTATCCACTCTACATATTCTAGAGGGTAATTTTTTGTATGCATTTTTATCTAACGTTTATACAACGAAACTATAAATTAATGTTTTGAAACCACAAAGATTCACCCTGAATTTATGGAATTCGAATATCATGCTAGAAACTATATTATTATAATTTTAAAACATGTATTGGTTTAAAATTAAATGAAACTATGTTTGTATGGTAGGATGGGTGGGGTAGCTCTTAATGACAATTGTGTGTCTACAACGGGTGGGATGGCCGTAAATGATGTTTGTATGGAAGGATGGATGGAATAGCTTTTAATGACGTTTGTATTTCTACAACGGGTGGAATGGTCATCAATGATGTTTGTATGTTAGGATGGGTGGGATAGCACTCAATGACGTTTGTGTGTGTTCAACGGGGGGCCAACAAAGATGTTTGTATGTAAAGGATGGGTAGAATAGCCTTCAATGGCAATACTGTAGTATGTACAAGATGGTTGGGATAGCCATCGGACTTACTATCTATAAAATATTTGTGATGGTGTTAATGATGTACGCATCTCGAGGATGTGTTGGATGAATATAATCGACATAGTTATGTTCAGAGTGGGTGAGATGGCTTTCAAGATGAATGAATGTATACGCTGGGTGGGATGGAATCGAACGTATGTACAGAGTGGTTGGTATGGCAGTCAAGACGTACGTATGTACAAAATGGGTGGGATGGAGGTCAAGACGAACGTATGTACAGAGTGGTTGGGATGGCAGTCAAGACGTACGTATGTACAAAATGGGTGGGATGGAGGTCAAGACGAACGTATGTACAGAGTGGTTGGGATGGCTGTCAAGACGTACGTTTGTACAGAATGGGTGGGATGGAGGTCAAGACGTACGTATGTACAGAATGGGTGGGATGGAGGTCAAGACGTACGTATGTACAGAGTGGTTGGGGTGGCTGTCAAGACGTACGTTTGTACAGAATGGGTGGGATGGAGGTCAAGACGTACGTATGTACAGAATGGGTGGGATGGAGGTCAAGACGTACGTATGTACAGAAAGGGTGGGATGGAGGTCAAGACGAACGTAAGTACTAAGTGGTTGGGATGGCAGTTAAAATACGTATGTACAGATTGTTAAGGATGGCCTTCACGACGTGCGTGTGTGACGATTGTTGTTGCAGAGATATCAACGTTGTGTCTTTATATCACTGATGAATCTAGTTACATGAGTTAAGGTGTGTGATCCTCAAATGGTTGGGTTCCGCCGATTACCATAGAGAGATAGTTTTCCTTGTTCACTAGAATAATTCACTATATTTTGTAACTTCGGCATTAATTAGAGGTATTCTACTGATTAAAATTTTCATTTTCATTTCTTTGATTCATTTTCTTTATTCAATACTCATTTCAGATATACATTTCCATTTCACTATACGAGTTGTGGCCGGATATTTTTATTCTAATAATTGAAAATCAATCGTGGGGGTATCTAGTACGTAGGCGAGTTGTAGTAAGTTTTTGTAAAGCAAAACCTAAAATGGAAAAGCACCTAACACACCGTTACTCAATACAATCATTAAAAGTTCTTATTATTATTCATTTCTGCATACATTCGTGTTTGTCATGCAACATCGCGTGATTATTTTACTGGCGACGTGATAATAAAGAAATAAATTATCTTTTTTCCTTTTTTTATTTTCCCAAAAAAAAACTCTTTTGAATTCACTTATAATTATTCAGTACAGCATATTAGCTTATCCTTAAGTTGGAAAAAGTTTGTATCCTTCAGTTTACATAACAGCTGAGAACTTCAAGCATGTCAGTTCATTGTTCACAGTTCGTTATGACGATGGATTGTTACCAGTGTCTCACCCATAAGAAATATTTTACAGTTATGGTAAAGTTTATATAGTTATTTTCGTAAAAGGATAAGAGATAACTAATATTATGTTTGATGAAACTTTTTCAAACAACAATTTTAGAACTGAACTGGAAAAAACTAATATTAATAAGCATAATATTTTAAAAATATAATTAATATATTCCAGGGGTTGATTTGTGTGATACATAACCCCATAGTGTTAAGTCAGTTCGTAACAGAAGAAAGCTGGTAGAAAAATACTTCGACACAGCTGAAGCACAGAATATTGCTTGAGAACAACGTGCTGTGTGGAGATTGTAGATGATAGGTTCCATATTTGGGAACCTATCATCTACAATTCCATATCCAAAATACTGACACGGTGTCAGCTCAATGGTTGCCATCGACGTGAACTTCACTACATGAGAAGTCTGGGGTGTCCGTGTTGGGTAGTAGTTAGGGTCCGGATGTTAGGAAGGTGAAGGAACTGAGTAACAGGTTTGTCAATTAGCTGAAAATCAGAATAATACTCTGTGGTTTGGATTCCACGTAAGGCTGTGGGTCCCTTAGTTGCCCTGGCTATTGGGTTATCAATAAATAGGTCTTCCTAAGGAATAATCAACCTTAGTAACAATGACTACACTCGTTTATCCACACTCATGCGCCCCTCAACTCTCCGACCGGCGTTTAATTATGTATAATACTAGTGCAAGTGTACTTGCACATACGAACAAAAGAACTCATATTACGACTAAGCTAGCACAGACATCTAATAATTATGTAGTCTGCTGGGTTGACACTATCACTATACACAGCAGGTACCAACGTTTCGACCTTCTTATAGATCTTCATTTTCAACGTGGATCATTTTACCACTAAAATGGTTAATCTCTGTGTTAACTTGTGTAAATTCGAATATAACTCCGAAATGTCGGTGATAATAGTCCATTGACATTGCTAAACCTAGAATACCAAGAGCTTGAACATGAAGTTGATATACGGGGTGGACAAAAAATATGGAATTTTTGTCATAGATAATTTAATTTTTTAAACAATTGTGTTCCATAAAGTATAATTTTTTATAAGAATGATTTACTTAAAACCGTTAAATATCGGAGAAATAATATTGTTTAAATTAGTTAATTTTAAATTCGAATGACCTTAATTTAAGGCAATTAATTTATCTTCAATAGACCTTTCGTTTGATTCCAAACTCGACCTAGGCTTACGATTAAATTCACCTATAAAGATGAAATGTCACTAATGGCGTCAAAAAGTATGTTCTTTGTAATCATGATCATGTACAAGATTTCACTTTTACAAGTGAAATAGTACAAAAGTTGTGAAAGCGTTTCCATATTTTTTTCCCACGCTGTATGTACAATGTATATAAAATAAAATATTTGAGTTGTACATAGTGCAGATTTAAACTTTAATTTTGGGAGTATGGTTTAGCATAAACTACAAAATAGTTTTTCTCACTGGAAACCGAGCTTCTTTGAAAATTTTTGACAGTTAAAAAACTTGGTAGTGTTATCAACTAATCGATCTCTAGTTCTCCTTTAATTTCTAATGAACCATTCACAATCTACAGTTAATTAAAAAAAAAAAAAAAAAAACACGTAGCTAGCATTAAACTCAGATATGCATAGTAGACTTCGAAACGTTTTAAAAACGTATGGTACCGCTTTCAAAGCCAGCTACTAAATTGAAAAAAATGTGTAAAAATTAAATTGATAGATAAAATGATAAAATCTAAGATGCAATGTACTTGTGTCTTAGTGTTTATATACAGAACCCCCGTCTCAGAGTTGAATCCTGTTCTCGTAATCATACAACACCTGCGACTGAATGAAAAACAGCTGATACCACCTGAAAAGATCGCAATGGGAAATCATCAACTATGCGATCCATAGTTTGAACTTCAACTCCACAATCACATGGCTAATCATTTGCCATTCCCCACTTATATTTCAAGTAGTTGCATAAAGCGACTCAACATAGTCCATTCCTTACGAGGAGGGTTCATTATGCCAATGACGGTCATAGAGTCTGATATCAGAAACTTGTTTAGACCGTCAATTTTGTCCCAAGTTAACGCCTAGTTGGATGTTGGTTAAAATTCGTTTGTAATTAACTGGAAAGAATAAGAATATATTTATTTTCTCGAAATATATACATAAAATACATATAATTACATTTAAACATAAAAAGGTTTCTTCTTAATTGCTCTGTTAACAAAATAAAACTTATACTACAAGAACAAAACCTTTCATAAATTACATATTTCAAGAAAATACTAGGACCTCCTAAGGCAATGCCTGTTTAAGAGGTTCCTTCTTTTCAAATAAATCTTAATATGCGCATGAGCAAATAATATTAATTTAAAATAAAAATAAAAATGTCGAAGAAGCTAGTCGAAGAAGTAGTTGTCTAATTTAAGTTGCCCTGCACGTTGTGGGATAACTTGCAAAATGGGGGAGATTCGGAGTAGATAGGATCTAGTTGAACTCTCAGAAAGTTGCCTCTATGCGTCATAAATCCGGAGGAGCTGTACTGCACAGCACTGGAAGCCATGGTAGGGGGTTGTTTTGAGGGATTTGCTGATAGCCCTCATCGCCCTGTTTATCCAACCTCACGTACCTCTGTACTGTTTAGGGCCAGCATAGTCCGTATTTTGAGTCTGATGTCCGTGATCGTACAGGTATTTTTGTCCATATTTTGACAGGAACGATTACGTCTTATCTTTCTTTTGTTTTTTTTACTAAAATTTTAGCACCTATACGTTATATTTTTTGTTAGCCTCTTTCTTGATAATAGATCTACTCTTCAGACAATTAGTTTCCTGTTTTGCTGCCTTGAACAAGTTTTTTCTATTATCTTGTTTCGGTAATTTTCTATTTTACTGTGTAATAAACGAGATTTCTTTCGGCCATTTTTTCTTGGTAAATTTATTTGGTTTTGATTTTATGTGTGTTTTGTTCTACTGTGACATGAAATATAAACAAAGAAATTATTTTTACTGCTATGTAAAGATGTATTGCACGTACAATTTTATGCTAAAATTGTGTTTAAATTTATTTTAGTTAAATTATCATAATTAATCAAACGTTAATGATAGTAGAAAAATATCACTCTAATGAAATCTCCCCCCCCCCCCTTAAAGATGTCCGTACTTTGGTTCTGTGTAGTATGGTAACCCTAGTACCGTTAAGCCGCACGGAAGCACAATATTCAGTGGAGGAGTAAACCAGGTACAATATATCATTTTATACCATGAGAGTCTATACAGACGCAAAAAGTGTCCACGTCGACCACGTCCTTGAACAAACCAGGCGGAGCCGTGACTTACGTGAACCATGCGTAGCTCGTGTAATTTGACTTTTGACGCATTGATTGCGGCAAAAAGTTTAAAGACAGACCAACGCAACCTGGTCTGGAAGTGGCGATTCTTTCATGTACAGAAAGTCCTGATACAGCTTTACATTTTCTCAACCGTTCCAGAAGAAGCAATGAAAGTAAGCACAACAAAATTGGATGTAAAATTGTACTTTTTGGCGTAACTGTATAATTTCTATCCCTTCCTGGGGACGGCCCGCTTGGAATACAAAGAAAAACTTTAATACAAGCATATATAATTTTGAATATCAAACTAATAAAGGTCTTTATTGATAGAACACAATGCCACAGATCTCGTCTAAAATAGACGACTATCTTGGAAATTACAGCCATTCGAAGTGTGTTTAGATTGCCATTGGCTAAAATTTTTATAATTGTGGAGCAGTAAATAATCGTTCGACCACTTTAGATACAGAACCAAAAAGCTTTATAATGTTTACAGGTCACAAACACCTACAAATCAGACATATCAAGTGGCTGCTGCAATTCCAGGTGAATGGCTAAGGGTAAGAAGAAAGTTTGTAATTAAGTCAAAGATTAAAGTTACATCAGATAAAATATACCTATTATTAAAACATAATTTCGCAAATCTAATGTCAAAAGGGCCATTTTCTACAAAATGACAGCAAATTTTTTTCAGACAATTGTTGAATCTCTAACGGCTACCATAGTTGACCCGGTTGTCCATTAGAGGTAAAGACTGAGGCATTGTGTTCTACTGATAAACACCTTCAGTTTAATTTCTATATTAACATATGCTGGTAATAAAGATTTTCTTTGGAATCCAGGCGGGCCGTCACCAGAAAGTGATATAAATTGTACAGCTGTAAGTAAAATTTAAGATCATGTTTGTGTGTAATGAGTTTCATTGCTTTATCTGAAACGGTTGAGAAAATGTTACGCTGTATCAGGACTTATTTTGCACTCTGTATGAAAATGTTTTTGTTTAGTACCTTATTCTAATATGGTAACGTTTTAGTCTTGTTCATTCGCGACTTCTTTGCGGTTGGAGTTTTGGGGGGGGGGGGGAGCAGATAACGTTACTTTATAAATCTAATAAAAACTACCCGAAACCATTTTGTGAGAATTATCAAATTTAAACAAAAGTGTCAACACGTATTTCCTATTTTCTATCATCTCAGTGTTTTAACGATATTGCAACTTTATATTTTTAAAGTATTAAAATTATTTTCTATGATAAGTGGTAATATTGCTACTAATAGGATATATAGAAGAGCTAGAAGAACCACTTTACAATTATTTTAAACCAAGGATAACAATTTTTTTTAAGCTTCATGTAGCCCAAAATGAAGCTTTCTCTAGAAATAAAAAAGAATGAGGGATTAAATACATTTATATCTAAAATTAAAATTGGCTTTTCAAAGAAAGTGATATTGAATTTTCGATTCGACATTATAGTTAGACAAAAGTGTTTGATTACATTACAGTAAAAGTTTATTTGTTTTTGTTCTTTTGTTTAACTGACCGTGTATCAAAAGAACTGTATTTATGATTCTTCTTCCATTGTTACTATTTCGCACGGTATTTATCTGTCTAATTTAGTTTAGGTATGAAGTGATACACGCTGTAGTAACCGCCCAGTGTTTCATTGACAATTGATAAAGACTGATATGAGCATTTTTCTTTTACTGAACAACTATATTGGACATCTTGTATTGTATTAACGATCAGTAATTTTAAACAATTGTAGTGGAACTATTTGTACACATTTTTGGAGGAATAAAATTGTTATTATATCAAGCTCGTTAGCACTAAACAACTTTCTGATCCGGAACACGATAATAAGAAAAAAACTAAAGATATTTTTTTCCAGCTGTTTATAATTTATCATTAGAAAAATTTCGTTCTTGCTGCAATATATTTCCCAGCTGTGTCTTTATAGGGGGGGGGGGGGGTTGTTGAAGGAAAGGAAATTGAGGACAAGAACACAAATTGCATTAATAATCAGCAAATCAATATATTTACTGATTTTGGAAACCGTAGATTTAAAAAATCGAGCATACTAATATTATTTATTCGGCCCATTGAAAAATAAAAATGTCATGAAACAAAAATTACTCAGAAATATTAAATACAACCAATGGTTTAACTATTTAGGGGGTTTCCTCGGTAAAAAAAATATTTTTACAGTTATGTTTACACAAAAACACAATGGCATAATGAGGCAAACGCTTAAACTATAACGATATCAAACAAATTTTAAATAATATACCAAATAATTAGGTTAGGTAAGCCCCAAGTGATACATCAATGGCAAAATCTTTATCCGTGTACTTTAAATTGTTTTACGAAAAAATTATTCTAAATCGTGTGAAGTCATTAAACAGAGACAGATTTTCAAAGTATTTTTTGAATTAAAATTAAATCTTTTCCGTTAATTCACTACCATAACCATAACTTATTTTAACTTAACATAACCAAACCAAACCTAACCTAACCAAGCCTAACATAACCTAACCGAACCTAACATAACATAACCAAACCTAACATAACCTAAACAAACCTAACATAACATAACCAAACCTAACCTAACATAACCTAACCTAACCTAACCTAACCATAACCATAACTTATGTTAACTTAACATAACCAAACCAAACCTAACATAACTTAAACAAACCTAACTTAACCTAACCAAGCCTAACATAACCTAACCGAACCTAACATAACATAACATAACCAAACCTAACATAACCTAAACAAACTTAACATAACCTAACCATAGTATTGGTAAAGAATTAACGGAATAGGTCCTAAAAACTAAACATCCCAGAACCTAAAGCTACCTGAATTTAATGCTAGCTTACTGAATTTATGAACTTAACAGGTCTTAATCGATATAATCACTGTTTAAAAACTTAGTTTCATCAATATGCCAACACAAATCTAGAGTAATCATTTTACATCTCAGCAGAATTATTCGTCATCGTGCTTCGTCGCTCTACATTCGTGACTCAAATACGACTCATTATGCAACCGATAAATCCACTGTTCACATTCAAATATTTCGGTTAGTGGTCTCGATTATGGTGAATTGCTGATAATGCATAGTATTTACTCTGTAATACGTTCATTGCCATGCAATATCTTCATCTAATTACGTTCTTAATATATTTGAATAAGAATCAATCCTATTGCAAATGTGATAGGGGGTTTTAGCACCTAAAGTGGGAGGCATGTTTAGGTTATTACCTAAAATTATCACCTTAAAGATAAATTATACAGTGGTTGGCTAGAACATTTTAGCAGTTTCTCTAAAGAAAGGACCGAATTTATATACATACATTCATGAGATTCACGTAGGTTAAGTCCAAATAGCTTCCAACCTGCCAACAAACCTCAAGAAAATATACATTTCGGAAAAATATAATCACACAAAAAACTTAATTCGTACAATCGATACCTTGTAATATCAAATGAATAGGAGTATAGAGAGATTAAAAAATGACAACATGAAACAATGAGTGTGACATTTCAGAACTAAGGTTAAAGCAAAAAAAGAGGTCACAATGTTCACCTTACTCATCATAATATGATTATTATATAGTCAATCACCGCTGATTAAAGAGGAGGTAACTTGCTTATTGTGTCATGTATGTATGGTATGGGACCAACACACTTTTGAAGGTTACATTACAGACAGTTAGACTTACACAGGGCTCACCTTACACATACATTTAATCACCGCTGATTAAAGAGGAGTTAACTGACTTATTGTGTCATGTATGTATGGTATGGGACCAACACACCTTTGAAGGTTACATTACAGACAGTTAGACTTACACAGGGCTCACCTTACAAATACATTAAATCACCGGTGGTTAAAGAGGAGGTAACTGGCTTATTGTGTCATGTATGTATGATATGACACCAACACACCTTTGAAGGTTACATTACAGTCAGTTAGACTTACACAGGGCTCACCTTACACATACATTTAATCACCGGTGGTTAAAGAGGAGGTAACTGGCTTATTGTGTCATATATGTATGGTATGACACCAACACACCTTTGAAGGTTACATCACAGTCAGTTAGACTTACACACAGCTCACCTTACACATACATTCAATCACCTCTAGTTAAAGAGGAGTTATCTTGCTTATTGTGTCATGTATGTATGGTATGACACCAACACACCTTTGAAGGTTACATTACAGTCAGTTAGACTTACACAGGGCTCACCTTACACATACATTTAATCACCGCTGGTTAAAGAGGAGGTAACTGGCTTATTGTGTCATATATGTATGGTATGACACCAACACACCTTTGAAGGTTACATCTCAGTCATTTAGACATACACACAGCTCACCTTACACATACATTCAATCACCTCTAGTTAAAGAGGAGTTATCTTGCTTATTGTGTCATGTATGTATGGTATGAGACCAACTCATCTTTGAAGGTTACATCACAGTCAGGTAGACTTACACACAGCTCACCTTACACATACATTCAATCACCTCTAGTTAAAGAGGAGTTATCTTGCTTATTGTGTCATGTATGTATGGTATGACACCAACACACCTTTGAAGGTTACATTACAGTCAGTTAGACTTACAGAGGGCTCACCTTACACATACATTTAATCACCGGTGGTTAAAGAGGAGTTATCTTGCTTATTGTGTCATGTATGTATGGTATGACACCAACACACCTTTGAAGGTTACATTACAGTCAGTTAGACTTACACAGGGCTCACCTTACACATACATTCAATCGCCTCTAGTTAAAGAGGAGTTATCTTGCTTATTGTGTCATGTATGTATGGTATGACACCAACACACCTTTGAAGGTTACATTACAGTCAGTTAGACTTACACACAGCTCACCTTACACATACATTCAATCACCTCTAGTTAAAGAGGAGTTATCTTGCTTATTGTGTCATGTATGTATGGTATGACACCAACACACCTTTGAAGGTTACATTACAGTCAGTTAGACTTACACAGGGCTCACCTTACACATACATTTAATCACCGGTGGTTAAAGAGGAGGTAACTGGCTTATTGTGTCATGTATGTATGGTATGACACCAACACACCTTTGAAGGTTACATCTCAGTCAGTTAGACTTACACACAGCTCACCTTACACATACATTCAATCGCCTCTAGTTAAAGAGTAGTTATCTTGCTTATTGTGTCATGTATGTATGGTATGAGACCAACTCATCTTTGAAGGTTACATCACAGTCAGTTAGACTTACACACAGCTCACCTTACACATACATTCAATCACCTCTAGTTAAAGAGGAGGTATCTTGCTTATTGTATCATGTATGTATGGTATGACGCCAACACACCTTTGAAGGTTACATCACAGTCAGGTAGACTTACACAAAGCTCACCTTACTTGCTTATTGTGTCATCTATGTATGGCATGACACCAACTCATCTTTGAAGGTTACATCACAGTCAGGTAGACTTACACACAGCTCACCTTACACATACTCTCAATCACCACTGGTTAAAGAGGAGGTATCTTGCTTATTGTGTCATGTATGTATGGTATGACACCAACACACCCTTGAAGGTTACATCACAGTCAGGTAGACTTACACACAGCTCACCTTACACATACTCTCAATCACCGCTGGTTAAAGAGGAAGTATCTTGCTTATTGTGTCATGTATGTGTGGCAAGACACCAACTCATCTTTGAAGGTTACATCACAGCCAGTTAGACTTACACACAGCTGACCTTACTCATACTCCCAATCACCACTAGTTAAAGAGGAGTTATCTTGCTTATTGTGTCATATGTGTATGGTATGACACCAACACACCTTAGAAGGTTACATTACAGACAGTTAGACTAACTCAGAGCTCGCCTTACTTGCTTATTGTGTCATCTATGTATGGCATGACACCAACTCATCTTTGAAGGTTACATCACAGTCAGGTAGACTTACACACAGCTCACCTTACACATACTCTCAATCACCGCTGGTTAAAGAGGAGGTAACTTGCTTATTGTGTCATGTATGTATGACATGATAACCAAGTCACCTTTGAAGTTACATTACAGACAGTTAAACTTACACACAGCTCACCTTACTCATACTCTCAATCACCGCTGGTTAAAGAGGAGGTAACTTGCTTATTGTGTCATGTATGTATGACATGATAACCAAGTCACCTTTGAAGTTACATTACAGACAGTTAAACTTACACACAGCTCACCTTACTCATACTCTCAATCACCGGTGGTTAAAGAGGAGGTAACTTGCTTATTGTGTCATGTATGTATGATATGTGACCAACACACCTTTGAAGGTTACATTACAGAGTGACATACTTAGGGCTTACCTTACTCATACTTTCAATCCCCACTGTTTAAACAGGAGGTAACTTGCTTATTGTGTCATCTATGTAGGGTATGGGACCAACACACTTTTGAAGGTTACATTACAGAGTGACATACTTAGGGCTTACCTTACTCATACTTTCAATCCCCACTGTTTAAACAGGAGGTAACTTGCTTATTGTGTCATCTATGTATGGTATGACACCAACTCACCTTTGAAGGTTACATTACAGTCAGGTAGACTTACACACAGCTCACCTTACTCATACTTTCAATCCCCACTGTTTAAACAGGAGGTAACTTGCTTATTGTGTCATCTATGTAGGGTATGGGACCAACACACCTTTGAAGGTTACATTATAGACAGTTATACTCACATAAGAGAGACAGGTGTCTCTCACATTCTTCGCCTTACTCATCCATTCAATAATCTTAGATGGAAGATAAGGTTAAATGGGGCATTAAGCTTTGTGTATGGGCCGTACGGAGAATAAGGTTCGGCCACGATCCGCTAGGTAAATTGTAATTAACGCTATTCTTTGTAGAAGAGTCAACAAAGACCAGGTTGTGACACATCCTGCCCGCTTCACCTTTGTGCAGTGGCTGCGGATCCCCCCTCCCTGTAATTGTGATGTGTATATCATCTGCTTTCCGTAATCTGTAGTACCCACTTAAGAGTAAATGGGTTGCCGTAAATTTATCCTTGTGCCTTTATTACAAAATCAAAAAGTGTCAACGGTATAAAGGTGTAAAAGTTACATCTTCCAACTTCAGTAATGAAAGACATTTTATACATCAAACCACACAAATACATTATATAATCATTTTAATCATCCGTTTCCTTTGCAACAATAAAAGGAACTTGTTGACGAGAACTTTTAGAGTGGTAAAGTATCTCTTTAATTAATATTTCTCATCACAGGATGCTTTTTCTGGAACCTTTTCCTCAATATATTATACTTTGAAGTATTGATTTTAATTAGCATAGATTTTAACAATGCTTTTATTCGAGATAAATGTTTAGACTTTTTAGGTTTTGTTGTGAGTTGGTAATGAAACGCACGGCGATTTGGTCTGTTTAAATTTAAATTGTAAAATCTGAATACAAAAATGACGTAACAGCAGACAAATTATGTTAAAACGACTTAAACAAAGGAAGTCTCCAACCCAAATCATTCTCCATTAGAATGCCATGATAATTTTGAGATCGTAGATGTAATGCTATGATGACTTCTGAAATCGTAGATGTGAGACCATGATGACTTCTGAGATCGTGGATGTGAAACGATGACTTCTGAGATAGTGATGCTATGATAGCTTCTGAGAACGTGGATGTGATGCCATGATAACTTCTGATATCATGGATGCGGAGTTTTCAGGTGAATTCCAGAGATTTAAAAACTGTCCATAGCTCACGCATGTATAGAATAGGCCTAAGGACAAACCGTTCCATTTTTATTCATTTTTTTCTGAAATGGTGGACAACGTTAGCGTTATCTATAGACAGACATAAATTGACTAGAGCTTGTTTCAGGTTATTCTGTGTAATAAGCATTTAAATATGAAATGTTTACACTATTATAAACAAAATTAAAGACAAAACTCTCGTTTTAATTTAATATATGTTGTCTCCTTAATTTTCTTGTTTTTGTAATAGACCTAATTATTATTCTATATTATATTTTTCATGTGTTTTCAAAGTGTAAATTTGTCAATACGTTGAACTGTATCAATATACGTTGAACTGTTCTTTTGTAATCCTTTTAAATTGAAGCAGAAGTATCAAATGTTTTGTTTCATTCTAATGAATTGTGGCATTTTGTTTTATTCTTATTGGACAAAGCATTCAATTCATATTTACTCGTTAGTTTTTTTAATTATATTTAGTTTACATTTTAGGATATTTACGTTTTGTAATACACTAATATTAAAACGTTATGTGTGTACATAAATACCTATAAAAGGCAAATACTCATCCCTGTAACTAAACAAGTACTAAGCCTACGAGGCTGACATTTTATAGAGTCAAAGGTGTTATGTTGTAGATGTGCTAAAAGAAGGGATTTTGAAAAATTCTTAGTGCATCGAAGATGGCAGCCTTTTTAGTGCCAAAAACATAGTTTCTCTAATTGGACTATAGCGGCTAAATGAACGGTTCTACAGCAAAACTAACACCATTTTATGTATGTGTTTTGAGACGATCTATAACTTTGGTTCTATGACGTTTTGCTCTATCTCACCTACTTCATCCTTAGATAGAGCTAGATTTTCAATTTGTGCGTATAAGAGTAGACTTACAGATTTTTCTAGACTATGAACCTTTGTTATCTATGAGATCATACTGTATTCAATGGGAAAATATACAATTTAATCTGAAAAAATGTATAACTAGGTCATAGGAAATGGCTAAATATGGCTAGAAACACGATATTTCACTGATTCAGTCAATTACCGTACTTTGCGCCCTCTAAAATTAGATTTATAGATTTTTCTAGACTATGAAACTTTGTTATCTAGGAGAACAAACTGTTCAATCGGAAAATTAAGAATTTAGTTTTAAAGCATGCATAGCCAGATTATAGGACATGGCTAAACATCGCGAGAAAGACAATATTTTATTGATTCAGAGTCAACTACAGTACTTTGTGCCCACTAAAAGTAGACTTACAGATTTCTATAGACTTTTAATTTTTTTTATCTAAGAGAACAAACTGATTTTAATCGAAAAACTTACAAATTAATTTGACCAAATGCATAGCCAGTTCACGGGACATGGCTAAATATGGCGAGAAACCCGATATCTCACTGATTCAGAGTCAACTAAAGTAATTTGTGCTCTCTAAAAGTAGACTTACAGATTTGTCTAGACTTTGAAACTTTTTGATCCAAGAGAACAAACTGATTTCAATCGGAAAATTTTTAATTTAATTTTAACACTTATATGGCCAGTTCATTGGACCTGGCAAAACATGGCAAGAACCCAGACATTTAATCGATTTAGAGTCGATTGCCGTACTTTACGGCCTCTAAAAGTAGACTTTCAGATTTTGTTAGACAATAATTTTAAAATTAAATATAATTGAGTGCAGTAGTACTTTATATCCATCAGCTGTTCTAAATTGGATATAAATTTGATACAGTGTAAACTGATAGCTTGCTGCACATTTCGATTATATAATCAAAATCAATATTTGTTCTTATAACCGGCGAAGCGGGTGGGTACAGCTAGTATATATATATATATATATATATATATATATATATATATATATATATAAATAATTATTTTTTTGCTTTTATATACCTGTGCAACATGCACTTTGGAAAACAGGAATTGTTAGGTTTGGCAAAAACGAACACTTGTTAAGATACAACAACAGATCATGTATTACTCACAAAAACGAGTCTAATTGTCTATATGGACCGTAACGTATTCTTAAAAAATATCAGAATAGTTACAAATGTATTTTTGTTTATCTCTAATTTCTCAAACACAGGAGCAAATAATAAAATTGTCTTCTTATCTTCTTTAGTAAAATGTAATTGAAAATAAAATGAAACTCTTCAACAAAATAAAAATTTTAATTTCTTCTCAGAATATTTTATTTAAAATTATAAACCAAACTTAAAAACTTTTCTCAAATAATGGAATAAAATAAAATAAAACTTTTAATATGTAAAAACATTTATAATAATTTAATATCTTCTTTATGTATTATTCTTAACGATTCTTAATGTATGATTATATGAATTAATGATTCGTTGATTGAATGAATGATTGATTCTGCCTCAGGAATCTGAAAAAAATATTAGTTATATTGATTTTTTTAAATATATTTTTTTATTACTAAAATCTGACTTCTGACAAAGTTTACTGAAATGTCACTAGAAGAGCGGCACTTAAAAGAACAAGAAAAACTAAGGAACATTTACTAGGTTTTAGTGTGAACAGGTAAAAGGGCAGGTCCCAAAGCTACCAACGAGAATCTACAAGCTAAGAACAAAAGTCGAACTTACGTTGCTTCTGGAGAATAGTCGATTTAATCCAAAGGCACGTCAACGTCGCACACAATCAAACAATACTCACTCTGCGCGGCACAGTGCAACTTATCAAAGCTTCCCGAGGGAAAATTGCCGAACTGCGAACTGTAGCGGAAGAACGGTTAAAAAAAGCGGTGAACTTAATTCAGCAAAAGACGGCAGCGAAACAGGCCGAAAAGACCGTTCCTCGAAGTATTTATGTGGAGCTCCCTTCTACGTGAACTTTGCCTAGAAACAAAGGGGATGAGAACCAATCAAGGAGCTTCGGGGAGGAAGCAAACGTAACAACGTCACTAAAACTGGAATGGTTAGGTGTAAGAGAGGACTTTTAAGTCCTAACCTCACCAATTGTGTGTACAACGAAATCATTTTTCATTTCATTTCATTCATTTTAAAACCTGTAAATTGCTAAAAACATGTCGATCTGATTCGACAGGAAAAGATTTTGTAGTAACTATTATTGGTTATTTTATTTCTAATGGGAAAATCTACTTTTTTATTTGAGGGGATAAGATTCTCAATTTTTATGAAAAACTGCAAAATTTTGTTTGAGTTTGAATTAATTTTCTAATGGAAGTACTTTTTCAAATATTTACATTTTTCTAAAATCAATGTAACATAACATTGTTACAGGACGTTATAAATTAATTAATTTTAATTGACTTTAAATCAACACCTGATATTTACTGGTTAGATATACGTTGGGTGTTGGTCACGGAACTGGGTTTCGATGACCAGCATTGACCCCTTCCTCAGGTAAGTTGTCCAACCAGAGCTAAATCTGCCGGAGATCCAGTTTTCAACCAGTTGCTGTGGCGTTTGAATTCCGCAATTCTGCGAAACTGCGCAGAATCAATGTTAAAACTATCCTTTACCCATTTCACTTTATTTTCCGTATTTTTTCGTTTTAATTTCAACTATTTTGGTTCCTTGTTGAACTGAGAAGAACGCAGTTAAAACCACATAAATAGTATCCTGATTATAATAACAGTTTTATTTATTATTTTATATTGCTTACGCCATGTCTTACTAAACACCTTCAGTCGAAGTGTAGCATTAAATGTATCACATACTTGATATCAGTTCCGTTGAGTATTTGCACAGATAAAGAAAGAAACGGAGGGCGCTTTCTTATGACCTCTGCGAACGCTTCAGTGGGTCTGGCAGTTATAAATTATAATTAATGTACATTTTAAAACATCTGTAGTTAAACTTATTACGTTTATCCTTCAGGATTTTGGGGGATAAAGGGAGATACTGACAAGGTGCTTGCCCTGACATCGCATGGCAACGTGGAGAACTAACTACTATACTCATTACACTTGCTTGACACACGTTCAACGCACTACAATCGAACCAAATAACATTTAGAAACAACAATTAATTGTTTGTCTCTCAATGGTTTGTGTTATTAAGAGTTGTAAGCAACCAATCTCTGCATGATATTCTGATTTTAAACTAGATAACCAAACACCCAGATTTGAAGTAACTGGGTGGGTGTTACCTGTTTCACTTCTGAATCTAAGCAATGTCAAGTTCTGTGTTCAGGTGTTAACATGTTTTTGTCGAGCCACTGCCACCTGACGCTGCATTTTGCAATAGTTTGCTAAGAGGTTCCTATTTGCACAATTATACACCTTGGCCTTACGTGTCAATAGAGTAATAGATTTCATAAAACAAATACATGTCTGGTTACAATATTACATAGGAATAAACTGCATTTATTTTCACAGAAACACCGGTTAGTACAAAATGTCATAGCAGTGCCAACCTTCCAGGTTTCATAATTCTGAAAACGGTAATTTCACAATATTTAATTCTATGTAGTTATACAATAATATGACAGCCGACCGACCAACGTTATAATCAGAACCAGTGGTAATTAAACCTTATCACCCGCCCACCCATACACGTACCGTAGTATTGACCCACCCTCCCACCCATACACGTACCTTAGTATTGACCCACCCTCCCACCCATACACGTACCGTAGTATTGACCCACCCTCCCACCCATACACGTACGGTAGTATTGACCCACCCTCCCACCCATACACGTACGGTAGTATTGACCCACCCTCCCACCCATACACGTACGGTAGTATTGACCCACCCTCCCACCCATACACGTACCGTAGTATTGACCCACCCTCCCACCCATACACGTACCGTAGTATTGACCCACCCTCCCACCCATACACGTACGGTAGTATTGACCCACCCTCCCACCCATACACGTACGGTAGTATTGACCCACCCTCCCACCCATACACGTACGGTAGTATTGACCCACCCGCCCACCCATACACGTACGGTAGTATTGACCCACCCTCCCACCCATACACGTACGGTAGTATTGACCCACCCTCCCACCCATACACGTACCTTAGTATTGACCCACCCTCCCACCCATACACGTACCGTAGTATTGACCCACCCTCCCACCCATACACGTACGGTAGTATTGACCCACCCTCCCACCCATACACGTACGGTAGTATTGACCCACCCTCCCACCCATACACGTACGGTAGTATTGACCCACCCTCCCACCCATACACGTACCGTAGTATTGACCCACCCTCCCACCCATACACGTACGGTAGTATTGACCCACCCTCCCACCCATACACGTACGGTAGTATTGACCCACCCTCCCACCCATACACGTACGGTAGTATTGACCCACCCGCCCACCCATACACGTACGGTAGTATTGACCCACCCTCCCACCCATACACGTACGGTAGTATTGACCCACCCTCCCACCCATACACGTACGGTAGTATTGACCCACCCGCCCACCCATACACGTACCGTAGTATTGACCCACCAGCCCACCCATACACTTACCGTAGTATTTGACCCACTCTCCCACCCATACACGTACGGTAGTATTGACTCACCCTCCCACCCATACACGTACGGTAGTATTGACCCACCCGCACACCCATGCACGTACGGTAGTATTGACCCACCCTCCCACCCATACACGTACGGTAGTATTGACCCACCCGCCCACCCATACACGTACCGTAGTATTGACCCTCCCGCCCACCCATACACGTACCGTAGTATTGACCCACCCGCCCACCCATACACGTACCGTAGTATTGACCCACCCTCCCACCCATACACGTACGGTAGTATTGACCCACCCTCCCACCCATACACGTACGGTAGTGTTGATAAGCTGTCCCCCACCCACTCTATCCCCGTTATTGTTCATCAGACAATCTGGACAGTACACTATTTGATCGTTCACATTGCATTCAATGTTGTCTTGATAAGCTGAAATGATTAGTAATAAATATAGGTTTTGATGGGAGTAAATAGGACTTATGAGTGGGCTAAATAAAATAATTTAATTCGACCATTCTGAAAATCCACGACTTTGATTTAGCACTTCGACCATTCCTGAAACTGTCGGCTGTCGGAGAGCCCTCCCAACCATTCTGAAAACCCATGACTATTGGTGAGCCCTCCGACCATTCCTGAAACTAGCGGCTGTCGGAGAGCCCTCCCAACCATTCTGAAAACCCATGACTATTGGTGAGCCCTCCGACCATTCCTGAAACTAGCGGCTGTCGGAGAGCCCTCCCAGTCACTCTGAAATCCATGAATTTCGGTGAACCCTCTGACCATTCCTGAAACTGGTGGATGTCGAAAATTCCTCTCAATTATCCTGAAAACCCATGAATTTCTGTGAGCCCTCCGACCAATCCTGAAACTAGCGGCTGTTGGAGTCCTCCCAGCCATTCTGAAATACCATAATTTTCAACGAGTCATCAAACCATTCCTGAAACTGGCGGTTGTCGAAAACCCCTCTCAGCTATCCTGAAAACCCATAAATTCTGGTGAGCCTCCGATCAACCGTACATCTTAGCCTGTTACGGCTCTTACGTATTCATCTATTCTCTTAAGCCCTTATAAGCTCTTATACTTATCTATTCTTTCAGAACGCTTATGAATAGATCATTTACTTTTACGAAACTTTTTAAAGTTTTAATATAAATTTTACATAAATGTTGCAGTCTTAAGAAAAATAAATAACAGTAGAGATACGTTTTACCTCTATTAAATTGAAATTCACTTCTGAGTTGGAATATCCTTTTGTCCACTACTACACTAAAGAGATCGACACGAACTGTATGCCAATACTTTCCCTCATTGCGAGTCACTGGATACGTACGGTGTTTGGGAATAAACTACTTCAGATTGCCCCAATAAAATTACATTTTTTTACATTACTGAGGGTAATTGTGATCTTCAAGAAGAGGAAAGCCCCGTTAATTATTCTATAGTCACAGTATTTGAAAATCTTCAAAGATTTCATTTCGACCAGAGTTTCCAGGATATTTCTGCGGCTATCCGGCTGAGAGTCATTGTTTGGTTGGTTGCCAATGTGAAGAATGGCAATGACAGAAACTGAATAATCATTGAATAGGGTTCAAGTATATATGAATAGTGTTCAGATTTACCCGCCATCTTCCGATAAAATATACATTCAAATCAAATTAAAAATAACTTTATTCACAGTTCTCAACTATAAAAACAATAAAATATACAAAATGAATGTCTCTTCCATAGGCTGTTGGTCTGTGTGCAAGAGAGAGTTCATCCAAGGCTCGTGTAATAATAATTACGAACTGGTATTCTAATTTTTTTTAAACAAATATTTCAATTAGTCTTAGTTATTCAATTGTAAGTGATTAAAATTATCAACAGTTAAAAGAAGTGAAATTTTAGACCGATCGTCCTCACCTAAACATTCAGGCTAAAGAACATTGGGCGAGCCGCTGGTCTGGACGAGCCGGTGGTCTGGGCGAGCCGTTGGTCTGGACGAGCTGGTGGTCTGGACGAGCCGGTGGTCTGGACGAGCCGCTGGTCTGGGCGAGCCGCTGGTCTGGACGAGCCGCTGGTCTGGACGAGCCGTTGGTCTGGACGAGCCGTTGGTCTGGACGAGCCGGTGGTCTGGACGAGCCGGTTGTCTGGACGAACCGGTGGACTGGACGAGCCGGTGGTCTAGACGAGCCGGTGGTCTGAACGAGCCGTTGGTCTGGACGAGCCGGTGGTCTGGACGAGCCGGTGGTCTGGACGAGCCGTTGGTCTGGGTGAGCCAGTGGCCGAGCGGTCTAAGGTGCTTGGACTTTGGCTAAGGCCGTCAGAACTTTGAGCTTGGATTAGAGATAGCGCTGTTTCGAATCCAGCCTAAACTGGAAGATTTATCCGTAATATTCACCTTCTACAGTACTGGTTCACTCTCTAACTCTGTCTGAATACGTTCCCCGTACCTATCAACAGTCTATGGGAAATGGGCAGAGTAAAGTTAAGAAGGAGATCAACCTCTACTTAAAGAAAAAAAGAAAGAAGAAAGGAAGAAAAGAAGAGATTCGTTTAAGTATTTGATTAAGCAATAAAAATTATTAATGTAGAACAACTTTATAAATATGCAAAATAATAAATGTATGCTGATATTTTTTTAATGACTATATTAACAATATTATGAGAATAAAATTTAGTTGTATCTACAAAAATTATTGTTTCGATATTCCAGACATATTTCTTTTAACAGTGCTTTTTTAAACATAATACTAGGATTTTCGTATTTTTTTGTTTTACACAACATCTTATATGCATGATAAGGAAATTATTTTGCTTGTTTTTCAAATTGCTTTTGGCCACATAAGTTAACAAGCATAGCTTAAAGATATAAAATATATTTGGATCTATCAGAATATAAATGTAAAAAGCAAAACTTCCTCGTTAAATACAATATAAACGCCATTACAATTATATCATCTCCGTTCCCTATTTCGTCGTCAAAACTCACAAATGAACGGGTTTTAGTTCAAACAAACAATATTATAAGAAATACGTCTTAATTTATAATTATGTGTTTTTAAGTAGTTAGATATTACTGTATTTTAATTGACAGTAAGGATGAAAATAGTTGAGGCATTCCTCATTTAATGGTTATAGTGAAGGAGACACAGGGAGCTCGTTAGATGCATTGTGTCGTATTTATTTGTTCGTTGGGAAGGAAACGATAACAAGCTTCAAGGATTTGAGGACTCCTTGTGAAAAACAGCGGCCATGTTGAGTAACTTGACTTTCTCAGACCATCCGGTTCTACGTTTCCTTTTTGTAATTATTTATGCTTCACATACTCTTGAGTTGCAAAAAACGTAACGAACTGCATCAATCTATGCTAATTCACGCTGATTAAATGTCCTGAGTGCAGCGTGTAATGTGCCAACTTAATCCTGAATCCTGCTCTGGTGTGCCAGGATAAAAAAGCTGTCGAACTGGTCTGTTCTGTATACAGAGCGGACAGAATTTGCAAATAGACAGTACTTCAATATTTTCACGAAATATGGTAATGAATCAAAGAAAAATTCACAAATTTGCTTTATTAGTTACCCTCCCACCCACCCATACCTGTACGGTGATGATAACCCTCCACCACCCACATCCGCAAAGTGGGAATGACCCTATAACCACCTATACTCGAACGGTGAAATGTTCCTCCCACCCACCCAAACTAGTTAAATGGTGATAACCCCCTCACCACCCACACCTGTATAGCAGGAATGACCTTCTAACCACCTATACTCGAACGGCAAAATGATACTCCCACTCATCCACACCTGTATGGTGGTGATAACAGTCCACCACCCACATCCGTATAGCGGGAATGGCCCTCTAACACCTATAATCGAGCGGTGAAATGACCCTCCCACTCACCCATACCTGTGTGGAGGTGATATCTCCACCACCCATACCTGCATATCGGGAATGACCCTCTAACCACTTCCAATCGAACGGCGAAATGACCCTCCCACCCACCCACCACTCACAGCAGAATAGCGGGAACTACTCTGTAACCACCTATAGTCAAACGGCGAAATTACCCTCCCATTCACCCAAATTCATTAAATGGTGATGACCCTCCCACCTACCTATTTATGTACGATGGTGATGACGCATCGACCCACCCATGTGCGTCCTAAAGTATATTCAAAGTGAGTTTGAAAAATCAAACAGAAAATCATAAATAATTGTAATGAGAGTCTGAGTAAAAATGTAAGTAACATTGGGATGAAAACACTGAATGTATTATACACACACCTCCTCAGTAGAAAATAGAGTCTCTCCTCAATAGAAAATAGAGTCTCTCCTGAATAGAAAATAGAGTCCGTCTTGATCCGTGTATTAATTTTAGGATGACTATGGAAGGTATATGAATCATACTCAAGACAGGTAAGCATCCAGGATAATACAACAGGTCCTGCGTGTATTTAGATCCAATATAATTAAAAACAGCTAAGTAGGAAATAATAACCTGATATTTTGTATCCTGACTGATTCCTCTGTTAAATATGAAATGTTAGAGGTGATTACAATATATATCGAGGCGTATAGCTGTGTTCGTGACCTTTGTTTGTTTACAGTTGTTCCAAAACTAAAACTGTCCCACAGAGTACAAAATAATTCGTGTCTCATTGGCTATTTTGTCTGTTTAATAACTTGTTCTATGCTTAGTTGATTTTTCATATTTTGCATTTATTTTTGCATGCCATTGATTATTTTCTTTATTTAATAACTTGCTCTGTGTTTTGTTGACTGATTTCTTTTATATTTCATATTGCTATTATGTTTTGAATATTTATATTATGTGTGATTGTTGTTTAAGAACTTTTGACTTTCAATAGTAATCTTTAGTATCACCATCTAGTATTAAGTATTTTCTGATTTAGTATTGGTTAAGGAAAAACATTGTTTTAGATGTAGGCAAAGTTAGTACACCTAAAGAGGAGTTTGTTATACCTGTCGAAACGTTGTGTTTGCTTGTTAAACACTCAAAGCATTGGAAATCTCCAAATATTATCTACATATCATGAACAATCCAATGCCAATAAATAACTTTCAAACAACAGTAAAAAATAAATCACTCAATAACGATGTTCGTAAGTGAATCGTAACTTTTATCATACTGAAAAAACAAAATTTCATGGCTAATATTTCTTTAAATCGTGATCGTTTAAAAACAATTAAAACTTAATTACTAAAGTAATAAACCTGCCAGAATGTATCGACAAGTGTTAACTTGAATCAATTTAAATCATTAATCAGCTGTTATTTTCTTTTAATCAAATAGAATCAGCTGTTTAATTAGGAATTCTTTAATTTAACCTCGTTCCTCGTCTCACTATAAAACATAATGACAAGGTGAAGGGCATAACTTAACGCCTCCATCAATAGATTCAGTATATCCAATACAAAGTCACCACTAAAATGAATTCAAACACGTGTCTGGTGTTTTGTTAAAAGAAAGGGAGTCTGAATAATTTAGTATTTATTGAAAGGACTGAGATACGACAAGGGTTGATTGTTGAAGATTGTAAAAAAAAAAACAACTAGGCTGAGTGGCAATTAGAAGTCGTGAGTCTTAGCCCTCCCTCAACTGATTGGCAATTGGAATTCGTGAGTCTTAGCCCTCCCTCAACTGATTGGCAATTGGAATTCGTGAGGCTTAGCCCTCCCTCAACTGATTGGCAATTAGAATTCGTGAGGCTTAGCCCTCCCTCATAAGGAACTGGTTTATTAGTTGCTATAAATATGCAGGAAATAAGTTATAGAGTAGGCTAAGAGACTGATAATTTTCCACTCTATGTACTAAACTATCAGCTTGTTATTTTGAATTCTATAGAAATACAGTTAGAGAAGTAATGATTTATTTACAATTTAACACTTTTAGTAGTATAAAATTATAAACTTACTACTCGACAATCTTAATGATAAAGAAATACGTACTGACATCTAGCTCAAATAAATATTACAAACCAATCATTTCCCACTCTCGATGTAGCAGAGTGCATTCTAATGTCGCCTCTTTTAATGTAAATACGTACGTGTATTGTATCACTGTACAAATAGCATTGTATGTGTCTTCCAGTAACACTGTACATGTCTGGGAGAGCGGGTGGGCCACTAGCATTGTATTTGTCTTCCAGTAGCACAGTACATGTCTGGGAGAGCAGTCTGGGAGAGCGGGTGGGCCACTAGCATTGTATTTGTCTTCCAGTAGCACTGTACATGTCTGGGAGAGCTGGTGGGCCACTAGCATTGTATTTGTCTTCCAGTAGCACAGTACATGTCTGGGAGAGCGGGTGGGCCACTAGCATTGTATTTGTCTTCCAGTAGCACAGTACATGTCTGGGAGAGCGGGTGGGCCACTAGCATTGTATTTGTCTTCCAGTAGCACTGTACATGTCTGGGAGAGCTGGTGGGCCACTAGCATTGTATTTGTCTTCCAGTAGCACTGTGCATGTCTGGGAGAGCTGGTGGGCCACTAGCATTGTATTTGTCTTCCAGTAGCACTGTGCATGTCTGGGTGGGTGGATGGGTGGGCCACTAGCATTTTATTTGTCTTCCAGTAACACTATACTGTACATATCAGGGAGAGCAGGTGGGCCAGTATTTAGGGTGAGACCTGTTTTAGTATACCTTAAGATGATCTTTGAAAACATCTTTGATGATGCATTTTTCTTACATATTTTTATTCACCCACTCACCCAGACACGTACAGTGGTATTCACCCACTCACCCAGGCACGTAGCAAATACCTAACCTAACAATGTTCGGCTATTTTATTAGTATTGTTAGGTTAGGTATTCACTTAATTGGACGAAAAGACTTCTACAAATCAGCAGTGCCTTATTCTAATCTAACCTAACCTCTTTCAACGGTTTTATAAAATATTCATACATAGGCCTATGAGTTAAAAATACACTTTATATTTTATTAATCTAAAATAACTGTTTAATACTTCCCACAAAATACCTGAAAAGGTCCCATTTATTCATAACATATTTTGAGTTTGGGAATTTGACCAAACAAACAATATAATATTTTCCTTCATAGTATTTCTGTTAAGATTTTGTAACTATGGTGTGGTACAGGAGAAAGTTCCCAATGAAGGTCGATCTACCAATTTTAATTTGCTTTGCCGCAGTCCGACTCTAACCGCGTTATCGATGTTTGTGTGCTATTAGCTCTTGTTGTCGCGGCGAAGCCCTGTTTTGTCACGTCCTCTGTAGAAAGTTGAAATTGCTAATGCACTGTTCCTGTCTCTTACTTTCCCATTCCTTGTGCACTTCTTAAGTGCGTTTTAACTGAGGATTCAACTGATAGATCTGCACATTGTATGAAATGTTTAGTCTAACTTGAAAACTATTTGACAAATTTGTTTTGTCACACAAAAGTGATCTCCTATCAAAATTGTGATTACTTTATATCTTAAAAACTGAAAAGATTATTTTATATACTACCGATTGGTATTTTTTCAGAAGTGAGTAAGTATATTCGGACACCTTTCTTTAGGGACAAATAACAATAAAAATGGTTTCTTATTTGTTGTTGATAAAAAACAGAAATAAACAATATATCCTTAAATTGACTAACCTAACTTAAAGTAACGTCACCTAAACTGTCCAACCAAACATAATCAAACTAATCTAACTTTCCATATCCCACCTATCTGATGTAACGAAACGTAACCACCTATCCAACCATAAAGAAACATAACCTAATCTATCCAACTAACGAAACGGAACCTAACCTATGTAACCACATAAAACGTAGCATAACCTATGTAACCACATGAAACGGAACCTAACCTATCCAACCATAAAGAAACATAACCTAATCTATCCAACCAACGAAACGGAACCTAACCTATGTAACCACATGAAACGTAACCTAACCCATCCAACCATAAAGAAACATAACCTAATCTATCCAACCAACGAAACATAACCTAACCTATGTAACCATATAAAACGGAACCTAACATATCCAACCATAAAGAAACATAACCTAATCTATCCAGCCAACGAAACGTAACCTAACCTATGTAACAACATGAAACTTAACCTAACCCATCCAACCGTAAAGAAACATAACCTAATCTATCCAACCAACGAAACGTAACCTAACCTATGTAACAACATGAAACGTAACCTAACCCATCCAACCGTAAAGAAACATAACCTAATCTATCCAACCAACGAAACGTAACCTAACCTATGTAACCACATGAAACGTAACCTAACATATCCAACCATAAAGAAACATAACCTAACCTAACCTAACCTAACCTATGTAACCACATGAAACGGAACCTAACCTATCCAACCATAAAGAAACATAACCTAATCTATCCAACCAACGAAACGTAACCTAACCTATGTAACAACATGAAACGTAACCTAACCCATCCAACCGTAAAGAAACATAACCTAATCTATCCAACCAACGAAACGTAACCTAACCTATGTAACCACATGAAACGTAACCTAACCCATCCAACCATAAAGAAACATAACCTAATCTATCCAACCAACGAAACATAACCTAACCTATGTAACCATATAAAACGGAACCTAACATATCCAACCATAAGAATCGTAATACAACTAAGAAGATAACCTAGTAAAAAAGATGTTGCTAGTGCCATCGTCCTTCTGAATAGAGATTAGAAGTTTTTATACTTGTTTTTCCTTGTAGAAAGTAGTGAACATTGCTGATACAACAGAAAACTTCCACTGACTGTTGAGGATAAGTTTAACTTTTCATTTCATTTTGATAAATTTGTTTATCAAAGAGTTTAGACTACTTGTTTTGTATTGTTTTAAATCATGATTCAACTGTATAAAATAAAACATTCCATAAATAATCCTTTTGTTAGCAGTAACTTCGAATTAGTTTCTACCTAATGGGTTGAAGATAACACAGTTCTATAATAACAGTTTAAGCATTGCTAAAGATAACATCTAGCCATACTAATGGCATGCTCCAGTTTGTTAATAATACATAGTCTTGTCAGAAAACTAGTAAAGAAGGGCTAATTTGTATATTTTAGGTGTTTTAGCGTGAAATGCGTATTACATTTTTCAAGGTAATGCATTTAATCATCGTTGATATACCAGATCATTAATTACACCGTTTAATTGGTATGCGCGAAATACAGGTTATGTGGGTACTTGATTTCACAGGAACTAAATTAATCTTGTTTCGAATAGCTTTATAAAGCATTATGACTAATTCACTGTGAATAATATTTAGTGGAGAAATTTCCGTTAGACTAAAATACGCAGTTTGTTTAGGTCTTGTTTATTGTTGTTAATTGGTGGCTGTATTTATATAAACCTATATGGAGGTTGATTTTACTAATTGGTCAAATGATTTATAACGAACAAAATGTAATACTTATACATGTAGTTATGTATTTGATTTTTTATCTAAACATATTTCATTCTTCTGCAAAATTTCGGACCTATTCCGTTTATTCACTATCACTATTTTGATTAGGTTATGTTAGGTTTATTTAGATTTTGTTAGGTTTGTTTAGGTTATGTTAGGCTCAGTAATGTTAAGTTTGGTTAGGTTATGTTAAGTTTAGTTAGGTTTTGTTAAGTTTGGTTTGTTACGTTAGGTTGTGGTTGTGAATTAACCGGAAAGATCTAATTTTAATAAAAAAAAATACTTTGAAAATCTGTCTCTGTTTAATGACTTCACTATATTGCAGTTTTTAGTAAGTTCTCATATTTTAAATGATTTTTTACTAAAAATACATTTAAACTGTGATAAATGTTTTTATTGCTTACAAACTTTAAAATATGTTGAACTTTGTAGGCATTATGTTTATTATTTTCTTCCTCTCAAAAACTTTCCAAAATAATAACTCTATTTATATTTTTTTAAACTGAATACGTTTTTCTAAAGGACGTGTCAAAAATAAATAACTAGATTTATATTTGATTGGGAACTTTTGTGAGAACTTCCGGGAGCACATAAAATACCGTAATTAGCATATAGGGGAATGTGAACCGTCAAGCAATTTTAATGTACTTAATTTTATAAATCATTAGTGGACTAGTCTAAATGTATTTCTAACATAATCTCTGAAGAGTTGGCAAAATGTACTTCAAACAGAATCGTTCGAAAGTGGACAAATGTACTTCAAACGTCATCTTTTAACAGTGTGGAAATATGTACTTCAAACTCTCTTTTCAAGGGTGGGTAAAAACGTTCTTTAAATAATCATCACCTTTCAAATGTGGATAAAAAATAGCGTCATTAAATTAATTGTTATCCAGTATTTCAAGAGCCCTATTTTGTACTTGATTCTTGTAACCTGTCTAAATTATCAATAGTTAAATTACTTTATTCATTAAATATAATTTTTAAAGTTCAAATTATTTAAATTAAAGTAACCTTGAGAATTCGTTTAGCTTGTGTTTTTCAACAGTTTTGAGAGAATTTCGTGACCAGCAAAACACGTTTGTAGTCATTCGAGTAAACAAGAACACTTTACACTTTGTTTTGTACTTATTACTTTTTACTGTTTTCTTTAATTTTTTCATGATTTACATCGAGTTGTTTTATAGTATTCACTTGTTATTTACCATCTTTGATGTTCCTGGACACAACATCCAACAAGTTTCTACGGCATGTTTCAAACTACTCGGCTTTAATCTCCTAAAAGAAATTCACGTGAAAATTAAAACGTTAGTAAGTATGATTTCCGGAACGTTATATAATTGATTTGTTGCATGTAACTTAAGTTCACAATTCAACGTCTGTACGTGATTAATTTGAACATGAATTTAATGTAAATTTATATTGAATTATGTAATGTATACGAACTAAACGATCACTAGGTCGATCCCAGAGACATAAATTCTCAAATAACTTTAATAACTGAAGAATGTTGCTTCAGTCATTTTGTCAACATGCTTCTGTCAGTATCTTACTTTGTCAATGGTAGCTTAATTTTTCTCTATTACTGACAAGTATAGGCCTATTTGGACGAAAAAGAAATATATCAGGTACTGTATTATATTTTACCAGAATGTTATGTCTTGTTAATTCATTTTGTGTGAGATTGTACACATTTTGGGAATGTAAAGTTATAAAATTTAAATACCCGTCATCTTAAGCCTATTTACTAAGAACCCCTACTATTATTAACTAGCAACTAGTATATCAAATCTAAGCATGTGGCTCTTTAAACACATGGAGACAGATGTGCAACCATGTGTTTTAGGCTCTATTCATAAAGGATTTTTATGTATTTTGACTCATGGAAAGTCTCGTACCACTTCCATATGTCGTGCCACAATATACATTTAGATAAGTGGGTGGACCAGTACCATTACGTGTATGAGGGAGAAGGTGGGTCAGTACCACCGCACGTGTACGTGTTGGCAGGTGGGTAAGTACAATTACGTGTATGAGTGAGAAGTTGGGTCAGAAGCATGCACGTGTATGAAGGAGGAGGTGGGTCAGTACCACCGCACGTGTATGAGGGAGAAGGTGGGTCAGTACCACCGCACGTGTATGAGAGAGAAGGTGGGTCAGTACCACTGCACGAGTATGTGTTGGTGTGTGGGTCAGTGCAATTACGTGTATACGGAGCAGGTGGGTCAGTACCACCGCACGTGTATGAGGGAGAAGGTGGGTCAGTACCACTGCACGTGTATGAGGGACAAGGTGGGTCAGTACCACTGCACGAGTATGTGTTGGTGTGTGGGTCAGTGCAATTACGTGTATACGGAGAAGGTGGGTCAGTACCACCGCACGTGTATGAGGGAGAAGGTGGGTCAGTACCACCGCACGTGTATGAGGGACAAGGTGGGTCAGTACCACTGCACGAGTATGTGTTGGTGTGTGGGTCAGTGCAATTACGTGTATACGGAGAAGGTGGGTCAGTACCACCGCACGTGTATGAGGGAGAAGGTGGGTCAGTACCATTGAACGTGTATGTGAGAGAAGGTGGGTCAGTACCACCGCACGTGTATGAGGGAGAAGGTGGGTCAGTACCACCGCACGTGTATGAGGGAGAAGGTGGGTCAGTACCATTGAACGTGTATGTGTTGGCGGGTGGGTCAGAACAGTTACGAGTATGAGGGAGTACGTGGGTCAGTACCACTACACGTGTATGTATTGGTGGGTGGATCAGTACAATAACGTGTATGAGGGAGAAGATGGGTCAGTACCACTACACGTTTATGTGTTAGTAGGTGGGTCAGAACAATTACATGTAGCCTATCGTTGTCGGGTGATTTGTACCACTGTTCGTGTATGGTGAGTGGATTAGTACTATTGGATGTGGATGTTCCACCTGAGGCTTGGAAGTGTCGCATCTAATTAGTTCCAGTCTTCGCCTGGATTTAAATATATTACGACATCTCATTATATACTCACGTTGAGCAATTGTTTTTAAATTATTTTACTTATGACTAAATAGCTTCACAAGTTTGACTGAATTAGCACACGATACATCATACTAGGTAATATTTAAAACACTTGTCAAATAAAAAAATACTGCAGTTAAAGGCCGTAGTTAAAGGTTTAAGCCCGTGGCTTGTCACGCAGTTCCCGAGTTCGATTTCCGGTGTGACCATGAAGATTTTACTCTTCTGTCACTTTCGTGGTTCGGAAGTCACATTAAGGCACTGCTGTATTATTGGCGCAGTGCTGTAGGGGACATAGTGTAGAGGAGATTGTAAGACATAGGCTCTTAATACCGACACGGCGTCCGCTCAATGGTTGCGATCGACTTGGACAATAATATAGAAGTCTGTTGGGGGTGTCCATGTTGGGTGGTGGTCCAGGTTCAGATGTTGTGTAGGGGAGGGAACTCAGTGTCAGGCTTGTCAATTAGCTGAACATTATACCAATAATACGTGGTTCGGATGCCACGTAAAATCTCTAGGTCACTCAGTTGTCCTGACTATTGGGCTATTAATTAACAGATCTTTCTGACTAACAGTTTACCTTAGTTACACTAGTTCATCTGCACTCATCACACTTATTCACCTCTCATATTCGCCCATATCTCTACGATCGGCGTCTTAGAAATGAATTGATGAATGATAAAAATACGTTAATCCAACGAGTCTAAAAATCGACAATAGGCTCGTCTAAGTAGGCGAGGGGAATTGTGTCTTAATTGGACATACAGTATCTCCCCACTAAAATTCATACGATAAAACCATTATACTGAAAACGAAGTTTGTGTTTACTTCAATATTCGTTACTTATATATTTTTACAATACTTTATTACAGAAGTTATATCTAATTACAATAAATAATTTAGCAAGTGAAATACTTTAATATACAAAAAACAAACACAGGGTGGAAAAAATATGGAAACGCTTTTAAAAAAGCGTTATTTTTTTCCAAAGATAATTTGATAATTTAATTTTTTTGACTAATTGTGTTCCATAAAGTATTTTTTTGGCCAGAATAATTTACTTAAAACTGTTAGATAGTGGAGAAATAATATTGTTCAAATTACTTACTTTGTAATTCAAATGACCGCTACTCTAGAAGCTATAAACCTTTCGAAGTCCGGTTTGCGGCAATTAATTTCTCTTGAATAGACCTTTCATTTGATACCAAACTCAACCTAGAATTACAATGAAGATTTTCGTTCAACTCCTCGTGGGCCGTCCCCCTGAAAAGAATAAATATCGCTAATAGCGTCAAAAGTGAGTTCTTTATAACCATGATCATGTACAAGATTTCACTTTTACAAGTGAAGTCATACAAAAGTTGTGAAATAGTTTCCATATTTTTGTTCACCCTGTATACGTAACAATAGTATATGTTTATAATATTATAATTATTATAACAATATTTATAATATTATAAATATTGTTTTTTTATATTTATTATAAATAAATATAAACAAGGACTTCGACTTGCAACAATACAGTCGTTTACGTCAATTTGCCGATTCCACATATAATTACAATATTTAAATAACAGGTGAAAGAAAAAAACCATGCAAGAGTTATCAAACAAACAACAAATAAATTAACTAACAATTATTTAACCATTTATTCAATTATTCATCAACAATTACTCAACTCTCTTATAGCAATAATGTGCGTACATCATGTACACATGTCTCATAACCTCTTTTCCACTGTGGCTAAAACCAAACGCCCAAAGTTAACATTATCCGGAGGTTAACTTGACCTGTTCAGTTCGATTTACGTCACTGGTCTGCCGTTTACCACTTATATAAGTGAACCAAACACGGAACTTAACCATGAACCAGCAGATTTAAAATTATTGACTCTGGAACTGGCGAAGAGCAAGAAGCATAATTTTCACATCATTCACCACAAAATGGTACACATAAATACCTGGTAGTTTTAAAATACAAATTTAGGGTTTTCCTGTTAAAAATAATAATATTAAATAAACAATAGGTGCACGTGGTTAAAAAGGAAACATGAATATATAAAGCAAGCTGGTCAAGCACTGAGAGGACACTAATGAAATAAGCCACATTCAAGAACGAACAAACGTTGAAAAGTGAAAGTTTACCTTCCCATCCTGTAAATGTCCATTTGTCACACATTGTGTCTAAATATTTGGTGAAATCGTCATATCACATGTATGAATCAGTAAGATAGCAAACATTTTGAAAATTAACCTGGTTTAAGATTTTGTTTTTGTCTCTTTGAACAATATTCGAAAAAATATTTGTATGATTTATCTTTTATTGAATTATTTCACATATTTATTTATTTTATTTGTAAATTTTTGGATTTAAAATTTGTTGCTCGTTGTTTTTGTTTTTTGTTGATTCTAAAGATTTTATTGAGTTGTTTTGTTGTATATATAAGAGTCTAGTGTTACATTTATCACACTGTTTAATTTGTTATATATTTAAAATTTTTATATTTTTTGTAATCTAATTTATTGTTACATTGTTTTTGTTTCAAGGAAGTTCCCAAAAAATAATATGTATAAATATATGTTTCACATATAATTGTAAAGAAATTATTATAGTTTTTCTCTCAATTGGCCTTGAGCTAGAGAGATAAATAAAAACTGCATGTATAAATTATCTTTTACGCAACGAGTAATAAAAATATTTGAATTGCATTTAATTGCATTATTAGAAAATCCTTTGATGTACAGACTGTGCAAAATGTTATGTGATACTATTTAACAAACCCCACTAAATATAAATGGGTGACAAAGCTTGATTTATTTAACAATTTTCGATTTTTTACAATACAAAGTATTGTATTTAACATAATACAAAGTAATTATTCCTAAGAGTATGTTAATCGGTCTCATGTCAAAATGAGAGGTTATCGTACATATTTAGACACTTATTCTATCCTTACAGAATATACAACAATTTTTTAATATAAAACATTTATAGTTCCAAAACTAAATAAATGGATATCAAAAAATAGAATATAATAAACTAAATATACAAAGTGTTACAAAAAGGTTGGTATGTGTGATTCTGAGCTAAAAATGAAGAATAATATTTTTTTTAATTTCAGCTTTGTTTAGCAGCTAGACGCCATTTTGTTTTTTCCATAAAACAATTTATGTTTTTATATTTGTTGTTATCTCTACGATTAATACAAAACTCAGTAAATAGGTTTATGTTAGAAGGAATTATTTAATAAAAAATATTTTTAAACTATCTTTATTATTTTCAAAATCGCGGCCATTTTATATTTATTTCAACAAATATCTAAAAAAAAAACACTGGTTTTATCAAAATTAAGTAAGTCTCAAAAAAAGGTTGTAAACGAATTTCTCTTTACAATTATACATCATTTGTAAAAATTGCTTAAAAAATAACTATTTTATGACTTAAGTTTAGCTCACATGCAAACTAAATAGCTACTAATTTCACAGTATTTTAACAGTATGTGAATTAAAGTTAATTCATAAAATATTTATTTCTCTAGTGATTTTTAAAGATGACGTATTATTGGAAAGGAAAAGCTGTTTACAAACTTTTTTTGTGACTTGCAACATTGTATAAAACCAGCGTTTTTTATATTTGTTAAAATAAAATGACCACCATTTTGAAAGTATTAAAGATAATTTAAAAATATTTTGTATTAAATGCTACCTTCGAACATGAACCTATTTACCGAGTTTTGTAATAACCGTAAATATTACAAAAACAAAATGGTGTCTAGCTGTTGAACAAAGCGAAAATCGAAAAAATATTATTCTTCATTTTTAGCTTAGAATCACACGTATAATCTGAAAATACAAAGCCTAACCTTTCTGTAACACCCTGTATAACTGATATAAATAAGCAATATATATTAATAATAATAATATGAAGCAAATAAATAAAACATTCAACATATATATATATATATATATATATATATATATATATATATATATATATATACATATATATATATATATATATATATATATATAACATTTAAAAAATATTAAAATTATACCTAACAATGCTTTAAATTATATACGAAAAATCTAATCACAAAAACTGCCTAAGGAATCAGTATAAACTTAATACAGTACATATACTGATTTCTGTTTTAAGTGCATCAACAAAAATAAAAATTCTTTTTACCCTCTGTACATTACAGCGAGAAGATAAAATAAAAACTGGCTCCGACTCGTTTTTCTGAACATAACTTAAACCTGTTTTGAATTCAACTTCACTTCACCCAAATGCACTAATAATTTGCACTAAAGCCGTAATTTATTACTGAACAATAATTATAAAACAAGCTTAATTATTGAAAAAATACAAAATTGTTGTCTTATAAAAGTATTTTTTTTTTTTGTCTTATAAACATGTGTGAAAATTCAATGATTACGTAATATCCTCCTTCAAGATGCGATTAAGTATATAAGGTCACTTTAAAAATAGCTTATTTATTTAGCTTAAATAGCTTAAAATATAATAATTTATTACTATTAGGTAATTTACGATTTTTTGAACGGAACAGCAATGAATCTTATCACACCATAATGAAAATGGAATACAAGTAAACAAACAATTTAGGTGTAAAAATCTTATCTAAGGGTCTTAATCAGTATTCTTCTTAAGAGGCTGACGGCCATGTTGGTTTTAATCCCATAAGAACAATGTTATTTTATAATTGAACATACGATCACACGTATCCAAACTAAACAGTTATTTTTAAACGGATTTTTCCAAACAAATTGCATTTGATAAAGAATGAAATTACACGTTGGAATTGCTTTGCTAATTACTAATTAGTTCTATAGGAAAAATATAAAAAATAATAAGTTTGAAGATTTTATTTTCTCCTATTTTTCAAAACTAGGCGTATGTATTCAAAACATGAAAAGCAAACCCAATGCGCAATGTGATAACGTTTAAAATGACACCTCATACACAATTTTCGGTCAATAAATAACGAAAAAATATGGATTTACAAATAATATTGTTCTTATGAGATTAAAACTAACATGGTCGATGCCTCTGCAGACTCTTAAGCAGTTGGCTTAGTAGGTTTTTACGTCTGTCTCATTATTATCTTTCACACATGAGGATGTTCATCGTAGCATGCTCGAAACGTTCATGACTTATGTACATATTGTAAATAGTCCATTGACGTGGATGGAAGCATGGGATTTAGAGAATATTAATGATCGCTCTGATGTTTGCTACTAAGCGTAATGAGGTGTGTTTTGTAGTACTTTGCAAAGAGAACCATAAATCATTTTATTAACTAATGGATCTTCACAGTCGTCTTCAATCATGCTATTTATGTATCTCACTTTCCGGTTTAGGCCGTGACCTATCATTGTGGATTGTGCGACTCGGGCTGGCAACAATATATCGATACATCGTAGATATCGATAAATATGTTTCGATATATCGATATATTAGTAGTGATATTTTCTTTCGATAATATCGGGCGTATCGATATTTTGGTCCAACATATAATATCACTAAATATTGACGTTATTCTCTCTCCTCAAAATCATGACGATTGGAACAAAAACAATTGCCTCTTGCGCGTAAAAAACATACATTGAAATAATAAAGTAACTTTATTTAATATTTTTATGCGAGTTTATGCACTAAAATGTAGTTTAATGAATTAACTTTTAATGTTTAGTGTTTATAAGACAGTATAAGTAAACGTCACACAACACAAATTTATTACAATATAAGCACAAAATGCACAAATATATACAATACAAGTACAAAATGTACGATTATTATGGTGATCGATTTCGGTAAACCACGCTCACCTTCCTCAGACCAGAGGGATTCACAAAAGAATCTTTTGTGCTTATATTGTAAAAAATTTGTGTTGTGTGACGTTTACTTGTACTGTATATATACCAACACTTATTATGCTAATCAAAAAACTATTTGTTTATAAGAAGGTTAGTGGTATTTTTAAGTGTAAAATAAATATAACAATGTTATTTTATTATCCTTTTATAATTAACACAACAATTGAAGGTGACATTTTCTTATTTTGAATCTCTTTAATTCAATCCCACAGACCACAGCTTGATTCGTGTAGATAAATGTATGTAATTTTTACATTCACTAGGCTACTTTAAATAGTGACAGCGAAACACGGATGTGTTTTGGTCATCACATAAGACTTAGTGCATAATTTTAAACAGATAAATCATTTACAATTAGATATATCGGTTACCCGAAACATCGATATTTTTCTTTCGATATTATTGATGGATCGATATGTTATTTGCAATATACAGTATACCGGTAGTTAATTCGATATATCGATATGTTGCAAGTATTTGCCATCCCTATGTGCGACCCATCACGCAAGATTATAGTGGATCGTTTAATCTAACGATTAAAGATAGTGTTTGTTATCTTTTTCAAGTCAACGACCTAAGATGTATTAGACACTTCACAGAACTCGAAACATCACAGCTTGGTACGATAGAAAACAAACGGCCAATATGGACAAGTAATAAACAATCATAAATCATTTTGTTTGTAATTAATCATGAGATTCAGTCATTAAAATACCTTAAGTAGTTCAACAATAGACTTGTAACAAAGCAACAAAGGCGAACTGTTCCCAACAATAAGCCTCTAGTACATTGGCGGTTTTTTGCACATCCTTTCTAACGACTTTCATATTGACCTAATGAAACGAGTTCACCTTTCTTTGCGGACAGTAGAGTAAATCTAACCTATAACAGATCAACACGTAGATCTATATACTGAATATCTCTTCATGCGATGTATAAGAAATTACGTCATGCATCTACAAATATAAGAACGAACGAATAAATAAATTTGAAGGATGTCTTGCCTGAGGACTCATATGGAAGTTTTCCGCTATCAAAACTCGTTTACTATGGGCTATTTGAACAACATATTTCTTATTCAATAATATTATTTTAAGTAGGTAAACGGAATTTAGAAAGGATATTTTTTTGGCCAAAGAGAGAGGTCAGTTCTATGCTTGGCTTTCCAATAAACTCTGTTTAGAAGCCTTCAAAGAATTGGGCCTATTAACCGACCGAGAGTTATTCATTTACGAAGCAATTCTCTATATCAAAAACCAAAATATTCAACCAAAATGATCAACCATCAGTATATTACTCAATTTCAGGCCACTCATGTACAATACAGTTCGGTAACTTTGTTTTAAACAAAGCCAAAATACATGGGTATGAAGCTTTGTCAGGATCTTCCGAGGGGGTTGCGGGATATTGTGGAACTTCAAAAATTCAAATAAAATTAAAAATCTTGTTTAGAAGAGTTGTTCTTCCATTAGTAGAGTTGTTCTTTCAATAGTAGAGTTGTTCTTCCACTAGTAGAGTTGTTCTTCTACTAGTAGAGTTGTTCTTCCACTAGTAGAGTTGTTCTTCCACTAGTAGAGTTGTTCTTCCATTAGTAGAGTTGTTCTTCCATTAGTAGAGGGTTTATTCCACTAGTAGAGTTGTACTTCCACTAGTAGAGTTGTTCTTTCACTAGTAGAGTTGTTCTTCCATTAGTAGAGTTGTTCTTCTATTAGTAGAGCTGTTCTTCCACTAGTAGAGTTGTTCTTCCACTAGTAGAGTTGTTCTTCCATTAGTAGAGTTTTTCTTCTATTAGTAGAGTCGTTCTTCCATTAGTAGAGTTGTTCTTCTATTAGTAGAGTTGTTCTTCCATTAGTAGAGTTGTTCTTCCATTAGTAGAGGGTTTCTTCCACTAATAGAGTTGTTCTTCCATTAGTAGAGTTTTTCTTCCAATAGTAGAGTTGTTCTTCCACTAGTAGAATTGTTCTTCCACTAGTAGAGTTGTTCTTCCACTAGTAGAGTTGTTCTTCCACTTGTAGAGTTGTTCTTCCATTAGTAGAGGGTTTATTCCACTAATAGAGTTGTTCTTCCATTAGTAGAGTTTTTCTTCCAATAGTAGAGTTGTTCTTCCACAAGTAGAGTTGTTTTTCCACTATTAGAATTGTTCTTCCACTAGTAGAGTTGTTCTTCCACTAGTAGAGTTGTTCTTCCATTAGTAGAGGGTTTCTTCCACTAGTAGAGTTGTTCTTCCACTAGTAGAGTTGTTCTTCCACTAGTAGAGTTGTTCTTCCATTAGTAGAGTAGTTCTTCCATTAGTAGAGTTGTTCTGCTATTAGTAGAGTTGTTCTTCCATTAGTAGAGGGTTTCTTCCACTAATAGAGTTGTTCTTCCCTTAGTAGAGTTTTTCTTCCACTAGTAGAGTTGTTCTTCCACTAGTAGAGTTGTTCTTCTACTAGAAGAGTTGTTCTTCCATTAGTAGAGTTTTTCTTCCACTAGTAGAGTTGTTCTTCCACTAGTAGAGTTGTTCTTCCACTAGTAGAGTTGTTCTTCCATTAGTAGAGTTGTTCTTCCATTAGTAGAGTTGTTCTTCCATTAGTAGAGGGTTTCTTCCACTAATAGAGTTGTTCTTCCATAAGTAGTGTTTTTCTTCCACTAGTAGAGTTGTTCTTCCACTAGTAGAGTTGTTCTTCCACTAGTAGAGTTGTTCTTCCACAAATAGAGTTGTTCTTCCACTAGTAGAGTTGTTCTTCCACTAGTAGAGTTGTTCTTCCATTAGTAGAGTTTTTCTTCCACTAGTAGAGTTGTTCTTCCATTAGTAGAGTTTTTCTTCCACTAGTAGAGTTGTTCTTCCACTATTAGAGTTGTTCTTCCACTAGTAGAGTTGTTCTTCCACTAGTAGAGTTGTTCTTCCATTAGTAGAGTTGTTCTTCCACTAGTAGAGTTGTTCTTCCATTAGTAGATTTGTTCTTCTATTAGTAGTGTTGTTCTTCCACTAGTAGAGTTGTTCTTCCATTAGTAGAGGGTTTCTTTCACTAATAGAGTTGTTCTTCCATTAGTAGAGTTTTTCTTCCACTAGTAGAGTTGTTCTTCCACTAGTAGAATTGTTCTTCCGTTAGTAGAGTTGTTCTTCCATTAGTAGAGTTGTTCTTCTACTAGAAGAGTTCTACCCACCCGCCCACCCATACACGTACAGTGGTATTGACCCACCTGCCCACCCGTACACATACAGTGGTATTGACCCACCCGCCCATCCATACACGTATAGTGGTATTGACCCACCCTCCTACCCATACACGTACAGTGGTAATGACCTAACTGCCCACCCGTACACGTACAGTGGTATTGACCCACCTGCCCACCCATACACGTACAGTGGTTTTGACCCACCCGCCCACCCGTACACGTACAGTGGTATTGACCCACCAGCCCACCCGTACACATACAGTGGTACTGACCCACCCGCCCACCCATACACGTACAGTGGTATTGACCCACCCTCCCACCCATACACGTACAGTGGTAATGATGGGTTCCATACAATTTAGAGTTTTTCTTTCAATCGAAAGGCCTTGAATTTAATAATTGTAATTTACTTCCTATCTAAATGTAACCCATTTTAGTGCACCCTGACCTATCCAATTCCCTTCCTATGGGACTACGGAAGGAAACAACAAGTAACAAGATAAAGATAATGGCTAGTAGTTATTGGCTAAGATTTTAGTACTGTGCCAATAACTACGACACATTATAACCCACGGTATGAAAGAAACGGACGCGCACAAGTTTTTTTTTATGAGAATTTTTTTCTTTATAAGCTACTTTTATGACCTAGGCTCCGTAAAAAGATGCTCAAGATGTGATCAGTGCCCAAGAGGGCCATAAAACTAATGCTCGAGTTGCGACAATCTTCCTGAGGCCACACCACCAACGAAAGTTTCCGGAGCTGTAAATATAGAATTTAACTTTCTATATCACGAATTATATATAAAATTGATAATGTGTGAGCAATACATTTCAAACAATTAATATTAATATACTAGTGGACACTCACTGCGCTCGTTCACTTCGGCTTTGGCTGTACTACAAATATTTGTGGAGAAAATATATGACGTAAAATCACAGTACTAAATTAATAATTAATTTACAGTATCTCATTTACATTGTTTGCGTCGATACTTATTTTTTTTTAAATACCCAATGATATTACTTAGAATATTTCAAACGTGTTCATTTAATATTTTTTTTACCACTGAAGATTGATTAAACAAATAAAATAACTTCATTTGATTACTACTGAAACCCCGGTCTAAAGAACAGATTCTATTCTATACACCGTGATTGAAACCTTCAAGACCAGTAGAGCGAAGCTTTTTAATTCAATGTGAATAAAACAATGCTTTCAACCTTCCCTGGTTTAACATTATGAAAAATCTAACCTCATAAATATTACAAACACCATTGTTTACATTCCAACAGCTGTTAAAACTTATTGGAAATCATTATTTACATTAAACAGCTGTTACATTTCGATGCATTTAAATCTCTCTCCATGTTATTCTTATGGCCGAAAAACGTACTTTGAGGGCTTCCCATACCCTTCAGGGTGAAAATATTAAAAAAGTAAGACCTTATTGCACAACTATTAACAGAGGCAAAATTTTGACTGGTTCAGAAATAAGGGAGAAGTTGCGTTGACGAAAACCGGCTTCACGTATCATATAGAAAGGATTCCAATAATTAGGCTTATAATTATTTTCACTTATTTATAATTTCTTTTTATCTATGTGTGTATAGAATGATGAATGATTGATAATATAAGATAATATTGGTTGACTTTTATAAATACAACGAACGAACACTTAGAAAGAATGACATTCACAACCTGGTTTTTAATTACCATCAAAATACTCATGAACCTCTAGAACTATCAATAAGTGAACAATTTTTCTAAAATATTTAAACATACACTTTTACTACAGTTCTATGTGAGGCTTTTAATTGTAAATTTGACAATTTATATCCATCACCACATCCAACAATATTTGTGTATTTTGGCAATTCAAACAGACAGTACATTATACAAAATACGAGTGGACACGTTAGAAATCAAGAAAAAAACACACGTAAATGAAAAAGATTCATTAGTGATCTAATTTTCAGCACTAAAAAAAAAACCATTAGTTGGCTTAATTTTACTAAATACAAGTGTAGATATATTAAATAATAATTTTTTACTGAATCTTTATTATTGACATCAATAAAGCATAGAAATTAAATAGATGGCCTATTATTGTAACCTTTGTACTTGACGTTTCTCTAAGAAACATAAACAAATCATAAAGTAGATTTATTTGTATTTAATGAGGATAATTATTTAAGGACATTTTCGAGATATGTTAAGGCTATGTTTATGAAATTTATAAATCACAGATTGTTAATTTGTTATATCGTATTTCATTGATAATGTTAAATTAATAATTTATAACTTTTAAGATTTTTAATAACGTTTTCAGTGTCAAAATAAAGAGATTCAAACAGAATTTACCGTATAATACTACACAATGTATATAAGTAAATATTAAGTGAAGTAATATTTTGTGTCAGACATTTTCATTGTTGTTTTGTTTTGGCAGTACAGCTAATATAGAAAACTCCATTGTTCAAAATATTTCTTAACAGATGTTTGTAATTTAATAAGAGTGATATTTACTATTAATCCAATCACTTTTCTTATAATGTGATCTTTTATTATAATATGATTAAAAGATACTTATATATTATGATACTTAAAGATTGACCAGTTTAACGATAGTTTTAGGTTGGAGTTTCAATACATACTTTAAAATTGCAAAACCTATTTATGAATTGAAACTATTCCCACCTAATTTCAATGGGAAACTTCATACAGTAGGTGGGAGTGGTGAATTAAATGAATCTTTAAAATAGAGAGCGACAATAACTTCACACCTGTGGTGAGCGTGACACTGCAAACAGTCGTCTAAACATGATGTGTGCCCTCTACGTCTCTACAACTCAACTATCGTATTGCCTATGTATGATGAGTGCCCTCTACGTCTCTACATCACAACTATCGTATCGCCTATGTATGATGAGTGCCCTCTACGTCTCTACAACACCACTATCGTATTGCCTATATATGATGGGTGCCCTCTACGTCTCTATAACACAACTATCGTATTGCCTATGTATGATGGGTGCCCTCTACGTCTCTACATCACAACTATCGTATTGCCTATGTATGACGGGTGCCCTCTACATTTCTACATCACAACTATCGTATTGCCTATGTATGATGAGTGCCCTCTACGTCTCCACAACACAACTATCGTATTGCCTATGTATGATGAGTGCCCTCTACGTCTCCACAACACCACTATCATAATGCCTATATATGATGTGTGCCCTCTACGTCTCTACAACACCACTATCATAATGCCTATATATGATGTGTGCCCTCTACATTTCTACATCACAACTATCGTATTGCCTATGTATGACGGGTGCCCTCTACATTTCTACATCACAACTATCGTATTGCCTATGTATGATGAGTGCCCTCTACGTCTCCACAACACAACTATCGTATTGCCTATGTATGATGAGTGCCCTCTACGTCTCCACAACACCACTATCATAATGCCTATATATGATGTGTGCCCTCTACGTCTCTACAACACCACTATCATAATGCCTATATATGATGTGTGCCCTCTACGTCTCTACAACACCACCATCATAATGATGGGTGTCCTCTACGTCTCTACAACACCACTATCGCATTGCCTACATATGATGGGTGCCCTCTACGTCTCTATAACACAACTATCGTATTGCCTATGTATGTATGTATGTATGTATGTATGTAATATACTGTTATCTCGCCTTCTAGACGTCTCATGGGCCGTTCTGACGCTTTTCCTTGACCAGCTGGGCATGCTGAACAATTACGTATAGTTAGGATTTCACTTGAAAAAATTCAACTTTTACATCAAAAAAGTGTCAAAGGGGGGACCATTGGAAGATTTGAAGGTTTTTGCGAAAAATCCAACTTTGTAACTTTGTTTTGGTCCAACTCATACAATAAAGCCTCCAAAGGCAATTTAACGCTCACGTTCAGATGGGTGCCCTCTACGTCTCTACATCACCACTATCGTATTACCTATGTATGATGGGTGCCCTCTACGTCTCTACAACACTACTATCGTATTACCTATGTATGATGGGTGCCCTCTACGTCTCTACATCACAACTATCGTATTGCCTATGTATGATGGGTGCCCTCTACGTCTCTACAACACCACTATCGTATTACCTATGTATGATGGGTGCCCTCTACGTCTCTACCACACTACTATAGAATTGCCTATATATGATGGGTGCCCTCTACGTCTCTACAACACCACTATCGTATTACCTATGTATGATGGGTGCCCTCTACGTCTCTACCACACTACTATAGAATTGCCTATATATGATGGGTGCCCTCTACGTCTCTACCACACTACTATAGTATTGCCTATATATGATGGGTGCCCTCTACGTCTCTACAACACCACTATCGTATTACCTATGTATGATGGGTGCCCTCTACGTCTCTACCACACTACTATAGAATTGCCTATATATGATGGGTGCCCTCTACGTCTCTACCACACTACTATAGAATTGCCTATATATGATGGGTGCCCTCTTCGTCTCTACAACACCACTATCGTATTACCTATATATGATGGGTGCCCTCTACGTCTCTACAACACCACTATCGTATTACCTATATATGATGGGTGCCCTCTACGTCTCTACCACACTACTATAGTATTTCCTATATATGATGGGTGCCCTCTACGTCTCTACCACACTACTATAGTATTGCCTATATATGATGGGTGCCCTCTACGTCTCTACAACACCACTATCGTATTACCTATATATGATGGGTGCCCTCTACGTCTCTACAACACGACTATCGTATTACCTATGTATGATGGGTGCCCTCTACCACACTACTATAGAATTGCCTATATATGATGGGTGCCCTCTTCGTCTCTAAAACACCACTATCGTATTACCTATGTATGATGGGTGCCATCTACGTCTCTACCACACTACTATCGAATACATACGCATTAACGTAAAAGTTCAACAATTTCTTTCAGAATTCTGTAAAATCTGGAAACAAGAGAATCGTGCAGTGAAATATTAAATGTATGAAATATGAGACCTAAAGCATAAATTTCACACAGCTTCATTAACAATTATTTTAGGTTGTATAGATGTATTTAATTCAGGCTGTTAATTGAATTAATGAATGCGCTGATTGAAAGGCGGAATTATGACTTTATGTCCTCTCTTCCACTTAACCTTAATTATAAAAGGTAATTAATAATGACCTCTGTTTTTTTCTTACTATAATGTAATTAAACCTTTCTTGTGATGGACTAACCATGACTTATACATTATATAAATACGTAAGGCTACTTATGAGTGGAGAAATATTAAAGATTACCCAAACTCAGTATTGTAAATAACATGAGATGACGGCTGTTATTTGTAGTTTTTTCAAATTAGTTTCCATTATGGTTTTGTGACGTTTATAAAATAACATTCAAGTAATTAATTTAAAATAAAGATTAGATTTGAAATAATTTATTAAGTAAATAGAGAACATGTCTCATTTTTACACCAAATTTTGTAGATCTAAGTAAGAAAAACATTTTTGTATAACTTTTTAACTTTTGGGAATAGAGTTATCAGTCGAAAATTGGCTCGGGCGCAGCCGTAAAAAGTGACAGGCTTTTAACCAGAACACGTGTTTGGGTTATGCCGAGCAATCGAAGGATTAAATTATGATATTTTAACTAAACATAATAATTTTTAAGGACTTACACACCGTTGTAAAACCACTTGTACACTTCACTTGCATCCACTAGTCGTAGCGGCCTGCTGAACATTCGACAGGTCTGGGACTCGGGCAGTGACACCGACAGACTGGCGGCCGAGCCGGCTGACTCTACGCCCCCCTCCTACACATCTCTCTTCGGATCATCCTCTAGTACTCGCCAATTTAACCGTTAAACCCACCACGACCTTCCCAATGGTTGGCAGGTTGCTCCGTCCACTATTTCCCCATCATTCCATTCATACTCAATAAGGGCGTGTTTCCTCTGAGTTGAATTTTTATTTTATAATGTTCCCTTAGTAGATCTTTCGTAATGTTTCATAATGTTATACTTATTAACCCTCTACTGGTACGGTGGATTTTGTGCCAACTAACTGGTACAAGGATTCTTTCAAGGATAAACCAAAATTGTATGCTTGAGAATATTTTGATTTACTGATTCTTATAGGCTTTTGGAGTTCATGAAAAGAATTATGGGTCCATTTAGAAATGTTGACGTAATTTTTAAAGTATATCTCTCAATAGTTCGAAGTAAATTAGAATACTGGTAGGTAGTGTGGAATTCCGTACCCAATTACGAAACTGACAAGTTGGAAATAGTTCAAAATATATTATTACGATATCTATATTTTTTTAATTAATCACACTTGTCCGCTGGATTATTCAACAACAATATTATGAAATATTTTCCGTGACTAAATTAGCAGTGCGTATAGAGTTATTCATGATTTCATTTATTTACAAAGTCTTAAACAACGGCATTGGTAGTCCTTTTTTGCTTAGTAATATTTATTTGTATGTACCTTGTTATCCAACACATTCTTATTGCTCAGGTACAAAACTGTATCTCATTATAATTTTGAATTTTTTAAAGCTTTGAGGCTAATTAATTTTTATCAATCCGTAGCTGATATTTTTAATGAGAGTATTACACTTTACCTAAATATATGTAGCAACCATTTAGTTTAGTATAAGTTATTTTGTGTAATTTTATAATAATATTAGTTTAATTTGTATTATTTGAGCATAAATGTGTTTTATTTATTATTTAGTACATAGGATACATAGGTTAGGTTAGTTTAGGTTTATATGTTTAAATACAAATAGATGAAGTTTATACAATTATTATATTATTGAAGCTGCCAGCTTGTTTATTTTAATTTTCGTTGTTCATTGTCATAATTTAGTTTCATAAAGTAATTTTGTTAAGACAGCTGTATTGGAATTATTATTCTGTAGATATTATGTAAAATGCTTGAAAAAATAAATAAAATTATTTGCTCGTCCTGATCATAAACATCAACAGATAGTAACTTTTAGAACTAAAAATGTCTTCTCATTATTTATTTATTTTTTTTTTTTTCTATTTTCAAAATAAGTTTCGCGAAAGCGTCCCTCTTTTTAGGTGCTGTGAAAAATAATCAATATCTTCCCTTTTGTTTTGCTTTATTCCATTTTTAATGCAAATTTCTTCTTTAGGTTATGAAGTAACTATTAAACACAAAAACATAATATAAAAAACTAACAATCATGTTTGCAAACTATTTTTAAGTTACATTTTCGTTAAAATTAATTGAACTAACAATCATGTTTGCAAACTATTTTTAAGTTACATTTTCGTTAAATTAATTTAAAACTTTTGTTGAATTTACTTACTTTTTTGAACATTTTATTTCAGGTTAAATTTATTTATACGTTATTTTGCTTTTAGTTTCATGGATATTGTGATCACTATAAACATAAAAGAAATCATCTTTGTCTTTTGCTAAACCATTTTCACTTCTTGTTCCATCTTTTACATCATCATTAAACACAAAGTTAGGTCTATCTAGTTCATCGATACGTTGGTCCCTCATGTAAAAAATGTCATTGCCGTCCGAAAAATACAATTTTAAATGGTGTTTTATGAATAAAGTCACACCACTGGGGTCTTCTAAAAAAACAACTTAATTATCACACACGTGTACATAAAACAAATTTTTCTAGCTTTAATACTGTCCAAGAAAAATACCAAAATAATTTTGTTTGGGTCCTCAAAGACCCTGATGTACCAGCTAAGGGTTAAAATTAAGAATTCTGCTACATTTTACTCGTTTCGCTCATTGGGGTCTCACCCAACTTCTTTTATGATTTGAGCTTGGCTGTTAAATGTGAGAGTTTCGATAGAATTTAAATCTTAGCCGCCTTAAACCAGTAATTTATTGTTTAACAATATTTAATATTGTTATAGTTTATGTCTATTTTATTTTCATTCATGATTTAGATTGTTCGGTTTTTAAGTGTGCTTTGTGAAAATAAGAATGAAAATACAGGTTACGTTGGGTTATGTTCTGTTAGGTTAACTAACAGAACATAACATATCTTAACTAACATAGACTAACCAAATTGATTCAAGGTGATTCAATTTTCGTATATCGTCAAATGAATATGAGTACTTACTGGGTCTGGGTGGGTGTTGACAAGCACTCTCCATAGTTTTTTTTCTTTTTTTCTAACTTTGTCCTTTCCGGATTTTAGAAGATGGTGTCCAGTTTGTCTTTGGCTCGCCTTGTCCACGTCCCACATTTTCTCTATATTTAAGTAACCTGAATGAAAATACTGAATTTATAAATAAAAATAATTGATGCGGAAAAGCGTCAAAAAGTGTGCCGAGGTAAGGCTGGGCTGAATCTACTCTCTTGAATTTGTGTTCCCATAAGAAACATAAAAGTCTTATTGTACCTTTTATTACATTTTAACGTTATATTTTAGAATAAAAAGGTTAACGATGTCTCATTTTTATTGAGGCATTACGCATTCAAAAGGCTACATTTATTAAAAATTTATTAACTCTCTATTATAATCATTATTACTATGCCCAAAATATGACACATTGAATCACATTTTAAAAAGTAATTACAAATAAAATTAAATGATAGCCAATCATTTGGATACGGGTTATATAGACCTTTAACGTGAGATACTGTCAAGCCAAATGTTATGATAACAAATAATTAAGAGATATGGCATTTAAACAAACGTTTTATCGAAAAATCAAGCAAGGGAGTGTACTAAAGCAGAGCTTTAAGTGAAATTTGAATGAAAATAATTTATAGTTTGGTACAGAAATGATTTTATTTTTTAAACTTGGATTGCAATTAAAATGTCTATTAGGTATCAGACTACCTAATACCTGTGTTAGGTTAGCGTAGTCGAGCGGCAATGATGGGATTGGTCCGGTGCAGACATTTTGGGACTGCCGCCTACTTGGTAAGTGTAATTAGGGTTCTTCTGGAATTCGGATATGTTGAGAAATGGACATTTTGTGATAAGAAAATTTTGAGACTGCACCGGTTCAAAACCACCAAACTTATATGGTTGGGTGAGTAGATTTAAGGTGGTCCAATCGGATTTTGGTGAATTGATTATTTTCCAATTGTATAGTCAAAATTAGTTAATGTACCTTCTCTTGAGACAGGAAAAATACATACAAAAAATTGTTAACCACTACATTAAACCTTGTGGCCTTATTAAGTGGTGAATTTAGCTGAGCATTAAGACAAAACCGTTCGAAATACAAATTTAATTATTTATAACTACTTTTATTATACACAACTTAAGGGATTAAGATGTTTTACAATTTTTTTTAAATGTACAAATATTTATAATTTTAAAGGTAAAAAGGGTTTTTTTTATTTAAAAAATATGGTAGTCGAGTAGGTCAACGCCAGTAGGCCTATACGTGTATGGGTTGGTGGCCTACCTAATTGTGAAAACTCATAATAAATAATTTATGCCATTTAAAGTATGGATATTAATCCAAGGAGAACTGTACGAAGGCTCTCTATTGTACAAGTACAGTTATATAAGAACAATATATGAATCCAAGGAGAAGTGTACAAAGGCTCTCTATTGTACAAGTACAGTTATATAAGAACAATATATGAATCCAAGGAGAAGTTTACAAAGGCTCTCTATTGTACAAGTACAGTTATATAAGAACAATATATGAATCCAAGGAGAACTTTACGAAGGCTCTCTATTGTACAAGTACAGTTATATGAGAACAATATAATATAATGGAGAACTGTACGAAGGCTCTCTATTGTACAAGTACAGTTATATAAGAACAATATATGAATCCAAGGAGAAGTGTACAAAGGCTCTCTATTGTACAAGTACAGTTATATAAGAACAATATATGAATCCAAGGAGAAGTGTACAAAGGCTCTCTATTGTACAAGTACAGTTATATAAGAACAATATATGAATCCAAGGAGAAGTGTACAAAGGCTCTCTATTGTACAAGTACAGTTATATAAGAACAATATATGAATCCAAGGAGAAGTGTACAAAGGCTCTCTATTGTACAAGTACAGTTATATAAGAACAATATATGAATCCAAGGAGAACTGTACGAAGGCTCTCTATTGTACAAGTACAGTTATATGAGAACAATATAATATAATGGAGAACTGTACGAAGGCTCTCTATTGTACAAGTACAGATATAAGAACAATATATGAATCCAAGGAGAAGTGTACAAAGGCTCTCTATTGTACAAGTACAGTTATATAAGAACAATATATGAATCCAAGGAGAACTGTACGAAGGCTCTCTATTGTACAAGTACAGTTATATAAGAACAATATATGAATCCAAGGAGAAGTGTACAAAGGCTCTCTATTGTACAAGTACAGTTATATGAGAACAATATAATACTGTATAATGGAGAACTGTACGAAGGCTCTCTATTGTACAAGTACAGTTATATAAGAACAATATAATAATGTTAATTTGAAATACTTAACTCAAAATACTAAGAATTTATTAATAAATTTCCTTCTGCTTCATTAAAATGTGCAAAGAGAGTTATGGTATTGTAAATGTGTAAATGATTAAAGACAATTTGCATCAACCATAAAAAATATACGTTAGTAGTGTTAAAATTGGTTTAACAGGAAGAACATGTTGTTTTAAAGAAAATAAAAATATATTATATACCGTACCAGAAAATAAATCCAATAAGTCTTCTTTATTCTATGGTCAGTAAAGAATAGTTTTATATACTTACTTGTATATACAGTGTGATTGAAAATTCCGTTTCTTTTTTAAACCATTGCAGACACAATTATTAAATGTTTCAAATTATTATATGGCTATCTTAACTACTTTTTTAGGTAATAACCATAACATTTAAACAGCCATAGAAACAGGAATTTTCCAGTAGTCATTAGAAATTTAACTAACACTTAAATGTCAGTGAAGGCTCACAAAGCGCAAACTTTATGTATTTCGTTAAAACGGCAATACTTAATTTAAAACTAAATTTGTTCTTCAATTGGTAGTATTCGGTTAGCAAATTTCATCCAATCTTTTCATTGGTTTTATAATTCATTCAAAACTGGACACGTTGCTTCATTACAATCAAAACATGAGGATTGTTAATTTGTTGTTGCTTGATTTCCCTTAAACGCAGCCATTTTTGATTGAATTACCCTTTTAAGATGTGGTTAGCGGCATTGAACTATACAAAGTAACCCTTTTAAAATAAGGTATGACAAGACCCGTGCTTACATTTAAAACATAAAAAAGTAGTTAAGATGGCCATGTAATATTTTGCAAAGTTTAATAATTGTATCTACAATGGTTTAAAAAATAAATAGGCGTTTCTAGACTTTTCAAACACACTGTATATTTTACTTAGCCTGGTTCTGTTATGTTAGTTTCTTGTAAATAGTTTCTTATCAATTGGTTATGTATATATATTCTTTGTGGTATAAAAGTAGCGCTAATTTGGCTTAAGTAAAAGTGTAGAAGCTCCATTCTGGATTTTGAATATTGTTCATAATTAAGTATCAACTCCATTCATTGGCTTAAGCTTTAAGGGGACAAATTTTTATTCATCAAAAGCAATCTTACTTTGTTTTTATTTCTACTCCAGTAAAATTGTTTTAAAAATAGTAGCTGTTCTTTAAAATCATAATATGTCCTTTACATTTTTTTTTTTTTTTTTTTTTTTTTTTTTTGTTGGGTTTTTACACAATTTATGATAAATAAATAAAAGGAAATATTTTATAAAAGTTTTTTAGACATTTTTTTCTGTGTTTTTAATGTAGATTCTGTCCGCGCCCAGATAATAAAATGACCACTGTAAAATTATTACTGTAATTACTGTAAAATGTCAAATGGAAATATTTTTTTCAAGTTTGAAAACTAGGTGTGTACATGTGGTAGATTTTCAATTCAACTTTGCTGTAATTTAAATTCAACTTTTTAATCTTGCCTTGTGTTTCGATTTGTTTGTGTGATTTAATAATAATATTCTTTTAACCCATTATTTGCAAGTTTAGGGCATCCTCCTGATTTACAACATGAATTTAATGTATACTTGCATTGAATTCATGTTCAAAGATGGACTGCAAATCAGTTATAACTGACCGAAACTTGGGAAAAGGCAATGACAAATTTTGCAACAACTTTGTGCCAATAAGAAGAAAATTAATTTAATACGTTGATTAGTTATGTTATGAAACGAGGAATGGCCTTCTTTCGTAAATTAAATATCCTGCCATTACTCTTAAATTTATCCTTTATGTCCTGGCTACAGATATTCTCGATCTCCTGAGGTCTAGAGCAGATCCTGAAAGATGTGACAATATATGGAATCAATGGTTGTGATGTAAACTCTTCCAAAGACTTGTACCGTTGTGAAATTAAATTAATTGTTGGCTTTATACATAAGAAAGAAACTTCAAATAGTTTGTTTTATTACGTTAGTAAAATTTTTGTGACACTTTAGCTGAGATAATGAGCTACTAAAAGGGCCTAAAATATATTTCAGCTAGGAACTAAAATCTATTTTAGCTAGAATTAATTTTAGTAAACATGGATATAAGGGTCCTACACAATTTTTACTCCTTTTATATCCGAAATTTTAGCCCGTCGATGTTAACCCAACAAAGTCGAATCCATCGGATTTCCCCCCCGGGAATCCAACTTTTTTTACAGATTAATAAAAAAATTTACACTAAAATGAATAAATGAATTTATTAAAAAAAAATACAAATGCTTTACATGGTAACAGCTGGAAATCAAATGACCACTTTTACCAGTAATAAGGCCATATTTAATTAAATCTTTGTACACAATAATTTTACCATATTTTCCCTCCTAAACACGAACATACATTTCTTCCTACAACAAATAATCAATTAAATATTTTAAAAAAAAGTTAGGTTAGGTTGTTATGTTAGGTTAGTAATGTAGTATTTTGATGAGTAAATTTTATCTGTCAATACTAGTTGACTTCTAATGAACCTAACCTAACTTTTTGTTAAATATGTCGCCTAATATAAACTAACCTAACTTTTTTGTTGAATGCATAAGTTATTATTTGTTGTAGGAAGAAATGTTCGTGTTTAAGAGGAAAACCATATAAGACATGATACTTATCGACTTTGGTCCATTTTTTAACTTTCCCCAAAAAATGTATGATTCTAGAGAAAAACTCGTATGGATTCGTGTTCGCAAAGTTAATATTGACAAGTAAAAAAAATCGTGAAAATCGGTTGGGACTCCCATATTCCATATTTAGAATTTTTTTTATTTTTTAACTTCGTGTATAAGTATCAGATGGAGGTTTCTTCTAGCTGTGTAAAAGAACTTGTCGCCGACGAGTTTCCGCTGAACTGGAGAATGCGAATGAGTCACTGAAAGGCACGGTGAGACGGAGCGAAATGTCATTAGTTGTTTATCGCCAAATGTCAGTATTTAATCACCTGTCGAGAATGTTCCAATTACATCCGAAAAAGGTTAGGAATCGGTGACCTAACCAAAGACTCAACATATTTCTTATTGATAATTATATAGAACAGAGAGACCTTGTCAACTTTTTGGCTGAATTTTGTTCATAGTAGATATTATATAACTAGGAAACAAGAGTATGTTAAGGGTTTTCAGCGGAAAAGCCGGGAAAAAATATGAAAATGAGGAAAATGGATATGTTTGTTTTTTTTTTTTTTCGTAAATATAGGGATGTTGGTACTCAAATTGTACGGAATTTTCCCCTGATTCCGAATGTGGCAAGGGTTTTACAATCAAACATTATTAAGCATATTAGCGCCAGAAATGTGGCAATTTCAGTTAGGTTTCATTCTATTAGGATAAGGCTATGTGGGGTATTGATAGCTTAGGTTATGTTAGGTTGGTTGGGTTATTTTTGGTATGGTTGTGTTATGTTAGGTTATGTTTGGTTTGTTTAGGTTATGTTAGGTTTGGTTCATTTATGTTAGGTTAACCTACCTAACCTTACAAACCCAAACCTAACTTAACCTAAACAATCAGAACAACATTCCGCATAATTTGAGTACCACTGTTGCAATATTTACGAAAGAAAAATATTTTCCCATGGTACCTCTGTTTCGTAATTTTTCCGGCTTTACCACTAAAATATCCTTGTTTCTTAGCTTCGTATCTGCTATGAAAACCCTTTTAGTTATCAAAATGATTTTTAAACACTTTTAAAAATTATGTGAGGACTTACGTAGAGCTAGACGAATGTAGTTTTTAGCTCTGATGCAAGTATTTATGCGCTGATTACGTGTCGACATAGCCTATATCTGAGTGATGGCATACGTGTAACAAAGTAAAAGTCTGTTTGGATATTAACTTTGAAATTAATATCATTAAAAACTAAATATCAATCCCTTAGTTTCAATTATATTCAAAATAATTGGCTAAAGAATATAATTAGTTAGAATAAACGAGTATTGTTTCAGTTAAGAAGTATAAAACATTACGAAAAAAATAAATTATTACATCATTCTCTCTTATTGAAAAAAGCACACACAAAAAACAACTTCCTCCTTAAACCATAACCTCCAAACCCACCATGACTTCCAGAGTGATTCGCAGATTTCTCTATACAGAGTTCCCGCCCCCGTGACCGATTTCGGCTTCGCTCATCTCATTCACTGTCACTTATTTTATAAACCGCCTGACCTCCTTTTATATCCGGAATATGTAACTCGAACATCTTTGGTGAACGTATGAAATGGTTTTTTAATGAATATATCTGCAAAAATGATTTTAAACCCAAGCTATCCTCGTCTCAAATTGGGCATCCGGCTGTCCCTCAACAATACACTGGTTTCCGTTAAGTGTTGTATCTGTTGTAATATCTCCAAATTGTACACATACAAAAGAGTCACATACCCAGGATGTTCAAGTAAATGAATGTACGATTGTTTTATCTAGCGTCACTGTTGTAGATAGGCACTTAGATTACGACCTACTGAAAGCATCGGTGCGAGAAGGATGCACTGAGCGGTGGAAGTGAGATAGAGAATCAATCTTCCTCTACTGTATCATTCCATTTAAAAATTGCTATAGAAACTAGGTAGATGGTAGGCCACGTGCTAGCAACATATTATCAAGCCCCACCCACTACGTCATCAGCAGTGGTAACAGTTGGTTCGTTTGATCAACACTAACGATAGATTAGCTTGTAAAGAAACTATAAACACAGCTAAAAGGTTGTTACACATAATGTGAGTTATTTATTATTTCCAAAAAGCTAAAATAACTGCCCATAAACCAAAACCCAACAATGCAATGTGTATGGATAGATATAGAGCAATCCAAGACACCCATAAATTGTTTCAAAACAGGTGTTTTGAAATTTCCATTCATACCGTAAATGGAACAACGTACAGCTTCTCGCAACACAAATCCTACAGACAAATAACGCAAGAAACAAAAACCTCCCAGTCAGGAAGCAATCATTTACTATAAGTAAAATAATTACTACTTTGACACAGATTTTTGTAAATCTATTGAAGATAACATCTGATGAAATTATGAATGTAAAGCGATTTCCCAACTTAAAGAAAACCAGATGCATCTCACCTCTAAATAACGACAAAGATAATTAACAAAACTTATCATTATCAGAAACATGATCCAGAAACTTCGTTACAAAAAAAGTGCTTCTTTGAGAATTTTAGAGTATCGTGATTAGCTGCTTTGCTACGTTATATAAATACGTATTTGAAACCGGTTAGATATAATTCATATTTGAATGTGACCGACCACATTTACCAATATTGAAATTAAATGTAAAAAATGACACCAATAAGTACGAACACATTTCGCTTATCTCATTATTCTCTAAACTTACGGAAATTTTTTTCTATAATTTCACATGTCTGCACCAACACATCTGGCTGGAAAACAACTATCATGGTCCAAGGTAACGGGAATAATACAATAATAATCAAGATATTTAAAACTACCTGGACAAATTTAAAGCAGGTTTTTATCAAAGAGAACATTATTTTTCCTATCACAAACAAGCATTTTAATTACCTTGATTACAGTTCCATCATCATGAAACTAGAAACGCTTGAGGAATCTCATCACATGGCAAAGATCTTGAAAGAATGTGGTTTACATTCACCAGGAGGGGCCACAGTAACGCTCAAGTTGAGACACATAGACTAGGAGTTTACAGAAGAAAGAGCATACGTCCTGTCAGCTGGAGCGTTCCTGAAACTTTTTGCTGTTGTCAGGTCTTTTAGTTGGCCTATAATTAATATATAGCTCTCAATTAGAAAAGTTTAAATTCTTTCATGTTATTCCAATAATTTTTAATAATTACTGCTCGAAGGATAACACCACAAATGAGCAATATCAATCATCTAAACGGTGAATGATTCAGCATTTCAGTCCATATTAAAAGAAGTTGATGATATGTGACATCTGACACTAATCAACAGTGAACTTGTGGTACGTTTTTGAGAGCCCCATCACAAAATTAAACACTATCCGCTATGTTCTTTAAAAAATAAGATCTTCGGTTAAACTGAAATTTGTTGTCGTTTAAAAGTTATTTTGTTTGCATTTGATAGTTCGTGATAGTTTGTTGGACATTTCAAATGTTACAAGAATTCCAGGGTTAGAAATATAGAAAAAAAAAACTATCATGAACTATCCAAAACCAACAAAACACATAAAATTAACAACCATGTACCGTATTTTGTATGTACAAACATTAAACGTATGGCTTTCATACGGGAGGGGTTTGTCAGCTATAAAACTAATAACCCATCCCATTCATTATGGTCTGTTATGATTGGACAGTTGCTGGAGTTTTTGTAAGACGTAAGCCACAAAGTTTTTGTAAGACTTAAGTCTCAAAGTGTTGTAAGACTTAAGCCACGAGTAGTTTCTAACACTTAATCCTTAAAGTGTTTGTGAGATTAAGACGTAAAGTGTTTCTGAAAATTAAGCTACAAATTTTTTGTAAGACTTAAGACACAAAATGTTTATTTGACTTAAATCACGAAGTGTTTCTTTGACTTAAGCCACGAAGTATTTGTAAGACTTGAGTTTCAAAATGTTTGTGAGACTTAAGCCACAAAGTTTTTATGATACCTAAGTCACAAAGTGTTTGTAAAACTTAAGCCACGAAGTGTTTGTAAGACTCAAGTCACAAAGTGTTTGTAAGATTTCAGCCACGAAGAGTTTGAAAGATTTAAGTCTCTAAGTGTTTCCTTGACTTAAGCCACAAAGCGTTCGTAAGACTTAAGTCTCAAATTGTTTGTAAGAAGAGTTTTAACGACTTAAGTCGAAAAATCTTTGTGAGAATCAAGCCACGAATTGTTTGTGAGACTTAAGCCACAAAGTTTTTGTAAGACTCAAAGCACAAAGTGCTTTTTTACTTAAATCATGAAGTGTTTCTTTGAATTAAGCCACAAAGTGTTTGTAAGACTTAAGTCTCAAAGTGTTGTAAGACTTAAGCCATGAGTAGTTTCTAACACTTAATCCTTAAAGTGTTTGTGAGATTAAGACGTAAAGTGTTTCTGAAAATTAAGCTACAAATTTGTTGTAAGACTTAAGACACAAAATGTTTATTTGACTTAAATCACGAAGTGTTTCTTTGACTTAAGCCACGAAGTGTTTGTAAGACTTGAGTTTCAAAATGTTTGTGAGACTTAAGCCACAAAGTGTTTATGATACCTAAGTCGCAAAGTGTTTGTAAAACTTAAGCCACGAAGTGTTTGTAAGACTCAAGTCACAAAGTGTTTGTAAGATTTCAGCCACGAAGAGTTTGAAAGATTTAAGTCTCCAAGTGTTTCCTTGACTTAAGCCACAAAGCGTTTGTAAGACTTAAGTCTCAAATTGTTTGTAAGAAGAGTTTGAACGACTTAAGTCGAAAAATCTATGTGAGAATCAAGCCACGAATTGTTTGTGAGACTTAAGCCACAAAGTGTTTGTAAGACTCAAAGCACAAAGTGCTTTTTTACTTAAATCATGAAGTGTTTCTTTGAATTAAGCCACGAAGTGTTTGTAAGGTTTAAGTCAAATTGCCTGAATGTAATTTGACAGTAGTCCTTGCGTGTGCAGTAGGCCGACTAGTTACTCAAGAAGTGATACTCCACGCAGATGGTAGATGCTACCAACATACTGCAACGTGTTATATTGAACTTATATTGAAGTTCAGCAATATTTGCAGAATTTCAGTAGAATTTCTAAGGAAGATATTTCAGAAAGGAATGAAATGGAATTTGCTTTTAGTTGTAGTTGATTGTCTTAAATTGAAGGCTATAATACACCACGTACCTTTGCTTCCATTATAGTCAGGAATAAATTGCCAGTAAAATCAGAATGAAGTTCAATTCAATGTTAATGCACTTTTGTGATGAAATTATACTATTAATAGGCTTCATCAAGATTTGCATAAAAGTGACCTTGGCAACTGCGGGGAAAGTCATCTCTCCGAGGCCGAAATAGATGAGGTGCGGAATGCCGCCTGACTTCGTTGGACCTGAAGAAGTTGTTGTCAAGGTCATAAAGTGTTATTCTCACTCACGTTCTTGATAGTAAGTGATTGTGTGCCTGTGCACGATACGATGTACCCATAACCGAGAACAATGCATGAGGCTAACTGATAACTAGCAAAGCTAAAACACGAAATGAGGTGGGTATAGAAGAAATTATACAGGATGACCCGTAAGTGCCCAGCCAAACTTCTGGAGGCCATCCCTTGGGTTAAAACAAAAAATCAAGTGCACAAATCGTCTATCTCATACGTTATCCTTCTGTCAGTGATTTTTACAAAAATGTTAATATCTCTGAAGTTATTTGAAATAAAATCATGAAAATTGGTGTTAGTGATAATGCTTATAGTTTTCATATACTATTATATTAAAAATTTAATTTTTACACATTAATCATTTTTAAATTAGCGGTCATTCAATATTTTTAGAGCTAAATATCTTAATGACCTTAAATTTTTGTAAAAACCTACAAGTTACAAAAAGTTGAAAAATGTATTTCTATAAATAATGGTGTTAATTTTTTTTAAGATCAAACAACAATTAACTGATAAATCAAAATGTTTCTGTAACAAAAACGGGATTCTTCGGCCAGAAGATCTTTTTTATTTGATAAAAATTTCGATTTCTTAATTAATTTTTGTTAGATCTTAAAACATTTTATACCGTTATTTGTATAAATAAATTTGTCAACTTTCATTAGCTTACAGATTTTACTCAAATGTTAAGGTTATTAAGATCGAATGTCCTTAATAACCTTAACATTTGAGGTTAACCTTAAAATGTTAAGCTTTAAAACTTTCGAATGTCCGAAAATTTGAAAAGGATTATTGTACAAAAATGAAATTTAATTGGTATATGAAAAGTATAAGGATCAACATTCGCACCAATTTTCATGATTTTGTTACAAATAAATTCAGAGATATTAACCTTTTTGTAAAAATCAAATACAGACAGGCGGAAACGGTGTGAGATAGACGATTTGTAAACGTGACATTTATTTAGCCCAAGGAAAGACCTGCAGAAGTTTAGCTGGATATTTACAGGACACCCTGTATATCCTATCGAATTTGAGCCATCCTCAAGGTTTAAAAAAATTACAAGGTGGTTGGGGGGAACCGTTAATGTTGATTAAATACGGGTCATTGTTTATGTTGTTGGTTGACCAGATTATGGCATTTTTTATTTATTTACTATTTTATTTATCTGGAAAGCATAATCAAACCTTTCCTTCAAGATGGTGAATTTTTCAACAAATTGAACATGTTCCCGTACCTTAATATCAACATAATATACCAATATTGGATTAATAATCACAGTTAACCTCTGTCCTGATTCGAACTGCAATCGTGTGTTTTCTGACAAGACAGGATTAGTTTATAAATGTCAGTATTTATCTATCGTTGCAAGGGTTATATTTTCTTTCAGTGGACAATCTTAATCCTTCAGTTCATTTCAAAGTAATAAAAAAATCAAAGATCGTCTTATTTTGCCAGGCGAAGGCTAAGAAGCTCTCTCTCTAAAACTTAAACTGGGGACCAACGGCTTAAGGGTGACTTCCGAACCACCACCAGTTACCAGGCAGGCGGGCTGCGTGCAAGGACGGGATCACTGAGACGGTCACCCATCCAAGGGACAGCCACGCTTGATGTTGCTTGACTCCGTTATCTTGCGATAACGTCGGATCCCTCCGGTTAAGGGACAGCCACGTTCGATATTGCTTGACTCCGTTATCTTGCGATAACGTCGGAACCCTCCGGTCAAGGGACAGCCACGCTCGATGTTGCTTGACTCCATTATTTTGCGATAAAGTCGGGACCCTCCGGTCAAGGGACAGCCACGCTCGATGTTGCTTGACTCCGTTATCTTGCGATCAAACTTGTAAATAAATCTAAACATAATATAAATACCAATTACAGTTTTCAACACCTTCACTCAACACGAGTCTTCGAGAAACTGTAATATATTTTCACAACTTAGCTGGTGTAGGCTTAAGTGTAACGATTTTGTTTATTTTCAGTCTGTTATGAGATGTAGTTTTATATTTTATGGTGGTTTTGGAAGAGGCAAAGACATTTTAATCCTCCATAAAAATCCATAACAGCTATTAATCAATCCACCCGAGGAGAACACTGTAAGCCACTCTTCATAGAATGGGATATTTTAAATGTGGTAAATTTATTTATATGTGACCTTACCTATCACAGGGTGTTCCGTAATCATAGTGCCAAACTTCGGAAAATGGTCATATAGGTTAAAACAAAGAGAAAATTAAGAATATTTTTTCCAAAACCGCTTTGTTTACCAGATATCCGCCATTTTGTTTTTTTAACAAAAGAATTTTTATCTCCGAGTTAGATCAACCGATCTTTATGAAACTCGCTATAGATGTTACAAATATAAATACCTATTTTAGAAAAATAATCAAATTGTTCCAGTTAAAAACGGCGGCCATTTTAAGTTTTTAAACGGAAATTGTGAGAAAACTGCAAAAGATATTAAAATTTACTTAACAAATGGTTTTTTATATTATTTTATTACCAATATGTCAGTATCAAAAAAGTTATGATCGGACAAAAAATAACCGAGACACATGACATTTGTTTTGAAAGGCAGCATAAGAGATAAAAACAAAGGGCTTTTTTGCTGCCTTTCAACACAAATGTCACGTATCTCGGTTATTTTTTGTCCGATCATAACTTTTTTGATACTGACAGATTGGTAATAAAATTATTAAAAACCATGTGTTTATTAAATTTTAGTATTTTTCCGTTTTCTCGCAATTTCCGTTTAAAAACGTAAAATGGCCACCATTTTGAAATGTTTAACTAGAACAATTTGAGTGGTCTTTTTTCTAAAATAGGTCTTTATAGTTGTAACATGCATAGCAAGTTTCATAAAGATCGGTTGAGCCGACTCGGAGATAAAAATTCATTTGTAAAAAACAAAAAGGTGGATATCTGCTAAACGAAGCGTTTTTGGAAAAAAGATTATTCCTGATTTTCTAAATATTTTGACCTATATAACCATTTCCCGAAGTTTGTAACATTACTCATGGAACATCATGTATTTGTTTTAAAATCCTGAACACTTTAAATATAAATATCACAATCATACAACCTGAATGCTACGAAGGACGCGTGGAACATAGTTTCTGCTTTCATATGAAAAAAGTAAAGATTTAAGTAAACATATTTTCCTTCTTGTTGATAGTTTAAATACATAAAATTTACTTCTTAACTAATAAGCAGAACCTTTTTTGACATATGTTTGATAGATTTGAATTATAATTATTCATTATTTATTTCAAAACGCTGATCGTCAAGATATGGGTGAATATGAGGGGTGAATGAGTGTAGTCATTGTTACTATCTGAGTTCGACTTAGCTCAGTAACGACTATTTATTAATAGGCCAATAGCCAGGGCAACTAAGGGACCTACGTGAAATCCGAACCACGTAGTTGGTCTAATTTCCAGCTAACTGACAAATCTAACACTCAGTTTTCTTCCCTACACAACATCTGAACCTTGACTACCATCCAACATGGTCACCCCAGACTTCTCTAGTAGTGTCCACATCGATGGCAACCACTGACCGGACGCCGTGTCGGTATTAAAAGGACCGAGCATAGAACCTATCACCTACAACCTCGCAAACACTTTGTCCCCAAGTAGCTGGGCTACAACACTGCGCCACCATTGCCAATTTGTATTACTTCAATCTCCTGAAGTAACTTTTTATATACTGAGTATATTTCAAAACACAAAGTATTTTCCTAATATATATTGGTTTTTGGCCATTTTGGTTTTTCATATACTTTGCTTGGATTTGCCAAAACTTGAATGTACGAGGATATTTTCGTATATGCGGATCTAGGAGTTGAATACTTTTGTATGTTAAGCCATTAAATAAAGCTGAGTAAGTTCTAAATATTTTAATTCTTCTAAAATATTTTCTGGATACCAATGTGATGAAACATTAGAGTTCTCTGAAGTAGAAAATCAAATATGTATTATGAGTTTACTACAACTACAGAAATTCAAATTTTCTAGATTTACTTTTGAAGTTTAAGGTAAATAAAACTCTCTTATCCTCTTGAAAATTGCTCGTAAAATCAACAAGCAATCAATATTATTTGTATTTTTTGTATGACTTGGCCCGAACCTTGTGGGTATCAAATTTAATTTTTCTGGCTAGCTACAATTGTGTAATAAATTTTATTATATTTTATGGACAAGTGCGTGTATTAATTAATTAAAATACTAATTGTTTACTTATTAAATAATTATTATTTCAAAATAAACTTCACTTGACAGTTCAAATCAGCATGCAAGCGTGTGTGAGTTAACTCAATTCAACAAGTGAAGTACCGATCGTTAGCTCAGTTGAGGATTCGAACCTTACATCCGGCACTCCACACTCCGCCTTGACCAGTGATCCATCAAGCCGGCAAGTAGGTGAAGCCTCATTAATTCACTAAGAATTGTACTGTGATAATCTTGATAGACATTGGTACAACAAACCACTGTACGTGTATGGATGGGCGGGTGGGTCAATACCACTGTACGTATGGAATCCAAACTGTGAATTATGTAAATAATCTAGTATTATTTAAAAAAATCCACATTATGTACGGTTCAAAGTTAGTATAAAAACAATCCAATGATAATACAAGTTCTAATAAACTACATTATCCCAAAATAGTCATTTAATGGTTCTGCATATTGCAAAGAGAAAACCCAAAGTCATAAAACGCCATTTACAGGTTAGGATGTTGTTAGATATAAGATGTAGAGGAGAGAAAGTGATGTCACGGTATTGATCAAGTCCTGAGTCCTGACCTTGCATGAATGTCGCCGGTCAGGGCCAAGGCGGTCTTTAATTGTCTAATGAAGTTGTTCGACACATTCATTGGCTTGGGTTCGAAGCCAATGGCCCCATAATGGCATACAGCGAACTTGCACAAACTACTTTCTCGCCACAGACCAACAGGAAACAGTTCTGCCAACTTAATACGTAATTATAAGGAATTCATAAAATGATTCAAAACTCTTTCCCACACTCTAGTCTATGCAATAGATTATTTTTGGGTGTTCTTAATTTTAAATTATAACTGATGTGGTTGGTTTATGAGCATGCTATCATTAATAGAGATTAACTTTTGTATAGCTTATCAAAGTTAGGTTATGTTTCAAACCGTAACAATATGTAAATATTATCAGGATGTTACATTCCAAACGGTAATCATCTGCAAATATTATTCGGATGTTACGTTCCAAACGATAATCATCTGTAAATATTATTCGGAGGTCACGTTCCAGACGGTAATCATCTGCAAATATTATCCGGAGGTTACGTTTTAAACGGTAATCATCTGCAAATATTATCCAGAGGTTATGTTACAAACAGTAACCATATTTAAATACTATCCGGAGGTTATATTTCAAACAGTAACCATAAGTAAATAGTATCCGGGCCGGGGGTTATATTTTAAAATAATTAATATAAACCCGATATCCTAAAGTTTACTCAATTGATTATTGGAGATCCGCATGGTGATTCTAGAAATGGAACGTTACATCTTTTATAGGAGGAGGCATGTAGTTATCTCGTAAATACGATCGACTTTCCCCTTACAGGATTTTATTCTTTCACCATGAAGTCATAAGTGACCAGATGGTGACTCAGTGGGCCCATACATTAATAGTGGGCGTGTAACATCTAAAAATAGATGCCTATATTTTTAGTTTGTATTATTGTAACATATTATATAATAGTTAAATTTCTCCCAACCTGCGGTACGTAGCAAGGTCAGCAAGTGAATACAGTCGTTTTGGGAATGATATTGAACTGTTATCTGTTACTCAGCAGGCCTATAGTTAGCTGTGTGAGTCAGTAGGCCTATAGTTAGCTGTGTTACTCAGCAGGCCTATAGTTAGCTGTGTGAGTCAGCAGGCCTATAGTTAGCTGTGTTACTCAGCAGGCCTATAGTTAGCTGTGTTACTCAGTAGGCCTATAGTTAGCTGTGTTACTCAGCAGGCCTATAGTTAGCTGTGTTACTCAGCAGGTCTATAGTTAGTTGTGTGAGTCAGTAGGCCTATAGTTAGCTGTGTTACTCAGTAGGCCTATAGTTAGCTGTGTTACTCAGTAGGCCTCTAGTTAGCTGTGTTACTCAGCAGGTCTATAGTTAGTTGTGTGAGTCAGTAGGCCTATAGTTAGCTGTGTTACTCAGTAGGCCTCTAGTTAGCTGTGTTACTCAGCAGGCCTATAGTTAGCTGTGTTACTCAGTAGGCCTCTAGTTAGCTGTGTTACTCAGCAGGTCTATAGTTAGCTGTGTTACTCAGTAGGCCTATAGTTAGCTGTGTTACTCAGCAGGTCTATAGTTAGTTGTGTGAGTCAGTAGGCCTATAGTTAGCTGTGTTACTCAGCAGGCCTATAGTTACCTGTGTTACTCAGCAGGTCTATAGTTAGTTGTGTGAGTCAGCAGGCCTATAGTTAGCTGTGTTACTCAGCAGGCCTATAGCTAGCTGTATTACTCAGCAGGTCTATAGTTAGCTGTGTTACTCAGCAGGTCTATAGTTAGCTGTGTTACTCAGCATGGCTATAGTTAGCTGTGTTACTCAGCAGGCCTATAGTTAGCTGTGTTACTCAGCAGGCCTATAGTTAGTTGTGTGAGTCAGTAGGCCTATAGTTAGCTGTGTTACTCAGCAGGTCTATAGTTAGCTGTGTTACTCAGCAGGCCTATAGTTAGCTGTGTTACTCAGCAGGCCTTTAGTTAGCTGTGTTACTCAGCAGCCCTATAGTTAGCTGTGTTACTCAGCAGGCCTATAGTTAGTTGTGTGAGTCAGTAGGCCTATAGTTAGCTGTGTTACTCAGCAGGCCTATAGTTAGCTGTGTTACTCAGCAGGCCTATAGTTAGTTGTGTAAGTCAGTAGGCCTATAGTTAGCTGTGTTACTCAGCAGGCCTATAGTTAGTTGTGTGAGTCAGTAGGCCTTTAGTTATTTTACTACGTATTTCTCTTTTCTTAGTTGTGGGCAACTAACTTTGAGACTTTCTTAATTTGCAAATATGATTATCTTCAGGTCTGAGATAGACAACCATGATTAATATATATATATAGAGTGTGTGTGTGTGTGTATATTATGTCTGGAAACAGCCCCGAATGTATTCTGTATTATTCAAAATATAAATTCTAAACTTTTTACAGTCGTGATGGGGATTGGGCACCTACTTTTTGAAACAATGTTTTGTCATTTCACACTATCGGAGGAAGTGCTGTTAAAAGTATCGTCAATATTCTTAATGGAAGCCATACTTTGCGATACATCATTTTAAAGGTAATAGTTTACTGAATTTAATGTCATAAACCGCATCTCTAAAGAATCACTCTATCAAAAAGTAGAGAGCTTTGAGTATTGGACATTTGCTGATGTTCAACAATTTCACTTCAACTTCATTGTAAAACTTAAGAAGTTCATTTCATTCAAACACTTATTTTTACGTAAAATAGTGTTAAAATGTTAGTATTAAGCCTTTTCTAGCATCGTAAATTAATTTTTATTTTTATAAGAAATTGATAAAATAAATCATTATTTATACAATTCTGTAATAACACCTAGCAAATTTGTACCAATAAAACCAGTTGAAAATGAATTGTTGTTTTTTATTTTAATTAAACTTTTAAAAAATGTTAAAAAATTGCGTAACACATGTGGCAAGTACCAAGTTGAAATTAAATTGTTGAGCATCAGCAAAATGTCTATACTCAGTGCTCTATTTTCTGAAAACTTATTTATTCCTTAGAGATGCGGTTTGTGGCATTCAATTCTGTGAACTATCTTTAAAAAGATACATCACAAGGTATAGGCTCCCATTAAGAATATTGACGATACCCTGGACAGAACGTCCTCGTGTGTGTGAAATGATAAAACACTTCTCCAAAAGGTAGGTGCCCAATACCTATCACGACTGTAAAATATTTTTATTAATAAAGAATATATTCGGGGTTTTCCAGACATAATATGTATATAACACCCTGTCTATATATATGTATATATATATATATATATATATATATATATATATCAATTTCAAAATATTTTCATATTTATTTGTTAAGTGAGTTTTATGTAAAGATCAAAAATACTTCAGCTAAATTATAATTTTTACTAAATTACAAATTGTAAATGTTTTCTATAAATTTTAAATGTCATATAATATTTTTAATTCCTTCGAATGGAAAATAAAATGTATTTCAGCATGATTCATAAATAAATATATTTATAATGTTGATTCTGAGTTTTTATTTATATTAGCAAAATAATATTAACTTAAAATTTTAAATAAACAATTTTCTTTAAGTAAGTATCGCTAGACTTCCAGACATTTATTACAAGAAAAATTCCATATCTGCAATAATTTTGTATGAACGTTAATATTACTGAAGTTTAGTATGAACGTTAATATTACTGAAGTTTTGTATGAGCGTTAATATTACTGAAGTTTTGTATGAACGTTAATATTACTGAAGTTTTGTATGAACGTTAATATTACTGAAGTTTTGTATGAACGTTAATATTACTGAAGTTTTGTATGAACGTTAATATTACTGAAGTTTTGTATGAACGTTAATATTACTGAAGTTTTGTATGAACGTTAATATTACTGAAGTTTTGTATGAACGTTAATATTACTGAAGTTTTGTATGAACGTTAATATTACTGAAGTTTTGTATGAACGTTAATATTACTGAAGTTTTGTATGAACGTTAATATTACTGAAGTTTTGTATGAACGTTAATATTACTGAAGTTTTGTATGAACGTTAATATTACTGAAGTTTTGTATGAACGTTAATATTACTGAAGTTTTGTATGAACGTTAATATTACTGAAGTTTTGTATGAACGTTAATATTACTGAAGTTTTGTATGAACGTTAATATTGCTGAAGTTTTGTATGAACGTTAATATTACTGAAGTTTTGTATGAACGTTAATATTACTGAAGTTTTGTATGAACGTTAATATTACTGAAGTTTTGTATGAACGTTAATATTACTGAAGTTTTGTATGAACGTTAATATTACTGAAGTTTTGTATGAACGTTAATATTACTGAAGTTTTGTATGAACGTTAATATTACTGAAGTTTTGTATGAACGTTAATATTACTGAAGTTTTGTATGAACGTTAATATTACTGAAGTTTTGTATGAACGTTAATATTACTGAAGTTTTGTATGAACGTTAATATTACTGAAGTTTTGTATGAACGTTAATATTACTGAAGTTTTGTATGAACGTTAATATTACTGAAGTTTTGTATGAACGTTAATATTACTGAAGTTTTGTATGAACGTTAATATTACTGAAGTTTTGTATGAACGTTAATATTACTGAAGTTTTGTATGAACGTTAATATTACTGAAGTTTTGTATGAACGTTAATATTACTGAAGTTTTGTATGAACGTTAATATTACTGAAGTTTTGTATGAACGTTAATATTACTGAAGTTTTGTATGAACGTTAATATTACTGAAGTTTTGTTTTTGTATGAACGTTAATATTACTGAAGTTTTGTATGAACGTTAATATTACTGAAGTTTTGTATGAACGTTAATATTACTGAAGTTTTGTATGAACGTTAATATTACTGAAGTTTTGTATGAACGTTAATATTACTGAAGTTTTGTATGAACGTTAATATTGCTGAAGTTTTGTATGAACGTTAATATTACTGAAGTTTTGTATGAACGTTAATATTACTGAAGTTTTTTTATTATTCATTGCGTTATTAAATAATCGACGCCATTCTCAGGCCCATGGTGGATTTTTAGAGTGATTATTTTTTTTTTATTTTTTTAATTTATTTATTACTATTATTTTTATGTAATGTATGTATGAGAACAAAAAAGGCGTTCTAGTTAATCGTGTCATATGTGTTACTAATTTATTAGCTAGTTTATTTATTTGAAATTACAATTTATTATTAATAATTAAAATATAAATTTATGAGTAGTGTTATTACGATAAATAGATTATCGCGTTAATTTTGGAGTGTTGGACTTTTGTAAAAACAATTCTACGTTTCATTTTGCGTGATATAATTTAAAAAGATTCATTCATTATTATTAGGCTTAATACGAAAACTAACTATTCACTACAAATTTTGAATCCATATATTCAGAAACGCCAATAAAACAAATCATAAACAATTTATAAAAATTACACCCAAGAAATATATGTATAAGTATATATGTATTTTTTTAACATTTCCCTTAAAAAAATTAAAAATGTCTGACAATTTTGTTCAAAATAGCATTCTTTAGGAAAGTAGAACTTTTAACAGCGAAAACACCTGTTTTGTTGGGCTGTGTCCTCCGTGTCACAATCAACAACTTAATGAGTTTTAAATGTGACTATGTCATTTGTTTTGGCCATGTTTAGTAAATTTCATTAATACAGAAAAAGGGTATATCACCCATCTCTGATAGCTGCATCAAAACTTACTCTCGTAATCTGGGACTGTCCCGGACAATCGAGACGTCTGATAACCTTAGAGACGACTCGCGTTCCCCAGAAGGGTGACTGGTTAGTGGTTATTATTATCAATGGATGAGAAGTCAGGCTAGAGTGACTAAGCTTGACACCCAAAAGCAATATGCAAATATTGAATATCTACTTTTGACTATTCAGCAACTCATACATATTAAAGAAGTACTGTAGTTGGAGTGTGATGAATCTGTTGCTATGACGTAGGCCTAACACTTGCGCAATTTTTTTCTACCTCTTACGTATTAGGAAAATTTGTTTAAGAACAATTTTTTGTGGATAATCTACAATATTATCCATACATTATCCATTATTAGGACACCGATCGTAGAGATATGCGTGAGTATGATGTGGGAATGGTGTGATAAGTGAAGATGAACTAGTGTAGTCATTGTTACTAACTAAGATCGGCTGTTCCTTAGAAAGTAGTCATGTATTAATAGCCCAATAGCCAGGGTAACTAAGGGACCTACAGATTTACATGGAATCCTAACCACGTAGTATTGGTATGATTTTCAGCTAACTGACAGGGACGTTGACAAAGTGTCCCAACGACAAACTGGACCGACTTCTAAATTCCAGCGAGGACAAAGTGACCCAAAGACAAATTTAACCACTCCAGAATGTGGTCCAGTTTGTCCGTTTATGAAAAGACAATCTGTACCACATTGGAATTTTGCACGCTGAGGGCAAAGTGTCCAAACGTCAAGCTGAACCACTCTGGAATGTGGTCCAGGTTGTCTCTGACAGGAAAAGACAAACTGAACCATTTTTGGTTTTGAATTCGACTGTACAAGGAACATAATACATAAGGTATTTAAATAATAAATAAAATAACACAATTAATAAGTTAATTGTTTATAAATATCAATTGAACATTAACAGATTAAAAGAAGATGAATATATAAGCAAAGAACATTTAGGCAATACCACATCCTTGACATTACACAATTATTTTATGACGCTGTATAGGTTTTTATGTTTATTTTACATGATACGCTATCAATAGTCAGGCATATTATTCAAATGAGCGTTGACTTCCATCTAACTCCAAATGTCTTAGTTAAAGATAGTAAAAATAATTATATTCTGTTAAAGTACATGTTCATTATTTTCTGTAAATATTTAATCCAGCATTATGCTACAGGAAAATATATTTCACTGGTTTTCATCTTCTCTACTGTTTTGATATTCTTCAAAGCTCTTGAGAAGTTATCGAGTGAGACAAGTTTTCCAAATATAGCACATTAATCCTAATCGGAGTGTAAAATAATGCCATGCCTCTTTCTTAGCTTTTATCATAGTTGGATTTTTTTATTTCTTACCCAAATATACTACCATCATTCACTTCGCAGCGAAAGTCAATATTGGCCACATAATACACATCCATGGTTTGGTTTATACACTAGAACCTTCCACATCTATCTGCAGATGTGTTGATTGATAGAAATATATTTAGCAGGGTTAAATACAAAGTATAAACTCTTTTTAAACATTTATTTTTTCATTGGTTTAGTTAGTCATGAAATTAGTAAAACTCAGTGTTTAATTTAGAAATATATCATATTTATTTGTAAATTTATTTCCATTTTTAGGTGGTAAACAATAAAAAAGTTAAGGTTTTAAGAAAAGTGTAGTTTTATTCAAAATAAGGTAAAATCAATTTTACAATAATTAAACTTATGCCAAATTGTTTACGACTTAAAATAAAATATAACCATTATTGATTTCAAAAATATTTCTTTATTATAAAAATATTTAGTAGGTAACATTTTTTTTCACACATATATTGACGATCGGCGTTTGAAGAATAAAAAATAAAAATACACTTTGTAAACAAGTTACAATACAGTTTGTTGTTTATATTATATGTATTATAAATTGTATTAATATATTCAATGTTGTACTTTGGATATTTTTATAACCATCCCACCTAGCATAAATACATATTTTGGATAATTTAAAATGAGCGGATAATCTTTTTCCACTTTTAACAATAATTAGCATTGTTTTACATTAAATTAAACTAGAAATTTCTCAAATTACAGACGTATATCGATTAATAAGTTTAAATCATTTTTACCATACATGATTCTACAGTTTTTAAGTAACTTATTTATTACATAAAATACTTACTACTCCTGGTAGATTTCAAGTAGTTTTTAATCCAACCCTATTGTGAATTATGGTTAATAGTGAAATTAATAGCAAATTAGTAGTTTATTTCATTTATTTTATCAACACATCTTATATTTTTTATTTATTAGACTTCACATAGCTACATTTTACCATAGATTAAACATTTCAGAAGATATATTCAGGTGACATTCACGAATATGGCACCAGAGGCAGGGACAACTATAGGACTGGGAAGCACAGAACACTTACTTACGAGCTTTTGCCCTCAGAGGCCGGTGTCCATCTTTACAATAAACTACCAAATTGTTTAAAAATCGCCAGAACGCTGAAGGCGTTTAAAACTCAATTAAAAGGCTTCCTAGCCTACCATGCTTTCTATAGTGTGGGTGAGTTTTTGGCGAATAACTTAGAGACCACACAATGGGTAGCCTGACACTGGAACTGGAGGTGGGAAAATTGGATGTATAAATGTGCAGAAATGTTGTATGTTTGAGAGATTGTTTTGTAGTGTGGGTGAAACCAAATTTTTTAACTAGACATAAAATATCTTTTAAAATAAAATTGACTTTTGCAATACATGTTAAATGTCCACTGCAATAAAAACTGATTTGATTTGATATATATGTTAAAATGGTAATTTCATAAACAGCAGCCGAATCAGATAGTTCAAAAACAACATACAACCATTCAATCTGCTTGCAAAAGAATCGAGTAATAGGCTACCTCACTCTCTACGTTGCAACTTTCTTTTTCGACTAGTCTTTTAACCATATCTTGCATGTTCTAAAAAATATCATTACTAAACCAATCCCAGATTTAGTGTTATTACAGTACAATCATAGGCAAAAACCGAGGACCTTTGGGAGTGTCTCTGTAGGTCCTCCTATTTCTGATTTCAGCACATGTAGGACAAAGTGACCCCAACGACAACTTGTACCAATCCGGAATGTGGTCCAGTTTGTCTGTTCACTAAAAGAAAACTTGGGCCACCTCGGAATTTTACACGCTGCGGACAAAGTGACCCAACGACAACTTGTACCAATCCGGAATGTGGTCCAGATAGTCTGTTCACTAAAGGACAAACCAATCCGGAATGTGGTCCAGTTTGTCTGTTCACTAAAGGAAAACTTGGGCCACCTCGGAATTTTACACGCTGCGGACAAAGTGACCCAACGACAACTTGTACCAATCCGGAATGTGGTCCAGTTTGTCTGTTCACTAAAGGACAACCTGGGCCACCTCGAAATTTTACACGCTGCGGACAAAGTGACCCAACGACAACATGTACCAATCCGGAATGTGGTTCAGTTTGTCTGTTCACTAAAGGACAACCTGGGCCACCTCGGAATTTTACTCGCTGCGGACAAAGTGTCCCAACGAAAATCTGTCCCACCTAAACTGGCTCAGTTTGTCGTTGGGTTGAGACACTTTGTCGCATCCCCAACTGACAGGCCTGATACTCAGTTCTCTTCTCTACACATCATCCGGGCCCTGACTGCATACAACTTCTCAGGTAGCGTCCACATCGATGGCATCTATTGAGCGGTCACCGTGTCTGTATGATGACCGAGCATACAACATATCACCTACAATCTCCACAACAATTCGTCCTCAAGTAGCTGGGTTACAGCACTACACCACCAGTGCTGACACTACTTAAAACCATCATCAGGCATGTCTTAGGTCGTAAAAGGTGGTTTATCCACGAGTAAGGTTTCCATTTCGAATTCTTCAATGGGAGGACATTAAAAAATATATCTTATTGGATAAGCAACATATTGAAAATATTTAAATATAATATAAAAATGCAATATATTATATGAGTTGAAAGTAGGATATTGTATTTTTATAGTTAATTTGAACCGCCATGCACCCATTCTAGTGATCCGCTTGTGCAGGTACCAGTTTTCAAAAACATAATTTCTTACTAATTTTGCGTTAATTCATCACCATTTTACTCATAGTAGAAGTCAGATACCAAAACAACAAATCCCCAAAAAATAATTTTATTCTGTGAAAAAGGACATTTTTTAGATTTTTTAATAAAGGGTGGAAGGACATTCCTAGAGAAAGAGTACAGTCGACATCCTGGTCACGAGACCAACGCTGCAATAATCAAGATGTTCACCTGAAGCACTGAAATTTGATTGAGCTGTTGACCTTGTGCAACCTCCACTTGGTCCATACCTATTACGAGAAGCTATAGTTTTTAGGTCTGCAGTGGCATGATCACCTTGACTTTCAATCTGAAACTCGTGTGTAAAGGTTGAGGAAGAGGGGAGTGAGGGGGTACATCCTCTTGGGTTTAAAAGTATCCACTTTCAGGAAAAAGACTTGTCAAATATTCGTCGAGTTCATGCAACTGATATGTTAAACTAATGTTTAGTATATGTTTAATATCTTAGCTGTCATTGATATCCTGTTTGAACAGTTCAACCAATAACTTGTCTTTAGCGTGCTGTTTGTGGACAGGACAGTTGATTGAGGTTGGGTCACTAAGCCTTTTGGGTGAAATACATTATTTCACAAACAGAGCAACAAAAATACATGTTCAATAATTATATGGACTTCAAATTGAATTGACGGATTTCAATGTTAACAATTATATTTTACAAATCCCTTAATTTTATTGAATAATTTATATCAAATTAAATATACGAAACCGAACTAAAAAATTTAAGTTAAATTAGTGAAATTTTATTTGTAAATCTTATTAATCAATCCAACTTATTTTTAATTTAATATTAACCTACTATTTATATTATTCTTCAAGCTCGTTTCTTACTGGATATATAATTTAATGTTATAAGATGAAACAAACACGGCAGTAAATAATTTTTTTTTTATTTCGTTAGGCCTTTCGGTAACAAATTTACCATCTTCAGACACACAAAGTAAATTAACTTTGTTTACGTTTGATTGTTTTGAAAAACATATTATAAAATAAAAATAAAACATATGGAATGATTTAAATAAGAAAGTAATAAAAATATATATTAAAAAAATTGTATAAATTTAAAATAATAGTGGCGAGTTTTCAAATGTTTCTGGCTCGTTATTAACAAGAATTTCTTTGTTTTTTTTATATATAAGCTTTCATTATAATAGATGCTTTTGAAAGCTTATATATAAAAAATTCAAAGAAATTCTTGTTAATAACGAGCCAGGAATATTTGAAAACTTGCCACTATTATTTTAAATTTATTTAATTTATATATATATATATATATATATATATATATATATATATATATATATATATATATATTATTTTCTTATTTAAATTATTCCATATGTTTTATTTTTATTTTATCATGTGTTTTTCAAATCAATCAAATGTAAACAATGTTAAATTAGTTTGTTTGTCTGAAGATGGTAACTTTGTTACCGAAACGCCTAACAAAATTTAAAAAAAATTTTTTACTGGAATGTTTGTTTCATCATATAACATTAAAATACTATTTATAGTTTAAAAACACCATTATTGCCTCTACGAATATTTATTTTACTTAAAATGAATATTTGGAGTTTGGATTTATAATTTTAAAATTTTTTATTTAGTTTTATCTATAATTTACATATTTATACGTTTCTAAAAGTATCTGTTTAAGATATTACCATACCGACGAACGACAGACTACAATGTTTAGTAGATAGTCTTTTACATACATGATTACTGTATACATGATGGTAAAAATGGGTAATTTTTTACTGTAATAAAAAATTTTCATTCCGTCTAGTCTTAATATTGGTGCCTTCAGTTTTAGAAATGTCGAGAAAAAAAGAGATATTAAAAAAATCATGCTCCAGTTAGAACATTATTTAGCCTTTACTTCCCTCTTGTATAAACAATAATGTTACGTCAAAGGATCTGGCACAAAAATACATGGTCATGGTTTCAAAGAACATACTTTTTGACGCCATTAGCGACATTCCATCTTTTCAGGGGAACGGCCCACCGAGGAGTTGAACGAAAATCTTCAACGTAAGTCTACTACTAGGTCGAGTTTGGTTTCAAATAAAAGGTCTATTTAAGACAAATTAATTGCCGCAAACCAGACTTTAAAAGGTTTATCCTTTCCAGAATAGCGGGCATTTGAATTTCAAAGTAACTAATTTGAATAATATTATTTCTCCACTTTTTAACGGTGTTAAGTAAATTATTCTTATGAAAAAATATACTTTATGGAACACAATTATTAAATAAAATTAAATTATCAAATTACCTATGGAAAAAATAACTTTGTTGTGAAAGCGTTTCCATATTTTTTCCACCCTGTATGTTATATTTAGAATAACATAATTTGATCTATTTAGATTGGTACTTTAGATACATGATTTTGTTAATTTTATTTGTTTCAATATCACAAACAAAATAGCTTGATTTGAACTGTACTTTGAAATCATAAAAGTTCTATGTCAGTTGCTAATTATATATCAGTACTTATATGTTCTAAATAATATGATATTTTTATATTGTTTGGATTAGAATAATTATTGTTCATTATGCATTAGTAAGACGTCTATCGTAGATATATGGGCGAATATGAGGAGTGAATTAGTGTGATGAGCGTGAGTGAAGAACATTTTGAGCATGAGTGTTTATCATGCTCTTCAAAGTTCTTTATAACTTCTTCGTGAATTTCTTTTCCTTTTTCCCGTTGTTTTTCCAATTCACGTACCCTTTTTTCAGAATGCTATTACTGTTTAAGATACTTTCCTTTCACATTATAGTGGGAGGATATAATTTGAGAAAACCTAAAAAACTGCATGCTTATAAACTACGGTTGGCTGTTACGAAAATGATGCTTTCTTGAAAACTATCGTACATAAAATAACTATAAAAAACACAACATGAAATACAAAGACTACAAAAGAGTATTTTATATTTTGTTATAATTGTGTTATGCGTAATAGTTTTTAAGAATTATTTACAGTCAACCGTACAGATTACAGTCCTAACTACCTAACTTTACAGATAGTTCTTTACAGTCAACCGTAATCTATAAGCTGTAGTTTTTAGGTTTTCTTAAATTATTATAGGTTAAGTAAAAAAAAAACTGATTGTAAATGTAGGTTAAGTTAGTAACACCTGAAGACGACGGGTGTTTTTATACCTGTCGAAACGTTGTGATTGTTTCCTCAAGCACTTGAAGCATTGAACAAATCCAATCATGAACAACCCACTGCTAACAAATAACTTTCAAAAATTTATAGAAAATTTTAGTATTAACATCACAATTAGAGTTAGTTTTTTAATTAGCATAATACGTGTTGGTATATATACAGTGCAAGTAAACGTCTCACAACACAAATTTATTACAATATAAGCACAAAATGCACAAATGTATTACAGTACTAGTACAAAATGGACAAATATTATGGTGATCGATTTCGGTGAACCACGCTCACCTTCCTCAGACTGGAGGGACACATATATTTGTGAGCGTGGTTCACCGATTTCGATCACCACATAATATTTGTGCATTTTGCACTTGTATTGTAATACATTTGTGCATTTTGTGCTTATATTGTAATAAATTTGTGTTGTGTGACTACTTGTACTGTAATTAGAGTTATCAAATGTTAAGGGCTCTTCGTTGAGTATATGCGAATCCATAAAGATCAGTATTTACGAAAAATAAGACTTCTAAACTAGAAATTTGAATAAATACCCACAATTAAACAGTAGTAAAAAAGCTTTAACTCTTGCACGTTTCGTGCCTGTAAATAATGGTTAAATGGCGTCTCTAAACCTTTTTGCTTGTCTAATGCAGATTATTACACGGGTAGACATGGGCAATCGATAAACCCACGGCTACTACTGCAATGGGCCACGGAACCCTAGGTGTCAGCAGAGAATCATATCCTTGGCAATGTTTCACGATTTCACCCTTACCTCGTAGCTACTTTTAGCTTTGGGAATAGTTTAGTTTTGACCGTTCTAAGCTATGTCCTCGTCTGAATTGAGTTTTACCCTTGATTGTATTATTATTTTAAAATATATATCTCATATTACAGGGTTATTTATACCAGTAATTTGGTTAGTTAGTGAGGCCCGCAACCACAGCTGGTTTAAACTGCATTACATTTACATGGGACTAAACTAGCGCTCCTCAATGAACCACAAAACAGCTGATAATAATTGTATCAGCTGTTTTGTATTTGATAAGATATCTATATCTTATCAAATCATTGGTTTTGACCAACAAATTTGATTTTTTCACGTCCAGTGGTTATTGTGCAGGTTTTGGTCGATAATAATTTGAAACAAACAGTGAATAACGTTCGATTTCGTCAAATTCAGCCAAACCCACTTTTATAATTTCCTCTCTACTCTTAATGGTAGTGACGAGTTAAGTGTAAATTATATCTAATAACTATACAAACAACTTATTTCGTGAATTGGTTCAGATTATCTAAATAAATATAGATAAACCAAGATAAATTATAAGATAGGTACTGTTTACATCACTCGGACCAACCAACGACCTCTTGCAAGACTCGCAGGTGCAAATGTCAGAGGTGCAGATATTTAGGACCATTAAAATGTTGCGGGTTTGCTAAATTAAATTACGAGGTACAGTACAATAATCAAAGGGGAAAAGTGTCTAATGGAGTATTAAAAAGGGGAAAAAGAACCACCTGAAATGAAACCTAATAAGTGGTACACGACAGAGTAGGAAGAAAAATAAAACTCAAATTACGTGGCCTTCAGCGGCCGACCAAGCCAAATTAGTGCCATTACCCTATCTTTTTTAACCATTGTGAGCAAAGGTTAAAATTCTCCACTCTTCCTTATTTAAGACCCCACTTTCCTGTGCAACTTAATGTTATATAATAAATCTCATGTACCAATTAAAATCTCGAAACCCACATCTACGCACTTCTTTCCAGTTGAGCAGATCAAATTTCTCGACAGCTGGGCTGTAGCGTGGATCAGTTCTGATGGACGAAATATTATATCCTTATTAACGATCCGTCAATACCTGTAGGTTTGGGATGGGATATCGATATCGATATTTTGTTTTCGATATACGATATTTTTTTGTCGATATACGATATTTTGATATCGATAATCCTGGTTTATAATATCGAAGTATCGATATTTGTGTTCAATAATATCGGTCTTTACAACATTTTTAATTTCACGAATTTTACTTGATATTTTCTAAAATATTTCGTCAAAACTTGTTACAGAAATAATTTACTTATACCTGATTATTTAAATTACTTATACAAATTTATTTAAATTTACCTTCGAAATAACATTTTATAATCATGATATTTTCAATGACTTTTTGAACTTAGAGCTAACAGTTATTATTTTTCAAGCTAACATATTATTATTATTTCCTGCCAACTGACTACACCGTTACCTACAGTAAATCACAAAATTGAGCAGTGTTGCCAACCTAGATCCCAAATCACCATTGTTCAAAACTTAACTACAATACCAGTCTTCTCAAAACAGAGAATTTTCATTAAAATAATGAAAACAATAACTATCAACTATCAATGAAAATAGAAGTATTATTTGCAATTAGGAACAAAAGCCTTTAAAGAACAAATAATTTATAAATAAACTGTAAACAAATTAGTATATAAATGCACTGTCACGCCACTCCTGTAGAAGGATAGAGTATCTGTTGTACTTGTAATCGAATATCGATTTTTTGATCTCGATATGATACCAATCGATATTATGGATACGATATTTTATCGATATTTTCTTTCGATATCCCATCCTTACTGTAGGAGGGTTCGGGAGTGAACACTGTTGAATCACTTCCGAACTGGCAACAATGTTTATCCTGGTAGATGTAACTACTGGAAGTATAAAAGGATGTGGAGAGGACGCTAAAGGACGTGTAAAGGAAGTATAAAGGACGCTAGATCAGTCATGTGATTGTGGGGAGTCTATCCAAACAATGGATCACATAGTTAGAGTGTCCCCTGCGCTCTTTTACGGAAGGATTAGCCAGCATAAACAGAATCAGTGAGGCAGGTCTCAAATGGCTCGATGGTTTGGACTTAGCTTTGTGACAGGAGATCACTTAAAATTGTTATTCAATGACTTTTGTATCTTTATCCAAATATACATAGGAGCTTTAAAAAAAAAATAGCAAATAGTAACTGACAGTAAACGATTCGATATATATAGTCTCATGTATTATTTAAAAAAAAAATGATTGCTTAACTGGTTAAAGCCTTATGCAAGACGCATGGCAAGGATTTTCAAAAACCATAAACTTTACAATATTATAGTAGCCATAATTTATGATAGTTTACTCTAAGATAGTTGATAATTTTTTTTAAATTATTTTGTTATAAATTAAGTGATCATAATTGTAGATATGCCATTACGTCTTTGAGTTTTCAGAGAACAATATCACCTCGGCCTCAAAAAGATGTTTCACTTCTACATGTGTAAAATACAACTGAATTCCAGGCCACTTAAGGTGGTGCAATCGGTTTTCGGTGAGTTAATTATTTTCCAATGTTGTAATAAAAATTAGTTTTTTTATGTTATAATCAAAATTTACCTTCCTTTGAGACAGGAAAAATACAAAACATTTTTTTAACCACTACATTAGAACTTGTGGCCTTATGAAGTGGTGAATTGAGCTGATTTTAAATCATCTACAAGACAAAACCGTTCAAAGTACAAGTTTAATTTTTTATAATTACGTGTTTTACACATAACTCAAGGGATGTAAATGGTTTTAATTAAAAAAAATATATAAAAATATTTATAATTTGAAAGCTACAAATATTTTTAAAATTATAAATATTTTTATAAATCCCTTTAGTTATTTGTAAAAAACGTAGTCATAAACAATTAAATGTATACCTTGAATAGTTTTGTCTTGTAGTTAATTTAAAATTGACTAAATTCACCACTTCATAAAGCCATAAGTTCTAATGTAGTTGTTACATTTTTGTTTTTTCCCTGTCTCAAGGGAAGGTAAATTAACTAATTTTGACTATAACATTGTGAAATAATTAACTCACCGAAAACGCATTCCCATTTTTATGCATTCCCATGGGTTCCAACGATACGTCGGACATCTGCAAGACATATTAGAGAACTGTAGAGATTACGCCAATAGTTTGGGTTTCATTTTGAACTAAATTTGCTAAATAGCATATCGTTGTAGGCCTATTAAAAAATAAGTTGACTTTTTGATTCATTCTTTACGAAATTGATCAAAGTTCTGGAGACGGTTAGTTATTATTTTTATTATTAATTATATATAGCGTATGGTTTTTTGTTAGCTACCATTTACTAATTTAAAATGATATAAAAGTTGTGTTTTATACTTGGAAAAATTCCAAAAGTTAACAAAATACAAAAAAATAACAATAATAACAATAACAAAAATAAAGTGATCTGTTACAATGATAAATCCAATCCATCAAGCCATTTTATACCTGCCTCACTGATTCTATTTATGCTAGCTAATCACTCCGTAAAACAACGCAGGGGAAATTCTGTAACTATGTGATCCATTGTTTTGATAGACTCCACGCAACCACAGGACTGATCTAATGTCACTCCCCATTTGGATTTCCATTAGTTACATCTGCCCATGCCAGTTCGGAACCGATTCAACAATGTTCATTCCTTACGAGGGAGGTTCATCCCACCAACAGATTAGAGGATATTAATTGAGCAAGAGGATCATAACTTTACAAATTAAATTGTGAACTAAAACCCTATTTTATAACTTTCTTACTGACTCTCAATCTCCGATGGGGGCGCCCTACAAGGAGTCAGTGATTATTACATCACAATGCGTTGCTACACAACAATGGCAAATGTTTCATTGTTCACTCGTGTAGTAATAAAATAAATAGTAGTTTATTAACTATCATATTACTTCCTATAAAAGTAGCGTTGTGTAACATTAATGTCATTCCTTTGTTGATCCCTCTGGTCTGAGGATAACACGATTTATCGAAATCAATCACCTTAACATTTTATACATTTTCTACTTTTATATTTGCCGACATGGTGACTCAGTGGCTAAGCCTCGGACTGAGGAGGGCAGTGTCCAAGGTTCGAATCCCCACTGAGCCAACGGTGGGTACTTCACTCGTTGAATAAAGGTCACGCACAGGCCTGCAGGCCAATGTAAACTGTCGAGTGAAGTTGTTAAAAAAAAAAAAAATATATATATATATATAATAAGTTTGTGTCGTGTGGAATAAATGATTTAACTTACTAGAAAATAAAAGTAAAAAATAGTTAAGTTTAACTTTCCTTTCTCACGCAAGAAATGAATGTACACTGTAGAAAGTGATTTTTGCTAATCATTTTTAGGATATTTTTCATGAGTAAAATTTGCATAATATGACGTGCAATGAGTTAAATACACTTAGACGCGTGTACTTTAGGTTCCCTCTTAAATGACGCTGAAAGATTTGACATGGGCAGATTTAAACATGTCCCAATGAATATTCATTGAAGGCATCACGTATTACGTCTTTAAAAGATTTCTTGTCATTATAATAATGTATATAAACTTAAGGAAATATTCAAATTTCATTTTGTTGATAAGGTAACGTACAAGATTGACATTTTCAAAGACCAAAATTATTTAAAAACTACATAATTTCCCTATCAAAAAGGTAAGTTTTTTTACAGATGTTTTTATTGTTAACATGTAATAATAGATAAAAGACTCTACTACTGTGTGTTAAAGTGATTGTTTAACCGGAAGTGAGAAGTGTTGTAAACAATTCATTTCTCAGTTACTTTATGCACCTTTGAAACCAGAATCAATAAACTGTAATTGTGTTGAAAGCTATCGGTAAACTACGTGTTCTGAGGGATCTCATTAAAGGGAAATAAAGCTGTACGTCGTTTGATAAATAAATATGAATTATTTCCTCGTACACTGAGATAAATTGTTTATACCCGTAATTTTCAGTTTCATATGCTTCAATCAAGGCAAAATTGTATTTAACATATTTTTAATTCATATACATATATGGGTATGTATATATGCAGTTTCCAGATCCTTCGCCAATCTTTACTATTTTATCACCAGAGGGTAAAAGCAGGACTATTTTTTCTGGGAAAACACTTTCTAATCCGTGGAAATTACGTTTTAAAAAAAATCGAAAATTCTAAATTTTTAAAATGTTATTTTCCGATTTATCGCCATTATATTTTATGTTTTTCCATAATTTTTTTCTAAATTACATGTAATTTTTCATGCTGAGCACGAATTTGAAAACTATTTTAATCTACGACAGTAATTTAATGAGATATCGTGGAAAAACTACGTTTGTGGCAAAAAACCTATGTTGGCCATTAACACAATTTTAATAAACTAACCACAAATAACAAAAAAACAAAAAACAAACAAATTCGCATATATCCTGGAGGCCATGCACTAGAGTTTAACGAAGATTGCGATTTTCTGTTGAGGAAATAAAAAGTTAGGATAAGTTAGGTTGTTTGGTTAAGTAAGTAAAAAGTATAGTTTTCGGGCCAAGAAAATTAATTTTATTGAAAAATCAACGAGATATTCGTTTTCAGTATTAAAAAAGTAAAGTGAAAAAAAGTTATTTTCACTATCACATAAAATACCAATATTTTCGATTGTTCAGTAAAAAATGAGTTTTCCGCGGCTGAAATCAACCTCCTCAAGAAATATAAACTCATACTTCATTATTTTTTCAACAAAAAAATCGTATTTTCAGAAGTTTCAAGAAAGTGCCTAATTGCCCAGGATATTATATATTCCAAATAAATATATTATATTATCAAATAAAACACGGTGTTTCTATGAGAATGTGGATTTTCTTATTCCAAATCATTTCAAAACTAAGACGTGTTTATCAAGTTATATTTGATTAAAACATAACTAACTATAATAAATATTTATTATTGAAAAAATATTTAGTAGTTTTTATTTATTAATTATTTTTACTCATCGAACAACGATGATCTCTATTTAACACTTTGAGGGTTTTTTTAATACAGTCCAAGTGCTCTTATCAACTAAACTTTGTCTTGGCCTTTTTCATTGAAACATAAAAGATGACTTCGGTGTTATAAAGTTAACAGGCTAAAATGTTGATTAGCTGTTAATTATATATGGTGTTATACGTTATCTATGAAATAAAAAACTCGATCAGCACTAGGTTGATCCAGTACAAAATGGCAGATGTTCCATGATTTTACTTGGTTGAAGAAAGATACTCGTAATGTAGTAGCCAAAATTTAAACACACTAATAAAACAAATGAAATATGCTGCTATAAACTGTATGCTGCAACATGTAAGTCATACAAAAGTACATTATGAAAAATTCTTTAGTCAAAAATTTCTCTAAGTAAACATCACGGTTTTCCAGTAAAATCTTTGATCGTCTGCCATTTGAACCGGACCAACCTTTTAAGTCCTGTTTTTGGTATTCATCTTTGATAGACAACTCCTTTAAAATGATGTACATCTTGACCTAAGCTTATGTTTAGTATTTTTATCGAACTCCTTGCAGACCATCCTACATTGGATGTGAAGAGTCACCAACTACCCTAAGCAAGTATTTTTTAAGTCCAGTGTGTATTTACAAAGTTTGAATTTCCCAACTTAAGCCAAGAAAATAATACTAAACCTAGAACAGGACCTACATTGTAATTTTTTTAAACCTTAAAAACCAGCGTAATTTTTTAAAAGGAGAACCTTTTGAGGCCGGGTTTGTGGGTTTATATTCTACTTCAAAAAACCTTTAATTTGACATGGTCAAATTGAAAAAAATCTTCTGGATCCTTGCGGGCCGTCCCCATCCATATGACTATAAAATGGTCTAATTCATAAAGTATATTTATAGGCGCAGTAATGTACCAGGTTTTATTTGTTTATCTATAATCGTTTGGAAATTATTTTTCCTCTGAGGTTTGCAAGCTAAAATGGAAATTCGACATAGGCAACGTCGCATCCAAACCACCACAGCCCTCCTCTAAATTTTACATCTGGTGACTCACAATTGGGAATAATGTAAGAAGGTAGACATTTTTTTCTGTGGGAATTAAAATCTTTTTAGTGTTTAGCTGGGAAGTACTTTTTTTTACTGATTATAAATGTCAAAATACTAAGTCAATCGGACGATTTTAACTTATAAATTAACTATTTGTGATTCATCTGAACCGGAAACAAATTGGCCGTGGGACAGGAAGGAGCCAAGCACTCAAGATATACAATGTTGTCATGTTGTGCTCCTCTCAGAGGTAAAGTTAGAACGGCTGGACTATAGTAAATGCCACTCAACCGTATAGGTGATTATGTACCTTCACTTGGTGGTTTTTAATCATCATCCCATTCTCAATCACTCACTATTGTAAGATACTTTAGCCCATGTATAGATGGGACAACTAATTCTAATACTCTAAACTAAATCTCACACCGACAATACTACACAATAACAACGTACCCAGCTTCATTGATTTTTATTATTACAATATTATGTTTCTAGCATATAAAAGACAAATAAATAATGAAAATCTAAGAAATAAAGGAACAATGAAACCAACTACTACCTCAATAATCCTAGACCGTGGCTTCGCTAGAGGAGTGTGCGGTAGTAGAAACTGGCCGAGTTTGTACTGTACAATTAGCAATAATTGAGCCGAGTTGAACGCGACCTGCGTGGTATATTTAGCGCATGTAGGGGTTCCAGCAGCAGAGGGGAAGTGTTCCAACACTCCGTCTCTAGTAGAGGTGAGGGGCAGTGTTGGGACTGGGGACAACGGACACAATCAGCTGGTGAAATTTAGTGAAAAAACTGCTTGAGTGATAAAAGTCGATACAACATAACCATAATATTGTATATTATCATTATAGTAGTAAAATTACATTTTAAATTATAATTATATTGAAATTGAATATTAAGTACTTGCTCCATCTATCACGACTTATAAAATTAGCAAAGCAGACCTATAAAATTGCATACGAAGTAATATGTAAATAAAACATTAATGAAGTAAGTGATTGAAGGTAGGTCACTGAACATTTCAATCACATTATAAGTATTTCGAATATATTATATATTTAAAACACAATATTATCGCAAATCAACTTACAATAAAACCGCAACATAAATCGGTAATGACACAAATCGCCCTACATCAGCTGATTCCTCACTCCTACCACAGCTCCTTTTCCCCCTATGCCATGTTCTATCTGTACTAGATTCCAGTTCCCTCCACGTTCCTCCCCCGCTAATGGTCACCTAGCATGATGTCGTAATAGGTGGAACCTTCTACTGAGGATCCATGACGACGAAATGTTAAAGCGACCCAGTTGCACGTCGGTTCAGTGGTGGGAGAAGACTAATTTTCTGTCTCACTTCAATGACTATCTTTATCTCACACAGGTTCTTAAATTGGGTCGCAATCAACGCGGCCGAACTATAGTGGCATATCACATGTGTTGTACGTTAGGTTAGGTTCTTGTTTCAACTATTATTGCCGCCATAATAGTTGACGTTGACAACATAAAACAAAGGTAAATAAATATAGAATATATGGATTCTACCCGATTTTCATGATTTAAAAAAAAAAAAACTAGTTTAATATTAACCCCACAAATTTATAGAAATTTTTCGGTGTAAATGTCAATTTTTGAGAAAAAATTTAAAAAAGATAAAAATATTTTTATAAAAAACGCTGCGCCGAATATTTTATTAATCTTGTACCCTACTTTTTTAACAAGATTATGACATAAAATTATTCATAAGACGAATAATAACTGAGACAAATTGGTTAGGTAAGTGAATCTTTATAAGTTTTTTTTTTTTTTTTTTTTTTTTTTTTACCTCAGTTTTTATTTGTCGTAGGAAGAAATGGGTGTAATATTCGTGTTTAGGAGGGAAAACTACATAATATTAATGTAATACACGTAGTTTTTTAGTACATTTTCAAACATTTATTTTTGTTTTGTAAAAATCGATATATCAACAGACAAAAATTTTATGGATTCGCGATTGAGAAGCTAATATTGACTAGTCAAAAAAAAATAACGAAAATCGGGTGAACCCCTATCATCATAGTACACTTAGAAAGACATTGGAGTTGATTCTGAAAATACCAATACATTCTACCTAAGCAGTCCGAAAATAATATGGTTAGATACAAGTGTCTTAAAAGTCGATTGCCAGAAAGGGTTGAAATACGTTTACTTCTTTTAAACACACCTGTCTATTCATGTTTAAACACACCTGTCTATTCATGTTTAAACACACCTCTCTATTCATGTCTAAACACACCTGTCTATTCATGTTTAAACACACCTGTCTATTCATGTATAAACACACCTGTCTATTCATGTTTAAACACACCTGTCTATTCATGTTTAAACACACCTGTCTATTCATGTTTAAACACACCTGTCTATTCATGTTTAAACACACCTGTCTATTCATGTTTAAACACACCTGTCTATTCATGTTTAAACACACCTGTCTATTCATGTTTAAACATTCAAGAATACAAAAGCTTTATTGCAGAATCTTTCAACCCCTATTTTTCCTCGTCCTATAACTGTCATTAGAAGAATGAAAGCCAGTAATTTATATAATTTTTGGTTAGTAAAGAAGGTTTATAATTGTTTGGTTTGTTTTATTAGTTTTAATCACACTTTTAATTGATAGTGTAACATTTAATGGTCACTAGAACAGATAAAATTGACGCTCGTCGTAACAGAGAACCTTTTCCATCATGAATCACTTGGACACAGGATTGAATAAATGATGAAAACCCACAACCAATTAATAAATTAGTATTATTCAAACTAGGCCACAGAATGAATTAAAAATACAATTTAACTATGTTCTACAAAACATACAAAATAATGAACTATATACCATAAAACCAACCAAATAGTTCAATCTATAACACAACATTCATCATTTAGAATAATTACGTGTACAGTGACAACACGATTTTCTATTAGTTGGGTATAGGTAAAATCTGTCACACAACACAATTTTATTACAATATAAGTAAAAATATTATGGTCATCGATTTGGATGAACCACAGTCTAATATACACAGTCGCGAATATTTCTCTTGAAAAAGAAATGTCAATGCTAGCGATCTTAGTGGTCGTAATGCAGAGCTACGGCATCTCTCCGCTAGATAGCATGGCAGTTTATTTACGTTGCAATACAATTAATCGAAAATCAAATCGCCTACTTGCTTACCGTGTCAGTTGGTTGCTTTACCACCGCTAGGATCGCTAGCATCACTTGGTTGGCAAGTAAAGCGATTGAATTTCGCTGCTGTATTTAATATTATACTGTGAGTAAACCATGTTTACTTTCTTCAGACTAAAGAGAATTACAAAGAAAATGAAATGACAATGGCTTTACTGTCACAAAATACATTGTACACAAATTTAGATGATAGTAATTCTAAGTCCCATTTGTAACCTATTGTAACCAGTTCTATCAATAAAAAAACATTCCAAAGGAAAGATTCAACGACTACAGCATTTGGACCTTTTCCGTTAATTCACTACCCATACTTTGGTTAGGTTATGTTTGGTTTGGTTAGGTCATGTTAGGTTTAGTTATGTTGTATTAGTTTGGTTTAGTTACGTTAGGTTTATCTAAGTTTTGGTTATGGTTGTGGATTAACGGAAAATATCCCAGAACTCCTTTGTAAATACCTTTGGTCAGAAGCTGATAAAAGTGGATTAATCGATTACCATAATATCTGTACTTTCGTACTTCTATTGATATAAACATGAGTGGTGTGATGTTTACTTGTTTTTTTTATTTCTAGCAACATTTAATATGCTAACTGAGAAACTACAAAACTAGATATTTTTCGTCACTTCACTACCATACCCATAACCTAGGTTAACCTAACATAACCTAATCAAAGTAATGGTAGTGAATTAACGGAAAAGGTCCACAAAACTTGTCAAGTAAACAAAAAAGTAGACGTCATATTACAGTACAACTTATAAATCAACAACAAATTAACCTGAAGTAAACTATGCTAACGAGAAAAAGGTTAAACATTGAATATAATAAAAATGGTGTGTTGTTGACAACATACCATTGTTGAAATTTACTCTCATCCAATGTTATTAATAAGTTTCATGTGCTTTTTACCACCTATCCTGACCAGTAAACTACGGTAACAATTTTAAACAATAGACAAACCTAAATACTGTAACACCAATGTTTTCAGTAAGGCATGAGCTGTAAGGCTAAGTACAATAATCTTCTGCGCTTAGATTGTTTAGAATTTCTCAAGCCACAAAGAACTTAAGCAACTATATTTGATCGAAAATAATTATCAGAAACCTATATCTTAGTTACATAATCACAGACTTATGGTGAACAAACAAAGGTGCTACGATTTACAATTTAGTGTGACTAAAATTCTTGAAATAGAATGAAAAGCTATAGGTAGCAACATTCAAAACATTAAGTTACATTGATATATCTACAAAAAAATCCCTTACTATCAAAAAAAGAGGAAAGCACACCTAAGTATAATGCTACATGAACTGTGGGAATATATATTTTGAATTAATTAAAAAAGATGGATACTTATTGTCGGAGTGTTATTCAATAAAACTATAAACTTGGTTGAAAATCTTGAAGAAGCGGCTTGACATGATTCATATTTCATTCTTGGATCGAGAAATACTAATAGTGAGGAAATAAAGTAAGAAGAATATAGATAAGATATTAACTTATTCTAATTATCGTGAATAAACGTCAGGCTCTAGCTACTGTCGGCGCAGAAAGTATATGTCCCCGAGTTTGAAGGTCGTTTACTAAGAAACTAAGATACCCATGAAAACTGCAATCACATAATTGTTTTCCCCATTTAATTTTACGTTATAATATATGCGTTTTTAAATTGTGTTATAAGTTTTAATAATTTCTATCCTTGTTGGAACAAAAAAGTACCGTAATTTTAACTAGTTTTCACAAGTTAAAGTGAATCAACTTTACACTTGGATTACTCAAAAACGCGTTGATGTATCGCATTATTTTTGGACATAAAGAAAGCTTTTGGCTCTATAGATCATGAAATACTTTTGAAAAAATTATTTAATAGTAGTATAAGAGGTAATGTATATAAATGGTTTGTAAGTTATCTACAAGTGTTGTTATTGTTATTGACCCACCCGCCCACTCTTACACATAGTGGTATTGACCCACCTGCCCACCCTTACACGTACAGTGGTATTGACCCAACCGCCCACCCTTACACGTACATTGGTATTGACCTACTCGCCCACCCTTACACGTACAGTGGTATTATATTTTCAACACGTGGTTGACAGGAATGTTTTATATCATTTTTTATAAATTTCAGAATTTTAACTTTCCAAGAAAAAAAGTTGTTATCAGTTTTTTGAAACAACGTTTTCTCAGCTTCTAAGGTGTAAATTTAATTAATTTGTCTCATTGTAGTCCTTAAGAGGTCTAGTTACGATACATTAGATATCAATTTATTTACTTGTTAATTTACTTTATTAACTTTATTTCTGCGTTTGCTTACGCATATAGAAGTAATGTATTGTAACTATACATTTCTTATGAAATCTTTATAGATTCCAGCGTAACTAATTAATTAATTTCACGACCTCTAGCAGCTAAGAAAACGTTGTTTTAGGTATTTGATAACAACTTAGTTTTATGGAAAGGAATTCTCTGAAATGTATGAAACTCATAGAAAACCCTCCTGTCAACCACGTATTTTTAATTTCACGTGATTCATTTAATTTTAGTAATAAAAGTGTGAAGTTGATGCACAGCAAAAACTAGTAAAAATAAGGGTACTTTTTTGTTCCAACTAGGATAGAAATTATTAAAACGTACAATACAATTTAAACACACAAACATTATAACGTAAAATTAAACAAGGGAAACGATGGTGTAATTGAATTTTTCATAGGTATCTTAGTTTCTTAGTAAACAACCTTCAAACTTGGGTACACTACAGAGCGATGTTTTTTATTAGAGGTGGGATATTTTAGGTTATGTGTCAGCCTTCTAGCAATCTTTTCATGGACAAAGACAAATAAACACTTCTTACGTCAAATTTAAGTATTCTTTCCTGCGTTGGGTTATTTAAGGGTGTTCAATAAAAAACTATTTTTGAATTATTTTGTATTAAAAGTGTTAGTATTCTTATAATTAATAAATGTGTTGAGGGACAAGAATTTTAAAATTTCTTTAAGAAGATGTTACTGAAATACCTGATTTGGTCTTTGCAGGTACATAACTAATTATGAGACTGTGTTACATTTGTAATAAGATTAAGTAAAAGTAACCTAGTATAAAGTAAAACTTGAAATTTTTTTAAATTTAATCAATTGTTTTTATATAAATTACATCTATGCAGATTTTTAGTTGAAATTTGTCGAGAGTTATATTTGACTGAAAGAGTTCATTAATTAATGTATAAAACCGTCATTGCTATAGTTTACTATAAAAGATGGTGTTTTGTACTTTTGTAAAATTTGTCAGGTGGGCCAGGTGGGGACCGTGATGGGGAGCGCTCAACTGGGCGCCAGGATGACAGTTATGGTTAAGGTAGGTTGGATGTTAGGTAGGTTGGATGTTAGGTAGGTTGGATGTTAGGTAGGTTGGATGTTAGGTAGGTTGGATGTTAGGTAGGTTGGATGTTATGTAGGTTGGATGTTAGGTAGGTTGGATGTTAGGTAGGTTGGATGTTAGGTAGGTTGGATGTTAGGTAGGTTGGATGTTAGGTAGGTTGGATGTTAGGTAGGTTGGATGTTAGGTAGGTTGGATGTTAGGTAGGTTGGATGTTAGGTAGGTTGGATGTTAGGTAGGTTGGATGTTAGGTAGGTTGGATGTTAGGTAGGTTGGCTGTTAGGTAGGTTGGCTGTTAGGTAGGTTGGCTGTTAGGTAGGTTGGCTGTTAGGTAGGTTGGCTGTTAGGTAGGTTGGCTGTTAGGTAGGTTGGATGTTAGGTAGGTTGGATGTTAGGTAGGTTGGCTGTTAGGTAGGTTGGATGTTAGGTAGGTTGGATGTTAGGTAGGTTGGCTGTTAGGTAGGTTGGCTGTTAGGTAGGTTGGCTGTTAGGTAGGTTGGCTGTTAGGTAGGTTGGCTGTTAGGTAGGTTGGCTGTTAGGTAGGTTGGATGTTAGGTAGGTTGGATGTTAGGTAGGTTGGATGTTAGGTAGGTTGGATGTTAGGTAGGTTGGCTGTTAGGTAGGTTAAGTTTGTAATTGTTTAAAGTTTGAAATTCAATATAAAGCCATTGTTATTGTATTTTCTCTGTAGAAAATCTCACATAACTGCTGACCCACAACCGAACAGAAACCAGAAGGAGAGTTAGCTGGGACAACGAGAACCTTTGCTCGACTGCGCATTGCGCAGTGAGTATATCCTAACTGGCGACCCATGCGCAGATGTTTATCTGCGCAACCTGCCAGCCGCTTCTTCACAGAAATTTCGAAGTGTAAGAAGAATTAAAAATATTTATGAAATCGAGTATGTCCAAAGTTAGAAAATTACAGTTAACACTCAAATGTACATTGGAAATAAATGAAAAATAGATATGTATGTATACGGTTTTAACTTACTACAATTGATTTTTTTTGTCCAACATGAGCTGATTTAATCATCATTTGGTACTAAAGGTAATATAATGTCCGTTTAAACCTAGTTCGACTGTGCTACGGACTATAATTACTTTACATGTTAATACTGTTCAGCAGTTAGAAAAAAAATTGGCTGGACACGAAATTAACACAAATTACAAAGCATAAGGCAGTATGTTTTATTGTAGGCGGAGTATATATCAGACTGCACAATATGACTTCCAATGTTGACCATCACATCTGAGTTTGGAAATGATGTTTTCTAACATTGACAATCACTACATTGATTGCATGGATAAAAGTTAAACCTGTAGAGACAACTGTTGTTTAGATTATCTATAGAAAAGTAGTTTTAGAACATCCACTTTCATTTTCCCTTAATCCTTGTTCGGGTTTCTAAATTGACGAAACACAGATTTTTTTGATTTTTTTGGATACATGGATACATCAACTTGTCACAATCCAGTGTAGCTAGCTATAAATGAAAACTATATGTCCTTGATTTTATGTATGGATCGGTCTATAGAGAATAAGATACAAAATTCAAAGATATACTTGGAAAAGTTGAAGTTGTATTGGAGAAAGCAGGCATTTCCAGTCCATCCAGTTGGATTAAATCAGAGGTGAATCATTGCTCTGAATCTTACAGAATCCAGAAGGATTTGCACATTTGACAGTTTTAAAAATACTTCAGGCTTTTCTCAATCTAAAGTAACTATTCTACAATCAAGGCCCAACTACCAAACAAGAGATATTACAATTTTTACCTCCCGTTTCTCGTGATTAATGTGTGTATCTGGGTAGGGTAATACATATATATCAGTTGGAATTTTTAAAATACGAGTATCCTACTAAAAGGCTAAATTTGTGGCATTTTCTTTTTTTGAAAATATTTATTGAAGATTATTTAACTGTACAATCCACAATCTACTTTACATTATCCCAAGCTTTTCACCATTCTTCCATTTTAAGAGGTGAACAGAATTTCCCTTAAGTTCCTAACCTATACATTATGAGAGTCGACTTTCCAATATACCTCAATTTGTGGCTTCCACGTGGAGAGCCAACTCAGTGACGGATAAGCACTATAGAGACCTCAGTTTTACAGCAGCTCTTCTCGTCGATGGTCCACTCGGTTCACCAAAAATCTATGGTGATCCTTTGGTTACTGCTGCGTGGTCATGTGCGGCTGGACAAACAGCTGAGTTGAGGAGTAGCAAGGCATCGGTGTGTGATGCAGAGGGAGGTGATGGGTGGGGCGAGAGGGAGCGGTGGGTGCCGTGAGCCGGCACCAGGCAGCCAGCACCAGGCAGAGGACCACCAGAGCGACGCTGATGGCAGCAACTAGCAGCGGTCCACCATAAGTGGCAGGGATATCTGGCGGTGCTCCCGTGTCAGGCTCTGGGAGGTCGGCGAAGCGCGGGAGGTCCTCAAGTCGTGTCTCTGGGACACATCGGCTTCTGACGCGTGAGGATCCGTCGCTGCAGACTAAACCTACTGCACACTGATTGTGGGTGTGACACGGCTGGCCAGCGACACGCACCAGCACACACTGCCCCCAGACCTTTAACAAACAACGCACGTTTTTAAATGTACATTTGTATGAGCATTGAAACGCGTTAATAATTTACTTTTGTGAGAGCATTAACTGAATCATGTATCTTAAAAGTGTCGATAAACGTACACCATGCTTTTCTATTCAGTTGGCCACAATCTCAACGAAAATAATAATAAATCATAGACATAATTATAATTGGAGTTATATATTCTAACAAATATTAATAAAAGTTCTTCTTGCCGTATAATCTAATACATAGAGAGTAAGGGCATTGATTTTATACACAAATAGATTTCCCATCCAATGTTAAATTTTGAGTCTCAAAATATCAGCTGTTTTTGTGGTCCATTGTGGAGCGCTAGTGTAGTCCCATGTAAATGTAATGCAGTTTAAACCAGCTGTGGTTGCGGGCCACACAAACTAACAAAATTACTGGCACAAATATTCCTATTGGATGGTTTATCTATTGTATGTTTATATAATCAATGGTAAGGGTATCTCAGTTTTGTGAAATTTTCGTCAGCAGGATTATAATTATTTATCATTTTAAACCAAATTATGAGGTTCCTCTTTTTTAACAAATCAAGGTACCGCTGATACCTCGAATGGAATAGTCTGAGTTGTTGCAGAGAGTTGGCTCTGTGAAAGTTGAGGAGGCAGCGTAATGCCAGTGGGGCAAAGAAGAGAAACTAACCCGCAGTGTTATTGCTTTCCATTCCAAAAGACAATCAATAAACTGTAATCGACACAGAGTTTGTTTAAAAATAAATTGACTGTTGCAGCTCAAATGATGACAATCTACAGGATGGAAGAGTTCATAACGTGAACAGAGAATAACGCAAAACTAAAACAGTATAGTTGAGTCACTTTGTTCAAGGATTGTTCCAAGAGTTGAGAAAAGGAGATGTGGGAAACAATATACGTCTTGCAAAAATCCCGTCCTAAAATTAAAAAAGTGGTTCTACCACAGACGTATAAAAACAGCTGATTTGATACAAATAGTTCTCCGACTTAAAACAAGAAGTGGTCACCTGGCAGCGGCATCCATGTGCCAACTGGCAGATCGAGTAGCGGGCGCAGTCCAGGTCCCCGAGACAGGCCACGCCTGTGGGCTCCTCGTCCAGCCTCTCCTGACCCGACATACTCCTAACCTCTTGTGTCCATCTGGTAAAACAACAACTGTTAGAAAATATATCAAACATAAAACATAATGGCATGATATCTTTATTATAAATTATTAAAATTGACGTTTAGGAAGTAATGAACAAAACTCAAAATTTACAAAGCCGGCAATACGGGTGTGTGTGCCGGTAGGGTGGTATTGGCCCACCCGCCAACTATACTCGTACGGGGTGATGGCCTACCCAAACATACAAACAATACGACAGTACATGTATGGGTGGGCGGGAGGGTGGGTTAATTTATATTTTTAAAACTACAATTTAACTTCAATCACCAAATTGAATTTTTCATTTAACATCAGTTTTTACAACATTATGAAAATATATTCTGCACGTACCAAATTCATTTGTAGTACTTAAAATATTAAATATTAAGATTATAAATCAACCGTAAGCCCACCCACCCACCCATGTACTTACGGTGGTACTGACCCACCCACCCGCCCTTACACGCACAATGGTTAAAATCGTGATTAAAAATGAATACATCGTGATTCATTTTTAATCACGATGAATTTTCGTAAACAAAAATTACAATGAAGAAAAAATGTACACCCAAGGTATAAATTTTTTCTGGTGGAATTCATGAGCGTTTTATGAAGGACTAATTTATCTAGTCGAACACTAAAATTGTTGGTATAATTAACACATTGTTTTCTTTATACATTGTTTTATGTACATAGAACTAAGTTGCATTAAAATGCTTTTGTATTTTATTCATTTTTAATTAGTAAGACATCGATCGTAACGATATGGGCGAATAAGGGGCGAATGAGTGTGGTCATTGTTACGAACTAAGGTCACACTGTTCCTCAGAAAGAAATATTTATTGATAGCCAATATCCAGGGCAACCAAGAGACCTATTGATTTACGTGGAATCCGAACCACGTAGTGCTTGTCTAATTTTCAGCTAATTGACAAGCCGAACACTCATTTTTCTTCCCTACACATCTGAACCTTGACAACCAACCAAAATGGACAACCCAAATTTCTCTAGTGGTTGTCACGTCGATGGTAACCATTGACAGAACACCATTTCGGTATTAAGAGGACTGAGTATATAGCGCCTACAATCTCCACAACACTTTGTCCTCAAGTAGCTGGATTACAGCACTGCGCCACTATTGTCGTCTTACTGACTTTCTAATAATAGTTACCGTATTCTTGAGAATACTGTAGAATAGAAAACTTTTTTGTGTGAAATTAGGGGGGGAAGGGAATGGCTCTTTCTTACTTTTAACCTCTTACAACTAACGGATTAAAAACCTTTTTACACATTAGTGTGAAAATCTAGTGTTTATAATAGATGTCCAAAACGTTCCACACACCCTCTTTGATTTTGATTCGAAACAACTAAAAAAATATATTATAAGAGTATGACTGAAAATGTTAATTTACTAATTAAATTCGATGATACCTAAGGTAACCCATGTTATAGGTAGGTTACTTACGTAAAGTGTGATCTTTAATGTTTGTTCAAAGACTGGATTTACGTATAGACCAGTGTCATGCTTGCACTTCTGTAAATACCTTAAATATAAGTTCGTTTATTGATATAATAATTTTAAATGTATGATCCCAATAGAAAATTTTGCCTTAACCTTGTACCTGTAGTTTCGGCGTGAGTTGGAATTCATGTACATAAAAAACTATTATTTTCTTTTTCATAATGATCCCCTAAAAGATATTCGTCTATATGTTGCATTAAAAAAATTAAGGGGGGCAAGGAACTGTTGGGTCATTATTTATATACCTCCCACATACACTTGAGTAACCATTTCACCTACCACATACACAGTTAAGTCTCCTAACTGAATGTCGCATTTAGACAAAAGTAAAATTAATTTTACTCTACTTTTTCGAAAGTAAATGATGGCGGTCCAAAATTTAATTTCAATGTTTACAAGTTAACTATCAACTCTAACGTTTTGATCAGGTGAAGTAGAATACATTTATCCAAAATGTTCATAATTTTTTTTTATCCATGGTGCTTGTATGTTATGATTGAGTTTGAGAAGGTGATAAAAAGGCCTTGAGTAGCCCAGAACATATATTCATAAATGTTTATCCATGGTGCTTGTATGTTATGATTGAGTTTAAGAAGGTGATAAAGTGGCCATATGTAGCCCTCAACCTCTGTTCATAATTATTTTATCCATGCGGCTTATAGTCTTCTCAAACACTTTATTATCCTTCTGTTTGAGAAGATGATAAAGTGGCCTTGGGTAGCCCCGACCTTCTGTTCGTAATTTTTGTATCCATGGTGCTTGTATGTTATGCTTGTGTTTGAGAATGCGATAAAGTGACCATATGTTGCCCCAACATCTGCAATCCACGTTCTTCAAACGTCCCAGAGGGCACGCTACAATTTCACTTACCACTCGTTCGACCGGTTTGCAGAATTCTGCCAGCGACGGAGTTCGCGATATCAGAAAGCGCAAGCCCGATCGTTTGAAAACAATTAAATTTCTCAATAATTTTACAGGTTCTGAGCAGGTCTTACGTGAATGTAGAAAGGTCTGCTAGCAAGCCCTGGACATTTCTGGTCTGTAGTCGTGCCCGCAGACAGGTAAATAAACCTTGAGTAAGGGATAAATACTCAGGGTACTGTGCATGAGATTCTGTAATATAAGTTTCCGTAGCGTTGTTCGTTGTCTTTGACAACCACTTAATTGACGAAAATAATGAATGAAGTGGTGATAGTACCTTGATTTTATTACCATATACCAATGTATATTCATTGCTAGTAATTTCGCTGGATTGTTGTGAGACCAAAGTGTAAGATTTACTTACGCTACGAAGTACTAAATTCAATTCTTCTACAATGAAAACTATATTTGATGTCTCATGAGTCAGCCGATTGTCTCTTTGTGTGTGTGTGCAACCCCCCTCCCCGACACCACCGCCACCGTGTACTTATATATCATCCCTGGTTTCTCATTTTTAAGACAACATTAAGACTCCCATACCATCCCAGTATGTAATAATTGTTCTTTGAAACCTGTTTGAATCAACTTCAGAGCTGATCTCATGGCAGATACACAGAAGTTGGATTAAACAGATAATTACGCCAGGAAAGCCATGACAACGCCCTGGCGGATTCACGGAAGTAGGATTAAACAAAGAATTACACCTTGAAAGCTATGGAAACACCCTGACAAATACACAGAAGTTAGACCAAACAGAGAATTACACCAGTAAAGTTACAGAAACGCCCAGGCAGATAAACAGAAATTAGACCAAACCTCTGTTGAATGGTTAAGAAACTTGGATTTAGCTCTGTGACATACAGGTACAGTGGCATTGACCCACCCATACACGTACAGTGGTATTGATCCCCCCCCGCCCGCCCATACACGTACAGTGGTTTTGACCCACCCGCCCGCCCATACACGTACAGTTACACCAGGAAAACTATGGAAAAGCCCTCGCAGATACACAGAAGTTAGACCAAACAGAGAATTACTCCAGTAAAGCTATGGAAACGCCCTGGAAGATTCACAGAAGTGAGATCAAACAGAGAGTTACACCAGGAAAGCTACGGAAAAGGCCTGAGTATGAAAAACTCGTTCAGTCGTACTGAAAAAAAGCTATGAAAATAATTTGTATTCATAAAGTGTATGTCTGGGCAGAGCGATAAGATTTTCCGATTGCAAAAAAAAGGCTTTGAGACTTATGTTTGGCATGAGTAGGTCTCAAGTCATGCAGAGGAGTCTTTACAAAAAAACAACATTTTAACTTTTTACAGTTTGTACATACTGGAGTGTCTTTCGTTACTCAAGAAAAATATGCACCTCCTGAAATCACGTTCCACTGCCGATTACAATCTCCGCTGCCCTGGCTTGTTAAGTGTCCCTAAACACAATACCACATTTTTCGAAAAACAGACTTTATACTCCACCATTAAATTATTTAATAAACTTCCAACCGCTTTACAATCAGAGACAGATGTTAGGAAATTTAGGAATAAAGTCAAGTCAATTTCGGTTTCTAAGGAATATTACAGTGTCCAAGAGTATTTAGCAGATAAGGGTACATTTTAGTTGTACTAAAATAAGGAGACTGCGTATTCTACTTTTTTTTTATTTCTTATGTGTTTGTTTTGAACATATCATGACGCATATCAATGCTATTGTAAATAGTCAAATGATAATAAAGAATATCGATTGATTGATTGATTGATAGTCTAAAAAGCACACTCAAGCAAGAGTTCTAAATTCTCAAGACTATGTCATATGAATCGAATGGTTTCTTTTTGCCAGTCACCAAAACATGATTGGATAAAACATTAAAATGGGTAAAAGGCAATATAATATTAAGTAGAAGTACCGTACTTGTATCCTAGTTTTTAAGTATTTATCTCCCGTCACAGAGCTAACCCGTCCAGGGTTTGTAACCATTCAATACCTGCTTCTCCGATCGAATCATAAGTTAGTCAGTCTGAAAAGAGCACAATGGGCAATCATTAACTGTGTGATCAACATTGTGTTGTATTTTCTGTCCAAGTCCAGTTCAGACATTCATAAGTTGAACCATCTCAAAAACTAAAAGCATTTCCTCGTTCACCTTCCCAAATTAAACTAGCGAGGTGTTGTTCGCGCCAGCAACAATCATCCTCTGAATTCTCATGTGATCTTCCAGCTATGTCAGCTTACAATTTAAATACAAATCTTGAACATTTGAATACCTTTTTACCCAAAATGTTTGGCCAGTTTTTTTTTAAGTCTATCACGTTAGATTGTGTTTCATTATTTAGTGATTTTTTAATAATCTTCTCTGCTCTCGAGCTTTCTGTTCACGTCCGGTTCAGGCATTCATATGTTGGAGCATATCAAAGCTAAAAGCATTTCCCTAACTTTCAACTGCCCAAGTTCATTACTAAATAATGCTATACTTTTAACAGAATATTTCAGTGATTGTTCGCTGACTAGACTAGGCACGCCAATTCTAGTGTTAGGGGTGTTGGACATGCTCCCCCGACTGTCTTATTCTGGAGGCAGGTGTGGCGTTAATGTAAGATCAGGGTGTTCTTGTTATTTGTTTAGTTAATGTGTTTTTGTTTCTTGTTGAGCGCATATTTTTTAAGTAGAATTATGTAATCGGTTATAATGTTGTAAAAATGAACTGTACAAGGCCTTTCTTCTTTTTATTTGTATGATAAATGCAAGTTAATTTCGGCCACTTGTGAACGAGAGGGGTTCCATACCTCTCAAAACTTTATGCAGGTGAAAAAAGCACTGACTTGTTTGAAAACTTAATTCAACCAAATTTAAGTATAAAAAAACAATAAATACAACACATTCCAAACTTAAAAGTCACATTGAACATGTTGTCATAAATAAAACGCCATTCAAATATGATAGACATTTGTGTTGCTGCACTCTGGTACCTTGAGGTTTCCCGCGAGCTACTTGAAAGTAGGATGAGTAACGGTGACCTGTAAAGTCTAAATACTGTCATTTACTTTTCCTCAAGAAAGCCCATTTAATAATCAGTGATCAGGGCAGCGGATGGACCTAAAGTTCTCTTAGGAATCTGAGCCACGAAATTCATGCCTGATTATGATTGCTATGTTGACAAACTTGGTCCCAGTCCTCTATCAAAACGAGGTTAATCAGTACCGTACAATCTAGACATTCTAGATTGATTAAAATCAAACAGCCCTGATGATGGTGACCTTTGAGCGATCCCCTATTCAATCTAAGTTTACTGAGCTCATGACTAATAGTTTTATATCATTCAAGAAGAATATACCTGGATCACATAAACATTTATATGTGTAGAACAACTTCTGAATCAATCTATGTGGAGGATGTTAGCATCATAATTCATAATGCATCTGACAATGTTATTATTTCAGCTATTATTGGGTCAGTGAAAAATAATACCACTGAAATGATGGAGATGTTCCAGGTATCGTAAGTTTGTTTTGCTCAAGTTGGTAACCTGGTTTTAAACTCAACAGTTTAGTTTGACTTTGTTACAGTGAAATCCAGGTAGTTCAAGCTTATGTTTTGTTCGAATTCAGATATAAATTAAACTCGGGTGGTTGTTGCTCGGGCACTTCTTCCAAATGTCTATTTGCCTACTATTGCCATTGTGTAGACAGAAGATTAGGGGAAACCCCTACACGCTTTGTGTGCCCATCCCCTCACTCGCTACGCTAATGACTTAGTCTGACAAGGCTACTTAAGGGGAAATGTTTTGCTAAACAAAATTCAGGAGGAACATATTTTTACTCTGGTCTGATGAGAGCTGTAAAAATGGGGTACTACCACATACAAAAATATTAACAGCCTTTCCAACCTACCAAATATTATGAGCAAATATTAACAGCCTTCACAAATTACCATATTTAACGTGCTAATATTAACAGCTTCACTCTCACCATATAAAAAGTACTACACTCAAAGCCTCCACAGATTTCCATATATAATGTGCAATATTATTAGCTCTCACAACTAACCCCATACAACTTAATAATACCAACAGACCTCATAATATATCCTGTACAACTAACTAATACAAACAATCCTCAGAACCGGTCATATACAAAGAAATACTAATAATAGTAATACTAATAGCCTTCACAACCGACCATAAACAACGTAAAGATACTAACGCCTTCACAACCCACCATATACAACGTATAGATACTAACACCTTCACAACCAACCATAAACAACGTACATATACTAACGCCTTCACAACCCACGATATACAACTCACAGATCCTACCACCTTCACAACTCACCATATACAACATACAGATACTAACTGCCTTCACAACCCACCATAAACATTCTACAGATACTAACGCCTTCACAACCTACCATAAACAACGTACAGATACTAACGCCTTCACACCCTACCATATACAACGTACTGATACTAACGCCTTCACAACCTACCATAATCAACGTACAGATACTAACGCCTTCACAACCAACCATAAACAACGTACAGATACTAACGCCTTCACAACCTACCATAAACAACGTACAGATACTAACGCATTCAAAACCTACCATAAACAACGTACAGATACTAACGCCTTCACAACCTACCATAAACATCGTACAGATACTAACGCCTTCACAACCTACCATAAACAACGTACGGATACTAAAGCCTTCATAACTTACCTTATACAACGTACAGATACTAACGCCTTCACAATCTACCATAAACATCGTACAGATACTAACGCCTTCACAACCTACCTTAGACAACGTACATATACTAACGCCTTCACAACCTACCATAAACAACGTACAGATACTAACGCCTTCAAAACCTACCATAAACAACGTACAGATACTAACGCCTTCACAACCTACCATAAACAACGTACAGATACTAACGCATTCAAAACCTACCATATACAACGTACAGATACTAACGCCTTCACAAACCCATCATAAAAAACGTACAGATACTAACGCCTTCACAATCTACCTTAGACAACGTACATATACTAACGCCTTCACAACCTACCATAAACAACGTACAGATACTAACGCCTTCAAAACCTACCATAAACAACGTACCGATACTAACGCCTTCACAACCTACCATAAACAACGTACAGATACTAACGCATTCAAAACCTACCATATACAACGTACAGATACTAACGCCTTCACAAACCCATCATAAAAAACGTACAGATACTAACGCCTTCACAACCTACCTTAGACAACTTACAGATACTAACGCCTTCACAACCTACCATAAACAACGTACAGATATTAACGCCTTCATAACTTACCTTATACAACTTACAGATACTAACGCCTTCACAACCTACCATAAACAACGTACAGATAATAACGCCTTCATAACTTACCTTATACAACGTACAGATACTAACGCCTTCACAACCTACCTTAGACAACTTACAGATACTAACGCCTTCACAACCTACCATAAACAACGTACAGATAATAACGCCTTCATAACTTACCTTATACAACGTACAGATACTAACGCCTTCACAACCTACCTTAGACAACTTACAGATACTAACGCCTTCACAACCTACCATAAACAACGTACAGATAATAACGCCTTCATAACTTACCTTATACAACTTACAGATACTAACGCCTTCACAACCTACCATAAACAACGTACAGATAATAACGCCTTCATAACTTACCTTATACAACTTACAGATACTAACGCCTTCACAACCTACCATAAACAACGTACAGATAATAACGCCTTCATAACTTACCTTATACAACGCACAGATACTAACACCTTCACAACTTACCATGAACAACGCACAGATACTACCGCCTTCATAACTTACCTTATACAACGTACAGATACTAACGCCTTCACAACTTACCATGAACAACGTACAGATACTAACGCCTTCACAACCTACCTTAGACAACTTACAGATACTAACGCCTTCACAACCTACCATATACAACGTACAGATACTAACGCCTTCACAACCTACCTTAGACAACTTACAGATACTAACGCCTTCACAACCTACCATAAACAACGTACAGATAATAACGCCTTCATAACTTACCTTATACAACGTACAGATACTACCGCCTTCACAACTTACCATATACAACGTACAGATACTAACGCCTTCACAACATACCATATACAACGTACAGATACTAACGCCTTCACAACCTACCATATACAACGTACAGATACTAACGCCTTCACAACCTACCTTAGACAACTTACAGATACTAACGCCTTCACAACCTACCATAAACAACGTACAGATAATAACGCCTTCACAACCTACCATATACAACGTACAGATACTAACGCCTTCACAACCTACCTTAGACAACTTACAGATACTAACGCCTTCACAACCTACCATAAACAACGTACAGATAATAACGCCTTCACAACCTACCTTAGACAACTTACAGATACTAACGCCTTCACAACCTACCATAAACAACGTACAGATACTAACGCATTCAAAACCTACCATAAACAACGTACAGATACTAACGCCTTCACAACCTACCATAAACATCGTACAGATACTAACGCCTTCACAACCTACCATAAACAACGTACAGATAATAACGCCTTCATAACTTACCTTATACAACTTACAGATACTAACGCCTTCACAATCTACCACAAACATCGTACAGATACTAACGCCTTCACAACCTACCTTAGACAACGTACATATACTAACGCCTTCACAACCTACCATAAACAACGTACAGATAATAACGCCTTCAAAACCTACCATAAACAACGTACAGATACTAACGCCTTCACAACCTACCATAAACAACGTACAGATACTAACGCATTCAAAACCTACCATATACAACGTACAGATACTAACGCCTTCACAAACCCATCATAAAAAACGTACAGATACTAACGCCTTCACAACCTACCTTAGACAACGTACATATACTAACGCCTTCACAACCTACCATAAACAACGTACAGATACTAACGCCTTCAAAACCTACCATAAACAACGTACAGATACTAACGCCTTCACAACCTACCATAAACAACGTACAGATGCTAACGCATTCAAAACCTACCATATACAACGTACTGATACTAACGCCTTCACAAACCCATCATAAAAAACGTACAGATACTAACGCCTTCACAACCTACCTTAGACAACTTACAGATACTAACGCCTTCACAACCTACCATAAACAACGTACAGATAATAACGCCTTCATAACTTACCTTATACAACTTACAGATACTAACGCCTTCACAACCTACCATAAACAACGTACAGATAATAACGCCTTCATAACTTACCTTATACAACGTACAGATACTAACGCCTTCACAACCTACCTTAGACAACTTACAGATACTAACGCCTTCACAACCTACCATAAACAACGTACAGATACTAACGCCTTCATAACTTACCTTATACAACTTACAGATACTAACGCCTTCACAACCTACCATAAACAACGTACAGATAATAACGCCTTCATAACTTACCTTATACAACTTACAGATACTAACGCCTTCACAACCTACCATAAACAACGTACAGATAATAACGCCTTCATAACTTACCTTATACAACTTACAGATACTAACGCCTTCACAACCTACCATAAACAACGTACAGATAATAACGCCTTCATAACTTACCTTATACAACGCACAGATACTAACACCTTCACAACTTACCATGAACAACGCACAGATACTACCGCCTTCATAACTTACCTTATACAACGTACAGATACTAACGCCTTCACAACTTACCATGAACAACGTACAGATACTAACGCCTTCACAACCTACCTTAGACAACTTACAGATACTAACGCCTTCACAACCTACCATATACAACGTACAGATACTAACGCCTTCACAACCTACCTTAGACAACTTACAGATACTAACGCCTTCACAACCCACCATACACAACGTATAGATACTAACACCTTCACAACCAACCATAAACAACGTACATATACTAACGCCTTCACAACCCACGATATACAACTCACAGATCCTACCACCTTCACAACTCACCATATACAACATACAGATACTAACTGCCTTCACAACCCACCATAAACATTCTACAGATACTAACGCCTTCACAACCTACCATAAACAACGTACAGATACTAACGCCTTCACACCCTACCATATACAACGTACTGATACTAACGCCTTCACAACCTACCATAATCAACGTACAGATACTAACGCCTTCACAACCTACCTTAGACAACTTACAGATACTAACGCCTTCACAACCTACCATAAACAACGTACAGATAATAACGCCTTCATAACTTACCTTATACAACGTACAGATACTACCGCCTTCACAACTTACCATATACAACGTACAGATACTAACGCCTTCACAACCTACCATATACAACGTACAGATACTAACGCCTTCACAACCTACCTTAGACAACTTACAGATACTAACGCCTTCACAACCTACCATAAACAACGTACAGATAATAACGCCTTCACAACCTACCTTAGACAACTTACAGATACTAACGCCTTCACAACCTACCATAAACAACGTACAGATACTAAAGCCTTCATAACTTACCTTATACAACGTACAGATACTAACGCCTTCACAACCTACCATAAACAACGTACGGATACTAACGCCTTCATAACTTACCTTATACAACGTACAGATACTAACGCCTTCACAATCTACCATAAACATCGTACAGATACTAACGCCTTCATAACTTACCTTATACAACGTACAGATACTAACGCCTTCACAACTTACCATGAACAACGTACAGATACTAACGCCTTCACAACCTACCTTAGACAACTTACAGATACTAACGCCTTCACAACCTACCATAAACAACGTACAGATAATAACGCCTTCATAACTTACCTTATACAACGCACAGATACTACCGCCTTCACAACTTACCATGAACAACGTACAGATACTACCGCCTTCACAACTTACCATGAACAACGTACAGATACTACCGCCTTCACAACCTACCATAAACAACGTACAGATAATAACGCCTTCATAACTTACCTTATACAACGCACAGATACTACCGCCTTCACAACTTACCATGAACAACGTACAGATACTACCGCCTTCACAACTTACCATGAACAACGTACAGATACTACCGCCTTCACAACCTACCATAAACAACGTACAGATACTACCGCCTTCACAACTTACCATGAACAACGTACAGATACTACCGCCTTCACAACTTACCATGAACAACGTACAGATACTACCGCCTTCACAACTTACCATGAACAGCGTACAGATACTACCGCCTTCACAACTTACCATAAACAACGTACAGATAATAACGCCTTCATAACTTACGTTATACAACGCACAGATACTACCACCTTCACAACCTACCATAATCAACGTACAGATACTAACTGCCTTCACAACCTACCATAAACAACGTACAGATACTACCGCCTTCACAACTTACCATAATCAACGTACAGATACTAACTGCCTTCACAACCTACCATAAACAACGTACAGATTAATAACGCCTTCATAACTTACCTTATACAACGCACAGATACTACCGCCTTCACAACCTACCATAATCAACGTACAGATACTAACTGCCTTCACAACCTACCATAAACAACGTACAGATACTACCGCCTTCACAACCTACCATAATCAACGTACAGATACTAACTGCCTTCACAACCTACCATAAACAACGTACAGATACTACCGCCTTCACAACCTACCATAATCAACGTACAGATACTAACTGCCTTCACAACCTACCATAAACAACGCACAGATACTACCGCCTTCACAACCTACCATAAACAACGCACAGATACTACCGCCTTCACAACTTACCATGAACAACGTACAGATACTACCGCCTTCACAACTTACCATAAACAACGTACAGATACTACCGCCTTCACAACCTACCATAAACAACGTACAGATAATAACGCCTTCATAACTTACCTTATACAACGCACAGATACTGCCGCCTTCACAACTTACCATGAACAACGCACAGATACTACCGCCTTCACAACTTACCATGAACAACGCACAGATACTACCGCCTTCACAACTTACCATGAACAACGCACAGATACTACCGCCTTCACAACTTACCATGAACAACGCACAGATACTACCGCCTTCATAACTTACCTTATACAACGTACAGATACTACCGCCTTCACAACTTACCATGAACAACGCACAGATACTACCGCCTTCACAACTTACCTTATACAACGTACAGATACTACCGCCTTCACAACTTACCATGAACAACGCACAGATACTACCGCCTTCATAACTTACCTTATACAACGCACAGATACTACCGCCTTCACAACTTACCATGAACAACGCACAGATACTACCGCCTTCATAACTTACCTTATACAACGCACAGATACTACCGCCTTCACAACTTACCATGAACAACGCACAGATACTACCGCCTTCACAACTTACCATGAACAACGCACAGATACTAACGTCTTCACAACATACCATATACAACGTACAGATACTAACGCCTTCACAACATACCATAAACAACGTACAGATACTAACGCCTTCACAACATACCATAAACAACGAACAGATACTACCGCCTTCACAACTTACCATGAACAACGCACAGATACTACCGCCTTCATAACTTACCTTATACAACGCACAGATACTACCGCCTTCACAACTTACCATGAACAACGTACAGATACTAACGCCTTCAAAACCTACCATATACAACGTACACATACAGTTTTTTCACTATCGCTGTGACAGTTTTTACAATGAATACTATATAGAGTTTGTATTCATTGGTTTTTATTAACACTGTGGGCACACGCGCGCGCACACACACACGCACGCACGCACGCACGCACGCACGCACATACACACACAGCCCACCCATACACGTACAGTGATATTGACCCACTCACCCGCCCATACACGTAAAGTGCTACTGACCCACCCACCCACCCACCCACCCATACACGTACAGTGCTAATGACCCACCCACCCATCCATATACGTACATTGCTATTGACCCACCCACCCATCCATATACGTACAGTGCTATTGACCCACCCGCCCACCCATATACGTACAGTGCTAGGGTGGCCTTCACAACCTACATTATACAACGTACAGATACTAACGCCTTCACAACCCACCATAAAAAACGTACAGATAATAACGCCTTCACAACCTACCATATAAAACGTACAGATACTAACGCCTTCACAACATACCATATACAACGTACAGATACTAACGCCTTCACAAAATACCATATACAACGTACAGATACTAACGCCTTCACAACCTACCTTATACAACGTACAGATACTAACGCCTTCACAACATACCATATACAACGTACAGATACTAACGCTTTCACAACCTACTATATACAACCTACAGATACTAACGCCTTCACAACATACCATATACAACGTACAGATACTAACGCCTTCACAACATACCATATACAACGTACAGATACTAACGCCTTCACAACATACCATATACAACGTACAGATACTAACGCCTTCACAACCTACATTATACAACGTACAGATACTAACGCCTTCACAACATACCATATACACGTACAGATACTAACGCCTTCACAACATACCATATACAACGTACAGATACTAACGCCTTCACAACATACCTTATACAACGTACAGATACTAACGTCTTCACAACATACCATATACAACGTACAGATACTAACGCCTTCACAACATACTATATACAACGTACAGATACTAACGCCTTCACAACATACCATATACAACGTACAGATACTAACGCCTTCAAAACCTACCATATACAACGTACAGATACTAACACCTTCACAACCTATCATTTACAAATTGCAAATATTAACAGCCTTCACAACCTACCATATACAACGTACAGATACTATCGCCTTCACAACCAACCATAAACAACGTAGAGATACTAACGCCTTCACAACCTACCATAAACAACGTACAGACACTAACGCCTTCACAACATACCATATACAACGTACAGATACTAACGTCTTCACAACCTACCTTTTACAACGTACAGATACTAACGCCTTCACAACATACCATATACAACGTACAGATACTAACGCCTTCACAACCTACTATATACAACGTACAGATACTAAAGCCTTCACAACCTACCAAAAAGAACGTACAGATACTAACGCCCTCACAACCTACCACATACAACGTACAGTTACTAACGCCTTCACAACCTACCATAAACAACGTACTGATACTAATGCCTTCACAACCTACCATATACAACGTACAGATACTAACGCCTTCAAAACCTACCATATACAACGTACAGATACTAACGCCTTCACAACCTATCATTTACAAATTGCAAAATATTAACAGCCTTCACAACCTACCATATACAACGTACAGATACTATCGCCTTTACAACCAACCATAAACAACGTAGAGATACTAACGCCTTCACAACCTACCATAAACAACGTACAGACACTAACGCCTTCACAACATACCATAAACAACGTACAGATACTAACGCCTTCAGAATCTACCATAAACTACGTACAGATACTAACGCCCTCACAACTACCATAAACAACGTACAGATACTAACACCTTTACAATCTACCATAAACATCGTACAGATACTAACGCCTTCACAACCTACCATAAACAACGTACAGACACTAACGCCTTCACAACATACCATAAACAACGTACAGATACTAACGCCTTCAGAATCTACCATAAACTACGTACAGATACTAACGCCCTCACAACTACCATAAACAACGTACAGATACTAACACCTTTACAATCTACCATAAACATCGTACAGATACTAACGCCTTCACAACCTACCATAAACAACGTACAGATACTAACGCCTTCACAACCCACCATATACAACGCACAGATCCTACCACCTTCACTACCTACCATAAACAACGTACAGATACTAACGCCTTCTCAACATACCATATACAACGTACAGATACTATCGCCTTCACAACCAACCATAAACAACGTAGAGATATTAACGCCTTCACAACCTACCATAAACAACGTACAGACACTAACGCCTTCACAACATACCATAAACAACGTACAGATACTAACGCCTTCAGAATCTACCATAAACTACGTACAGATACTAACGCCCTCACAACTACCATAAACAACGTACAGATACTAACACCTTCACAACCAACCATAAACAACGTAGAGATACTAACGCCTTCACAACCTACCATAAACAACGTACAGACACTAACGCCTTCACAACATACCATAAACAACGTACAGATACTAACGCCTTCAGAATCTACCATAAACTACGTACAGATACTAACGCCCTCACAACTACCATAAACAACGTACAGATACTAACACCATTACAATCTACCATAAACATCGTACAGATACTAACGCCTTCACAACCTACCATAAACAACGTACAGATACTAACGCCTTCACAACTCACCATATACAACGCACAGATCCTACCACCTTCACTACCTACCATAAACAACGTACAGATACTAACGCCTTCTCAACATACCATATACAACGTACAGATACTAACGCCTTCACAACCTACTATATACAACGTACAGATACTAAAGCCTTCACAACCTACCAAAAAGAACGTACAGATACTAACGCCCTCACAACCTACCACATACAACGTACAGTTACTAAGGCCTTCACAACCTACCATAAACAACGTACTGATACTAACGCCTTCACAACCTACCATAAACAACGTACAGGTACTAACGCCTTCACAACCTACCATAAACAACGTACAGACACTAACGCCTTCACAACCTACCATAAACAACGTACAGATACTAACACCCTCACAACTACCATAAACGACGTACAGATACTAACACCTTTACAATCTACCATAAACAACGTACAGATACTAACGCCTTCACAACTACCATAAACAACGTACAGATACTAACGCCTTCACAACCTACCAAAAACAACGTACAGATACTAACGCCTTCACAACCTACCATAAACAACGTACAGATACTAACACCCTCAAAACTACCATAAACGACGTACAGATACTAACACCTTTACAATCTACCATAAACAACGTACAGATACTAACGCCTTCACAACTACCATAAACAACGTACAGATACTAACGCCCTCACAACCTACCATTTACAAAGTGGAAATATTAACTGCCTTCCCAACTACCTTAAACAACGTACAGATACTATCGCCTTCAAAACCAACCATAAACAACGTACAGAACCTAACTCCTTCACAAACTACTATTTACAACGTGCAAATATTAACAGCTTTTGCAAACTACCTTATACAATGTACAAATAATAACAGCCTTTACAACTCACCCTATAAAAGTTACTATTTCCTCATAACCTACTCTAAAGAACGTGAAAATATATAACAGCCCTCATAACGTAACAAATATACCGTGCAAATATTATTAACCTTTTAACCTAAAAAATATAAATCGATTAAAAGCCTTAACAACATACTATGTATATGTGCAAATAATAAAATCGTTCACAAACTACCATATACAACGGGCAAATACCTAATGACAGCATGTATACTCATCCTATTCAACTTAATGATGTGATACTAACATCTTTCATATAATATTCAAAAAAACAATAAGATAGTACTCTGTGACACACCTACCTTCCCATTTCATCTATAATATGTATACCCACTAGCCCTCAGATCGTACTAAAGACACATTATGTGTCCATACAAGTAGACCCATCCATTTTTCCATCGCACACATGGTACATAAGGGACCCACCCGACCTCCGATTGCACACACGATACATAATGGACCCACCCGACCTCCCATCACACACACGGTGCATAATGGACCCACCCGACCTCCCATCACACACACGGTACATAATGGACCCACCTGACCTCCCATCACACACACGATACACAATGGACCCACCCGACCTCCCATCGCACAATCGACACATGACGTGGCCACATCCTGCTTCACTCTCAAATATATCTTGACGTTCTACTTTCCATTTGACAAAATAGTCTACTATCGATAATTCATGACAGAGTGCTTGGATTCGCCCCTCACTCCCGGATTCTCCCTACGTTTTGAATCCACAGTGGGGTTAAAGCAAGGGGAGGGTGTCACAAAATCGGATTTGTATCCTGGTTTGATACGTCCAGTGACGTCTGTGTCAAAAGTATAATACTTAGGGATCGACATACTTAAGTAGTATTATGGAGAGAGTAGAGATCGTGTCTTCACGGTCTAGCATACTTTTTAAGAGTCTTAAAACTATCTAAATATAATATACTAACGGTGGGATGGTACATAAGGACCTGCCAGTGAAGGTTGCATAGTACGTCTTACAACTGAGTGACAACTGGAGCTGTTAACTCCAGCTTTACTTTTAGATAAAAGGATTGGCGAAACTTCCAATTGTATCAATCCTTACATAAATTCAGAATTTTTCAATAAGTGCACTTTAAGTGAATGAAACCAACTAATAACTTAGATAGGACTACGTGAATAAGTGTTGGCAACATTCTGATCAAAGTAGAACTATAGTATTATGACTAAAATTAAAGGCAATTTATATACTATTAATATTTTGTAGATGTTTTATATAGAACAAAATATTTTTCCTTAACTATCGCTTTAGTGAGTCGTTAAAAATATTAATTTAATCTTTAAGTTGACATTTTTAAGAAAATTGAGTAAAGTTTTATGAAACATTTTAAATAGTCTAACAATAACTGTTTAAAGGATTGAAATATTTTTTTCATTGGGTAAAATAAATATATTTTCTTCAACTATAATATATACTAATATTAAAATTTATATAAGTCACTAAACAAAACATAAAATGAACGTCTTGTATGTTAACAATTTATAGTTCCGTGGATTTTGACTCACCTCCAACAAGAGTAGGCTCACCTAGGAGGAAGTCGGGCCCTAGACTACACTAACTGACTAGTACAGGGCCGCGATTCGATTTATTTATTGTCAATAGCAAGACACGGCAGGCAGTCACGTGGTGGCTCGATACCGGGGGCACGCGACCGACGCAAGGCACGCATCTCCACGGTAACCCACTTACCTCAACATCGCCATTTCATTCACATTTTTTGTTCATACCTGTTTATACTTCATACGTAAAAGGAAGGGAGTATTGATTCCATATCTAACAAAAGTGACACTGCCAATTGTTACTACTTTTCTAACGTTTTCCCGCTGTAGTTGTTTACCAGAGAAGTAGCACTACCAACTGTTACGACTCTGTTTTGTCTACTGGAGTTGTTAACCACTAAAGTTAAAGTATCAATTGTTACTAATTAACTATAGTTTTGTACACTGGAGTTGTTTACCATTAAAATGACAGTTTATAGTGTTACGACTCTAATGTTATGTCCTTCCATGAGTTGGTGGTAGGCAAGGACGGACTTGATGGATGGTGGTGTTGGCTGAGGGTCTTTAGGGTAACGGGGACAGTGGCGTAGCCCCGTGTAATAGCCGAAGCGATTGCACGAGGCACAGACGGTTTGGAGAGGTTATGGTCCTCATGCAAGCACAAACCCATACCTTCCTAGGAGGTGCCGCAGACAAGGCAGATAGGAGATGAGAGGGTGCATGCTCCAGGCCCATGACCGTAAAGGTGGTACTTTGGGCGGTTCCCTGGGAGGATCTACCCTGTAGGTCCTACCTAGGACGTACAGGCCTTGATACAGGGTGTTAGATACACAGGACTCTCAGGTTGCAAACAACCGAACGAGCCCAGTGGGCGAGCTTCCCTGGCCAACGTGCGTCGGGCACGGGGAAATAGGCGAGGAAATAAAGCAATATACCTACCAATTTTTTAAAGCAAGACGGATCTTAATGCAGCTTTTTGCATTCGATTCGGGAAAGCTTCAGCAAACTTTTTGAACCTTCGTTATGTGGTGCAGATGAAAATTGCATTATTGCAGGCTAAAAGTGCATTCTCAAAAATGCATCTCAAAGTGATAAAAAAAAAAAAAATTCACAACTCGGAAAATATTCATGGAAATGAGTTTAATTTTCATAGTCGGGGGTTTTTGAGGTCGCTGAACACGAATATCACGTCGGCGATCCTGTACGAGGTACCTGGGGCCCGCTATCTACGTCTTCTCCTGGAGTTTTCCGGAAATTCGTTATACTATTCGTTCAAACTTATTACCCAGGGGTTTTTGAGGTCGCTGAACACGAATATCACATCGGCGATCCTGTACGAGGTACCTGGGGCCCGCTATCTACGTCTTCTCCTGGAGTTTTACGGAAATTCGTTATAATATTCGTTCAAACTTATTACCCAGGGGTTTTTGAGGTCGCTGAACACGAATATCACATCGGCGATCCTGTACGAGGTACCTGGGGTCCGCTATCTACGTCTTCTCCTGGAGTTTTCCGGAAATTTGTCATAACATTCGCTGAAATATGTTATATCAGGTAAGATTTTAACAGTAACTAATATTTTTAAGTAACCCCTGGGTAATAAGTTTGAACGAATATTATAACGAATTTCCGGAAAACTCCAGGAGAAGACGTAGATAGCGGGCCCCAGGTACCTCGTACAGGATCGCCGACGTGATATTCGTGTTCAGCGACCTCAAAAACTCCCGACTATGAAAATTGAACTCATTTCCATGAATATTTTCCGAGTTGTGATTTTTTTTTTATCACTTTGAGATGCATTTTTGAGAATGCACTTTTAGCCTGCAATAATGCAATTTTCATCTGCACCACATAACGAAGGTTCAAAAAGTTTGCTGAAGCTTTCCCGAATCGAATGCAAAAAGCTGCATTAAGATCCGTCTTACTTTAAAAAATTGGTAGGTTTAGGTCATTTTAGTGCTTTATTTCCTCGCCTAAAAGCCCTGACAGTTTGCGGAAAGGAACTCGTCCTCCCCAACCTCAACACGAACACCGCGAACGACAATGTTGAGAATAGAAAGGCTAGGCGTGGCTGGGGCGACGGGTTGTGAACTCTTAGAGCGAATTCGTCCCAAAGGTGGAGGTGGGAACTTTGGAGACAATCTTCGAGACTTCACTGGGGTTTGCGAAGACAAGGAGGGTGGAATTGTTCTTGCAGGAGAAAAGATTAAGGGGTGGCGGAATCCATTGTTTCTGGTAATGGAGGACCTTTTGGATGTGAAACAGGTTACTCCCTCTAATCATGTGGCTACAGATGGTCATCCCATTGGAGGATGTTCGGGGGAAGGTGGGGCAAGGCATCTTGTCGGGGAGGTTATGTGGGTTTAGGGTGATTGACAGAGGTGGTGGGTACAGGGGACCGTATGGAGGTTGGGTAACTGGGTGCCTGGCAACGGAGTTAGAGATGAGTTGAGCGCTGATGAGGCTGAGGAGCTACCCAGCTAGGAGATAAGAGTCTTCCAGTCGGGCATTGCGAGTGTTGAGATAGTACTGGTGGGGTAACGTGTGGAGGATCCCATAAGTGAGGAGGTTAAGGAGCAAGTTTTGGTGGGTTAGCTATGGTAATGGGGTTACCGATAAGATATTTGGGGGTGGCACAGAGCTGTATAGGAATTAGGTTAAGGCCGAGGAGGTCAATGATTGGGTGGGTTTTGGGTTTGGCAGAGGTCGGGCGGTTGGCGGATGAGGCTTGGCCCCCAAAGGATTCTTCCTCATCCCGAGGGATGAGGCTGGAGATGGTGACTGGGCTGGAAAGGTGTGCTGGGGAACTTGGCCGATTTGGGAAAAAGATCCTAACTGAGGAAAGGAAGCATATTTGTCCATAGTATCACCTCATACATGTAAAGGCAAGGTAAAGTCAGTAATTTTAACTCCCTAAAAGAATTCCGGCACAACTCTCTGTGGTTCAACTTAGCAATTATTCTGACAGCCTTTTTTTGAAGTTTAAAAACCCTATCAATTTTGCTTTTTACACAACCTCCCCTAAGTCTCACTCCATATACCAGATGTGAATACACCATGCCATAGTAGGCCATGAGTAAGACACTAAGGGAACAGAACTTTGCAAGATTGCACAACGCGAGATATGCAAGATGGCATTACCACAACACGAGTACTGAAATTGAATTTATTCATTATTGAGACGGTTAAGATATATAGTCCAATATGAGTATGATGAGTGTAGATGAACAAGTGTAGTCATTGTTACTGAGGTTGACCGTTCCTGAGAAAGAGCTATATTAATAGCCCAACAGCTAAGGGACCTACAGCTTTACATGGAATCCGAACCACATAGTGTTGGTCTGATTTTCAGCTAACTGACAAACCTGACGCTCAGTTCTCTTCCCTACTCAACATCCAAACTTTGACTACCCCATACTTCTCTAGTAGTGTCAGTTTTGATGGCAACCATTGAGCGGATGCTGTGTCGGTATTATGATGACTGAGCATAGAACCTATCGCCTACAATCTCCTCAACACTTTGTCCTGCGCCACCAGAGCCGACTTTATTAAAATTTTTGTAATAGTGTTAAAGCAAAACATGATTTTTAGTAGCATCATCAATTAAGTCTCGTGCTTATTATAAGAGGTTATAACGGCTGGGGCCTGTTACACAATAACACTAATACTTTTAAGTGAAAAGTACAAATTACAAGTTTTCATTATTTCTAATCCTTAATAGTATTGAACAAAATTATACTATTACTTAATTTCTACAACAAAGTACACAAAGTGCAGTACAAGTGAAATGTTGTCATTTAATCAGCACTCTTTTATTTATATGTAAATTGTTAATTTAGGAGATTAAACATAGTGTGTTGGCATCCAAATAACGACAGGAAAATGAGAAGAGTCCAGGAATTGAGGTACATCCTAGTTAAGATAAAGGAAAATAAACAACTTGTTTCTTGAATTTGTAAGTACATTAAAAAAACGTATAGTAAAAAAATTAAATGGAAGGAAATTGTTAACACACAAAACAGATCCTGTAGAGTGAACTAGTTTTAAGAACACAAAAATCGGAGGAAGATTAGCATGGTTCACCTAAATCGATCACCATAATATTTGTGCATTTCTACTTGTATTGTAATATATTTGTGCATTTTGTTCTTATATTGTCATAAATTTGTGTTGTGTGACGTTTACTTGTACTGTAAAAAAATTGTTTGACAGATATCAAACCTACCCACCCGCCTATACAGTACAGTGGTAGTGACCCACCCATACAGTACAGTGATAGTGACCTACCTACACAGTACAGTGGTATTGACCCACCCATACAGTACAGTGATAGTGACCCACCCACCCACCCATACAGTACAGTGATAGTGACCCACCCACACAGTACAGTGGTATTGACCCACCCATACAGTACAGTGATAGTGACCCACCCACCCACCCATACAGTACAGTGATAGTGACCCACCCACCCATACATTACAGTGATAGTGACCCATCCACCCACCCATACAGTACAGTGATAGTGACCCACCCACCTACCCATACAGTACAGTGATAGTGACCCACCCATCCGCCCATACAGTACAGTGGTAGTGACCCACCCATACAGTACAGTGATAGTGACCCACCCACCTGCCCATACAGTACATTGGTAGTGACCCACCCATCCGCCCATACAGTACAGTGGTAGTGACCCACCCATACAGTACAGTGGTAGTGACCCACCTACCCGCCCATACAGTACAGTGATAGTGACCCACCCACCTGCCCATACAGTACAGTGATAGTAACCCACCCACCCGCCCATACAGTACAGTGGTAGTGACCCACCCATACAGTACAGTGGTAGTGACCCACCCATACAGTACAGTGGTAGTGACCCACCCATACAGTACAGTGATAGTAACCCACCCACCCGCCCATACAGTACAGTGGTAGTGACCCACACACCCGCCCATACAGTACAGTGGTAGTGACCCACCCATACAGTACAGTGGTAGTGACCCACCTACCCGCCCAGTACAGTACAGAGATTTAAGGATCCATTAGTGGCTAATGAACAGTGAGCCCTTTGGTTGATTGGCAATAATAGTACGTAGCACAGATTGTATTAAAAAGTCTCAGCGGATAATTATAGATTTGATTAAAGTTATGAAGCAAAGAAGTTTGTCATACATAAAATGGAAATTTCTTTACATATTAGATTCATTTGATAATCCATCCACCTAACTGCAGAAAAGATCTTATAATACTGAAAATGGTAACCTCATATTTAGCACAATTTGTAACATTGCTTATTTCCAGGGGTTTGAAAACATGTATTCAGTTAATGGACAAATTGTTATTACATATAACTTGATAAAGTGTTATTAGTAATGGTTGTCAAGCAAACAAAAGAAAGATTGGTGCAAGTAAACAACAGACCAAACAATTGGTTATTATGTTAAGTCATTGTTTAAAATCATTATATTTGTTTTTATTCTCCCATGTACTGGCACTGCTGTATAATGTTTCTGAATTCCTCCTTAGTTCATTGTGAGCATTTATATATGATCATTAGTGCTAGCCACAGTTTTACGATTGCTTAATTTATTTAAAAGTTTATTGAAAATGAAATATATACAACCTTTTCATATTTAATTTACTTTCTATTAGTTAGAAAACTATCAAATATTACTATTATATCTTTTTAATAAAAAATATATCTACTCTAATACTTGGGCTCTTTTAGTATATAAATGTGAAGATTTTTTTTTTACAAATTAATGAATATAAAAATATAGTACAGTTTAGTGACCATACTTATAAAGTGACAAATTGCATGTTATAATTGCTTTAGTTATTACTAACTGTTGTATGAATGTCCAACAACACTTAGATAACTAATGGCCACTTCAAAATGTTACACGAGGCAATCTAGAGCCCTAAACAAAGATTGGCTTGTTTGAATGATTTGCAGGCATGGCGAAATAATTGTTCAATTGTATCATTTTAATCGCAAATATCTGTATGGTAAAAAATATATACTTATTTTACCAAATATCTTAATCAAATCATTAATAAATAAATATAAATTTTACATCAGCGTAAATTACAACATGTACAAAAACCTTCCATGTTTGTCTGCAAATTAATATAAATACAAAACAATCATGCAATTTTTACAAGTATTAAATTTTAATTATAAAAAAGGGTTATGTGTCAATAATTAAAAAAATAATAATTTTAACTTAAACAACAAAAAATATATAATAATTGGTACCTATTTTCAACACAAATAATGACCAATAAATAAACAACACAATCTAGAACCATAATAAGCATACAAGAAAATAAACAAAAAATAAATATACAGTTCTTACAAAATAACTATAAATTGTCATTGCATTACTTAATGGTGCAATTTCTTATTTTTAATAATTCAGCGGGAATTATGTTGAATATTTTTGTTAAAAATATTTCTCTTAGTAATAAAAGTAGTTTATAAGTGCGAAAAACGTAATAAATGATGATGCATATTTCATGACTAATTTTTCCTATTTTGAAAATGACAAAACGTTACCCCGAATTTTTTTTACAATATCTATTAACCCTTTGTGCTCGAAAGGTCAGTACAGCTGGCCACGCCCAGTCGCAGTCAGCTATGATTTGTTTTGTCATAATTTGTCCTCGGCACTCGAATGACCAGTACAGCTGGCCGACATAGCGTCACTGGCGGGACGGCCCGCATTATCCTCTGCTTCCCTCCCCAACTTGTATTTGTTGTCAATGCCTACTGGATTAAATGGATAGTTTTGTTAAATGTTTTAAAGGGCAATAAAAAGACAATTTAAAAGTAATTTTTAATGAAAGCTACTAACACTAAGATATACATAGATTTATGAAATCATACTTGTAAATGAATAATACTAAATCATATAAATAAAAGTATTGTTAAAAAGGGCTTTACAATTATGTAAAAACTATAACATAGGACATTAAACTTTTTTTTAATCTTTAAGTTTTTTAACTGAATGGTACTTATCAAAACATAGGCCCATATGAAGTCCTGAGTGATTTGTACATGTTTTACAATATGTACAATACAATACAATGTCGACCTACGAGCCGTTGCTAAGCAACCTTACTGTCAGGATTGTATTTGGCGGGAAAGAATTATGAATGAAATGTGGTTGTTTAGTTCAAGAATGTCCCGATTGGGTTCAGCACTAACCAGACAACTATAATCAAATACAGTATTAGAAAACAAAATTTGTTTGTAGCGGTCAGTGGTACTGGCCATGCGAGCATAACCCGGATTTTGACTTGGCCAGTACAGCTGGACATTCGAGCTGTGGGGACATTACACATACGATGCGAGCTCCCGGTTGCCAAGAAAATAGCGTTGGCCAGTAGAGCTGGCCATTCGAGTACCGAGGACAAACTATAAATTACCAAATCGAGCACAAAGGGTTAAAACCCTGCCATTTGCCATACTTGTTTGCTAATAACTTAATAATCTACTAATTTGTGGTTATAAGTCACATGCCGAGGCCGAAGAGTATTGAGCCCACTGATTATTGTAGTAATTTATAGTAATTTGTGGTTATAAGTCACATGCCGAGGCCGAAGAGTATTGAGCGCAGTGATTATTGTAGTAATTTATAGTAATTTGTGGTTATAAGTCACATGCCGAGGCAGAAGAGTACTGAGCGCAGTGATTATTGTAGTAATTTATAGTAATTTGTGGTTATAAGTCACATGCCGAGGCCGAATAGTATTGAGCGCAGTGATTATTGTAGTAATTTATAGTAATTTCATAGTCTCTGATTGTTACATGATCATAATATAATAATTACAGTACATATGTATTACATAAAAGTGTTAAAACGGGTAAAAAGATCAAGTCACTGACTTGTCAAATAGGAAGATGAAGGTTTAGTGGTCTGCCGGAAATTTACAGGACTTTCTTTTTTGAGAAGCCACTAAACTGATACTTCATATCTTGATTCCCTACAACTAAGGTTATTTCCTCAATCAGAAAAAGATGAATTAAAATATTCACTTAGCAGCATGATTGTGCACCATCTCACTGGCGTAACTCAATGCACCAATGTTACTGTACTCAACCGCTGGCTTTTCTGAAAAGGGCCTAATGACAGAATTGTTTCACTTGCCCTCCATGCACATTCATCCAATCTGATGCCAAATGAGTTTTACCTTATGGGCTTAATAAGGGTTTGTGTGTATGTCCCTCCACTAACAGCTGACCTATGGGACATGACTGAAGCAATAATCACTCCAGACACTCTGATAACACTTTGGAAATAACTGAACTATCGACTTGATATGTGCCATGTGATCATTGGTGCTCACCTTAAACACTTGTAAATAAAGAATGCGCAAAACAGAACTGTTTTAGCTGCTCTTTCATTTGATCTGTTGATTGTAACTGTAAATATTATGTGACATATACTACATAGCGTTTTAAGTCCTATATTCTTTTGATTTCATTTGATGAACAGTATTACTGTAACTTGAATAAAACTAGAATATATTTTGACGCCTTAATTTACATATCACTTCAAGTGATGAATTTATAAATTATAGAAGAATTCAAAACTATTAGCTTAGTAATATAATTTAACAATATAATATAATTTAATAATATAACAAATATAAACTGAGAACAGCTGTTTTTTTAAACTTAATTTTCTTCTTAAGAAAATTCTTCGTACATGGATATAATTAATAAACTTAATATGCTGAGGTTCAAAGCAGTATCATATGAGTATTGACAAAAATTTTAAAAAATACAATGAAAGCCAAATGGGTCAGAATTAAGGCAATTATATTTTTTCTTATTTCCATAATTAGAATCAAATTAATAATATTTCATTTTTTTCAGCTCTCTGAGAAAAGTCAGTATTCATCAAAGATCTAACTGTTGGTAAATTGCCATCAATTACGAATCTTCATGTGCAGTGCAGTAGAAAATGTAAAATGATGGCATCTCTCATGTGTTGATGCTCATTCTGCAAAGAAATATTTTGCTCTTTTATGGAATATTCATGTTTTCTTTATTTTTAATTTTTTTTTCGGCACTCAGCCTAGACTGCAGACTGGGCGTAGAATGTTAAGGATCCTTTGAATGGCCACAACTGTCCTCTTGCTGAGTCCAGGATTCAGATCTCTTAAGCCAGAGTTTGTAAGAGGATTCTACTGCTCCGAGACCAGTATTTTTCCTTCCGAGACCAAGCTCTTTAAAAAACAAATAGAGTGATTTGGCAGTCAGGCTTCCAGCACTAACTTCAACTGCACATTACTGGCCCTTGTATCTTTTCATCCTTATCTTGGCGGAAAGATCAGCATATTTATTAAGTTTATACTCTAGTTTATGCGATCTAGCAATGTTTGTATCCCATGGTACAGTTAATTCGATGAGCTTTAGACAACACTGTAAAGTTCAGGTGAAGAAAAGTAACTGTAAGATCTGAATGAAAATTGTATGTCGGTTTCCCTAATCTGAACGTAAAATCCAGTCCTTTCTCTTTTCAAAGATTGATGGTCAACTAATGTACGTAATACGGAAATATTTTGAAAAACATAAAAAAAGTATATTATTATTCTTCTTCTATAGTGATCAATCCAAAGATTGGTTGGCAGCACTCAAATTAGCAGCAAATCTCCACTCCTCGCGTATTCCCGCTTTCCTCTTAATTTCTCCATAGGTCTCACAACCCGCATCTCTTGGATTTGGTCCATGTACCTCAGTCATAGTCTTCCTCTAGGTCTCTTTGCATTAATGAAACCCTAAAATATAGTGTTCAAGATCCCATCATGTCTTATTTGATAGCTAACAAGACCAACTCTTTTTTCAATAACTGTTTTCACAAGCTTCTATTTTCTCATACTCTCCTGAGGACCTCGTTGTTTGTCACTCTATTTTTTCTACCTTTGTTGTTTGTCAATCCACTTTAGTTTAAGCATTCATCTGTAGCACCACATTTCAAAAGCCTGCAACCTATTATATTCCTCTGCCCCCAGATTCCAAGTTTCACAAGCATAACAAGCCACACTCAAAACATATGCCTTCATTAATCTCTTTAATATTTCAAGACTTTTAGATGTTAAAAGCATCTACTACTGTCGGATTCAAAAAGCAATGTACTCAAGTTTGAACCTCTGCTACAAAATAAATACTCATCTGATTTTGATGTGTTGTACACCAAAATTTATCTTATTTAATTCTACGCAATATAACTTACATATTTTTTTGAGGACTTTAAGATTTTTTTATAGCAGATAGAATACAAAAAAAAACATGAAATTTTAGCACTTTAGGAGTAAAGCTCAACTTAAAAAATGTCTAAAACAAAAACTACTAAAGGTAAGTCAGTGAAACTTCAACCACATGTGAAAAAGGTTGTTTTTTTGTAGTCTGTCCAAATTATATAATTCTTACTTTTTTACCAAATATTTTGTTGTAATATTTGTAAACTCTTCCAATCTTAAAAATGGCTGATCATAAAAAACTTCCAAAACAGTTCAAAAATACCGGATTGAAAAATAAAGTAAGATTATGAAACGGTAAGTGCGATACAAAAATCTTGCTATTTTATATCATATGATAATTCAACAGACATTAATGTGCTTTAAATGCCGGACTTCATGCAGCTGGACTTCCACTCCGTATTAGGGGACTTATTAGTTATGAACAACAGGTAAACATGTTACAGCTAAAGGCTGATGAATCACTCACAGTTACTAGAAATGTGAGTGTACACCCACCACTGTACGTGTATGGGTGGGCAGGTGGGTCAATACCACTATACGTGTATGGGTGGGCGGGTGGCTCTCATTTTCACGTTACATTAAGCTTGAAACATGTGAAATTTACATAATTGTAAATGAGTTATTTTTTTATTTGACAATTGTTTCATAGTTAAAACATTTTTAAACCTGCTGTTGGAGGTCCAAAGCCTTCATAAGAAAAAGTGATGGAAAATTGTTTAAATTTATATAGAAAACATGTTTAACTGTTCAATATTTCCACAGTCATAAAACTTTCGTACACTGTTTAAATACTTCTAGGCGAACGATTCGGCAACGCCGTAATGCTCAGGGCAAACTGATTTTGAAGTGCTTGGCCGGGAGAATTGCTTACACATGATCGATCATTGATGTCTGTTGGATTATCATGTGCTATAAAATCACAAGATTTTTTATCGTACTTACCGTTTTATAATCTTACTTTATTTTTCTATACAGTATTTTTGAACTGCTTAGAAAGTTTGTATGATCAGCCATTTTTAAGATTGTAAGGGTTTACAAAAATTACAACAAAACATTTTGTAAGAGTAAAATTTGTAGGATTTAGACAGACTAAAAAAATAAGCTTCTTCACATGTGGTTAAGGTTTCACTGACTTATCTTTAGTAGTTTTTGTTTAAAATATTTTTTAAGTTGAGCTTTACTCCAAAATTGCTAACATTTCGTGTTTTTTGTATTCTACCCGCCATAAAAAATTCTTAAAGTCCTAAAAAAAATATGCAAGTTATATTATATAACATAGTATTAAATAAGCTAAATTTTGGTGTACGACAACGAAATCGGATGAGCATTTATTTTGTAGTAGAGGTTCAAACTCGAGTACATTGCTTTTTGAATCCGACAGTAATTATTATTATTATTATTCCAAAAAAGGACAGGAATAATAAAAGGAAACAATTGTTTTAATCAACCAAGAATACTTTTGTACAGATTTATTTCACAAAATCAACAAGATCTATTTGTAATTTACAAAAATTTACAGATGGACAATGTCCAGAGCCCGAACTATCAAGGAATTTCTTCATATACATTTTATTGGGAACGTAAAATTTCACAAAGCAGGCTTAAATAATTATCCTGCTATAATAATTATTATTATAATTATAATTATATTAAAATAAACAACTACTAGTCTAAATAGTAAGCAATTTCAAATCCAATCTAATTTTAACATAAATGAACCAGGATTCAATTTTAATGAAATAAAGTATTTTCTACATACCAGTTGTATGTATAGAAAAAAATAATAGCGAGACAAATATTGTACAGGATTTTATTCCCAGAAAAGTTAAACAGTGGCAATAAGCAATAATACATTATCAATGTAAAAAAATTATTTTTTTGTATGATCTAAGTAGAAAACATTGTTGTAACCAATTGTCAAATATTAAATAAACGAAAACAATCTAAGTTGAAATTAATCACATCTGGGCTTCCAAGAAACATTTTAAGAATATTAAGTTTGTGTTAAACTTTTTACTTTGAAATGCAACTCTTAATTATTGCAGTGACAAATTTTTTGCCTTGTACTTTCTTGGAGCAAAATATCCTTAAGCTCTAATTGCGTTGTTTCAGTGCATTTGATGCTAACAGTGGTTAATATATACATTTAGATACAAAACAATACTTGAGAGATGAAACTGGTTTTTGACTTAGTACAGGCTATAACATATTTAAACTAGAGCATTTCACGTTATACTCCTAGTTTTACAATAACAACAAGATAAAACTTAATTTACTGTACTAAGACAGAAAGTTACAAAATATGATAACAAATAACAGAAAAATCTTTAAAAAACTAAAAAGTAATATTGACAATGGCTTTGCCGATATTCCTACCCTGACTTTTAAAACTTCAATTTGTACTTGCATAGTAGGATAACAACTCAAATTTACTTCATTTCTTCACACTACGTCTGTATTTATATACTCAGTGTTATTTCATTATAGTATTTCTTATTACTTAAACATTACTTTCTTACGATAGAGCCAATTTCAGCCAAATACAAAACAAAGATAACAAACTTAAGGAGTTCTTTTGAGCTCTACGTGAAATATTAAAATATCATAAATATAACAGTTATGTAATAAGAATGGCTAAATAGTTAAATCCTACTAGCTTATCAGCAAATTTTATACATGAAAGCTACCACATTCTAAAAAGCTAAAGTTGATATTTAACCCTTGCAACGCGGAATAAATTGTTCTTCTTTTACTGAAAAAGCGTAATTATTTAAAAATATAAAAACTTAATTTTCTTAACGCAGTTGTTTGTTTTTGCTAGAGGGTGCAATAAGGTGTGAAAAAATACCAAAGTATTAAGAAATAATTCAAAAATTTACTTTTTACAATTTTTGTTTAAAATTTAAAACAAATTCTAAAAAGATTTATATTTATAATTTTTGTGTGTTCAAACTATATATCTGTTTACCGCGTTTCGACCTTAGTAGATGCTGGGGATATATCCGTTTCCCGCATTGCAAGGGTTAACATTGATTTACACAACAACAAATGTTCGTTTGAAACCACATTTAACAAAAAAAAATTAACTGCTTAATGATAAGGCAAGAAAATTACTCCTTCAGATGGAAATTGAACACAATTTATATAATTTAAGGCAGTTCTCAATTCTCGCCAACACTAACAAAAATCAAGTGAACTCTACTTCGATACGTTCAAGGAAAACATCATTTTACGGCTAGAACAGATTTCAATTGTTTTCAGATAAATCATTAAATTATTAAATACCTTAAGGGATAAATAAAGGCAAATCTGTTGTTAAATGGCAGTGGCTTATTTGGAACAGCAAAAATTCCAAGTTGTTTGTTGAATTCAGATCAATTTGCAAGATTAAAAGAATGTATACAGTAAACAAACTATAACTTATAAAAGATTGTCAAAAAGGTAAATCGTAATAAATAAGACATACCACCTTATTTACAAAAACTACGAATTGATTAAAGAAAAAAATTGATAACACTTTAACAGGACTTAATTTAAGTACTGTATACTTACTTAGTGATTGTTTTCCTTTTACAAGCGAAATCATTGTAAAAACCTATTTTGTATTCATTTGTGTAAATGGAAAATGACTCTCAGTAAAAACAAAATAATTTAAGCATAAATATCATACAATTAATCTACATTCAACAAGTATATTGTTTTTTCAAACCTCATTCCTTATTCAGACTAAAGCAATATCATTTAAAAATTAAAATTGTGTTTTCTTCATATATTTATGCTAAGTAGATCATTCAATATCGTGGGGATTATTAGATGTACATTGGAATTTTGTACAACCTTACCATGTAATTTACTATCCGGACCTTCCTACAGCTTCATGTACACTTTATCACTTGACTCCCAGAACCTACAGCTTCATGTACACTTTATCACTTGACTCCCAGAACCTTTTTCGTAGCAACAACAACATCATGAACCTGAGGCAGTGCAGCCGCCTCCAGACTTTTGGTGTAGGGCATTGGAATGTCCACCCCTGTAACTCTGATGACTGGGGAGTCGAGGTGGTAGAACACTTCACCTGTAATAAGCAAAAGTAATGAGGTATGGAGTTCAGTTAGGGGCAGCTCGTTGTGCACGCAGCATGAGCTCTTCTGTAGTGGTCCGCATATGGAGAAGATGTCTATGTGCTTCATCTGACACAGGATGGCATTGCGCCTACTTATTCAATATCTATTCATATAATAGGAGATAGGGAATCAGCAAAATTGCTGAAGGAGATAAGTCGTCTAATATAAGAAAACATGAAAGTCAAAACTCACAACACAAGAAACAAAGTTTTGGTAATACTGGCCTTTTCTTTAGATATAGTAAGACTCCTACTATTTTCAATGCCAAGCCTAATATTCCTTAACCTAGCCTCAAATTAATTCAAAATCACTATGTGAAAGAAAATGTTTAAGAGCCAGCTAGTATACTGTACCTGCAAGCTCAGCTAGTTTCCACCATAGAGCCGGCAAGTAGTACCGTACCTGCACATCATTAACACATATACTGACTGATTGCCGTAATTGCATCCTGTCCTTTCCAATGTAACTAAACAGCACTACCTTGGATTTTTTATTTTTTTCCAATAACAACAGTACCTTACTGCTTGAATCTTAAAAAATTTAACACATGCCAACATAATCTTATGAACTGACAAATGAAATTTTAATGAAAATACACAATATTTTTATGCGCTTAAGTTCTTGTGCAGAAGTACTCTGAAATGCTAGGAAGAGCTATTTTTCGGTTACCTCGGATTTATACATGCTTCCTTTACTCTGAACTCACTACATCTGAAATGCTAGATATCTTCAATTTGGATGACATATTAAAAAAATATTGTATCATAGCAGCCTATATATATATATATATATATATATATATATATATATATATATATATGGTTATAAATTTTAAAAATCAAAGCTAAAATATGTTGAATGCTTTGCTAAAGAGAGCTATCTAAACTATTTAAAGCGTAACAAATGGAAGGCACATTATAAGGGTGTGCGATGCAGCAATTTTTTTTCGATTCGAAGCAGCAATGCGATTCAAAGAAATTTGATTTGATTCGATGCAACTCAATTTGATGTGCAAATAAAGAATTTATGGTTTTTATCAAGTTTTAGAAGCGGTTGAGTAACAATAATACCTTTTGTTACAGATACCGTATCTTGCTAGTATAAAGAAAGATAATTTAAAACATACTTTTTTATTATATAAATGTTTGCTAGATTTTGTTATATGTATGCAAAAAAATTATATTAATTAACTTTATATCAAAGTAAGAAGGTAAGTTAAAATTAATATAAGGAATGTAAGATGAAATGAATCACAGAATGAAGTAGGCCTAAAACACAATAAATTTAATTATTTTGAAATAGAATTTTAGGGCTTAATATATTTGTTTAGCACTAAGCATGCTTATGTAATTAAGTATCTAAGAATAAATATAGGAAAAGCTAATAATAAATTAAGTTGATGGCTCTGTATTAAATTCTTTTAATTTAAATGCCAATAGTTGTACTTTGCTGTTGTTGTGGAAGTAACTGGTCAAAATTATAAAAATTCAATTTGTTATAGTTAAAATAATATTTCACACGCAAAAAGAAGAAGGTATAAAATAATGGAAAACAATTTAATTATTGTTATTTACCATCATAGTTCGAAAATGATGACAGCCATATAACTGATTACTTTTTAACTTACGATGAGTTACTGAAATAAATATTAATGCAAAGTCAAATAAGCATAGATAAATAAAGTGTACTATATCACAGAATTTGTTTGGAAGAAGCATCATTTTGATTTAAGTATAACAATACATTATTGTTTAGCCAATACATTAAAATTAATGAAACAATATCAACAAATACAGTAAAATGTAATTTATTGAATACATTAATTGAGATTTTATATTAATTCTAATTTAAAATATTTTCTAATAAAAATGTTGAAAATATATGTTAATATAGTTGTTTTTAATAATTAACATTTCATTATACTTTTTTAAATGCAAATAATCTTGAATAAAGTATTTTACAACACAATGCCAATGGACTAACTGAATCGAAATCAACAAACGTGAATTATGCAATAAGTTTGAATTTACTAAAGGAAACAAGATAATACTGTGCTTTGATTAGGAAATATTTTGATAAAAGGATGGATAGGCCAGGTACCCTATCAGACAATGAGTGATAGCAAAATTCATAATAACGAATAGACTTACGATATTTGCAATATTCTACTGTTATCAGCAATGTTCCGACTTTTATCAGCAATATTCGAAAACACAGTTAAAGACATAATTTATTTCACTATTTCAACTATCTAGGAAACAATTTGTATTATTTGTTATCAAATACGAATCCCAAAATAATTACTCATTAACTGAAATAGATGGATGATGTGTGTATGTATGAGAATGTTCTACTGATTCGTGGTGCGCAGCACGCAGATAAATTACCATACGCATTGCTTGATAGAAAAGTCCATGCTCATATCAGTACGAGTTATCTCCCGGTTGAATTCTGTATTCGTTATCACGATATAATAAGGTTTGTCCAATCGCGCTCATCCCTGTCCACTCGGAACGAAAACAGACTCGGGTAATAATTATTTTACAACTATTTTACTATAAAATATTTTATTTAAAACATCAAAGTAGTAGTTCTATAAGACATACTATTAAACATTATAGACCAAAAGAAATTTTTTCTTAATAATTAGTAGTAGCACATCAGAATGAATTTGAGACATTGATATTGCTTATGCATCGTGATACTATCGATGCATCAATATTTTGACTAGTCTTGAATTGAATCTTATCAATTTTTCAATGCTTTTCGATGCATCACACACCCCTAAAGATTAATAAACCTGAGCAAGAAGAAAAATTCATCATCCTCAACAATTAGTAGAAAAAACAACCTTGATATAACAAAATATAAGTTGACATGGACAGCATAATCCTAAGAATGAAAGGTGAACTTTTTTAATTTGACAGTGCCTATTGAATTATATTATAGAAAGTTATACTTTGTATCACGTTAAACTAATTTGTTACAGGGTTATGAGAGAACTTTGATGAAAAAAGTTCCCTGCTGCTACATGATTCCATACAAAAATGTCCTGGCCCCAAGGTCACATAACATATATATATATATATATATATATATATATATATATATATATATATATATATATATATATATATTCAATTTAAATATCCTAATATGTATTGTTTTAAATTTTACAATTTTTAGTTATTTAAGGAGTCGTTTGAAATTAATTGACACTTATGTATATAATAAAACAACAAGCATTAAATATTAAAATTTCCGTAACAAGAGCATTAATTTAAAGACAAATAATCAAGTGATGGCTAGCAGAATCAAACTTTCAGCACTGAGAGAATTTTGTTTGGAGACCTTACATAGATAAACCAAACTAAGGTTATTTACTATATTTTTCATTATTTACATTAATAAATGGCATTAAGCATTTGGTATAAAAATAGAGAAGTATTCGTGGTAAAGCTATCGCGTAGAGAATGCCCATTATAAATCTGGAACATTATTTTCTAGGTTTTTGATATTTCTCCTGTCACTTTTCAACTTGGGTAATCATAATTAATCATTACGATTTCTGTGACGCTTCATTTTATGATTTTTTAAATCATGAATACATGTGTTAAAAGTAAAATTTGCTGCAGTTTTACAAATAAAAATAAGCTTTAACGTAGAATATATATATAAGCTACTTACTCTCCATGATCCGAGCACTAACTTCAGATCCAATCCCTGATTGAGGCCAGCCTTGCTCAACAGATATCACATGGTTCGTTTTCATGACAGATTTGCCTATGGTTTCAAAGTCTAGTGGTCGTAAAGAACGCAGGTTGATCACTTCTGCCTCAATGCCATTGCCTGCCAGCTCCTTGGCTGCATCCAAGCAGATCTCCACAGCTTTTGAATGGCCCACTAACGTTATGTGCTTTCCTGCAAACATCAACATTTTAACAATACTCATATTAGAGAAAAATCATTAAATATTATGTTAAAGAAATCTATGGTTGAAAATTATGTATACACTGTACTACATTCTACCCAAAATATGTAAGTAGTAGTACAACGGAGGTGATGCGCTAGGCCCATACATAATAAGACGTTAACATGTCCAGTCAATACAATAATATTTATTGAAAATGGCAAACTAAAAATAAACAAGTTTTATATGAGCCAAAATGTAACAACTGCAACTAAGCCTATATGTCTCAAATAAATCAAAATGTAATTCATGTCTCAAAATAAACCTTGCTTAGTAAACCTTTCGGTATATTATTTTAAAGGCACAGAGAATAAATAAACAGAGGCTGCATCAAATAGTGCGCTGGATATGTGTTGAGTAGTTAGTTCTCCAGTTTACCATGGGATGGCAGAGCCAACATCTTTCCAGTCCTTCCCTGTATTCCCCACAAATCCTCAAGGACTAATGTAGTAATTATTACTTGAGATTTATAAAGATGTATATTAGATGCTATCTATTTTATAACTGCCACTGGGACATTTGCTGTGGCCATAAGAAAGCAACCTCTTTCTTCTCCTCTGTAAAAGGCCAATAAAAAAAACAACTGAAATGTTTTTTCAAGTTCCACGGTTACATACAAATGCAAACACTCTCACTCACAAACATACATGTTACAATACAGAGGATGTTCAAACTTGCTAGGATATTCCAATCAAAATTTAAATGTCTAAATTACTTAATATTTTAATGTTAGAATAATATATAACATAGAATAATAGAACATAGAATAATAACATTGTATGACGACGTCTATACAAACATTGTAACTCTGTATACTCTGTATTGTTAAATGACAATAAAATTTGAATTGAATTGAATATAAAATCCACGGAAAGCCAAAAAAAATTGAAGACAAGCCAAGAAATAAATAAAGAGAGAAAGCAGAACAGCTCTAATTTCACAAGCAGGCTTGAAAAGTGAACAGTTAAGACATTCAAATGTCAAAGGCCAACTCTACAGGTGGCTATCGCGATGGGCAGTAGGAGAAACCAAGTTACTAACTTTCAAAATCATCTTTTGAAAACTAAGAAATCACTATAGTATAGTATCAACACTAGTTAAGTTGAAAACTACTAGGTTGGTGGACCCTCAGCTGTCAAAACATCCCCTATTGTGCAGCCGAAGCTAAGTCAAGCATAAGTGACTAACCCTCCCCAGGGTTTGGCTTTACGTCTGTTTACATTATTAGGCACTCATATAAAAAGCTAAAAACTGAACCACTTTGTGCACAGTAATGAACGTTAGCTTATTTTACTCTGCATACTATAAACAATACAACAAAGCTTGAATGGTAACTGTACAACACTTCATTCTAATTATAGGCACTGTAAAGTAAAATAAATGTATGTAGAATGTAATTAGATTGAAGCGTTGTACAATTACCATTCAAGCTTTGTTGTATTGGTTGTAGTTTGCAGAGTAAAATAAGCTATCATTCAATATTGTGCACCAAATGGTTCAGTTTTTAGCTTTTTATATTTGAGCCTAATAATGTAAAAGCAAAATATGGAGAGGGTTAGTCACTCACTCTTGACTGAGCTTCGGCTGCACAATAGGGATATTTTGACAGCTCAGAGTTTACTGCGGGCCCACCAAGCTAGCAGTTTTCCACTCAACTAGTATTGATACTGTAAAGGTTTAACACAGCTTAGTAAATTTTTTATACTTGCTTCACTTTCTTCATTGCTAATCAAATCTTAAGACAATTTTGTTAACAATAATCATTGACCTGAAATCTTTGGTATCTTACCATTTACCTTATTTTCATGTTTGAACATGAAATTAACACAAAATTACATTCAATTTATGTTTCCACTTGTGAATTAGGTAAGCTTGAATAATCAATGTATATTTCCATTACTTATTTGTTATTATGACATTAATGAAGTTTTTGGGTCTAAAACTAGTGTATTACACGTAATTAGTGCTTACACCAACAAGAATAGCTATGTTTAGTTTTTTAAGTAAAACATGGATTTTTTTTATATCATTCATAGCATAAATGTAAAATTAATCAGTGCTATGATAAAAATTATACAAAACAAAACATACGATACCTGGCCTTTCAACTTTTGCTTTTCCAATCGGAAGGACAAAGTCTTTGGAGAGGGCTTCGTCAGACATTGGGTATTGAGCTCCATATAAAATTTCATTCTCTAGAAATACAACTGGGTCTGGGTCTCTAATGGCAGCTTTCAACAGACCCTTGCAGTCTTCTGAATTATAAGGTGAAATTACCTGAAAACACACTTGTTTTATTATCATACCAAATTAATTTATTTTTACATTATTCAAAGACTGTAACCAGAATCTGTATTAACCCTCTCCCGTTTCAATTTCTGCGGTGTGACCTTGACGCTACTAGGCAGTATTAATTCCAGCCGCTCTGACGCTTAGAACACTTTCTTGACTTTGTTTAATTTATACAAAACAAACACTTTGTTTAGTGATAAAACAATCACAACAACATAATATTCCCGCCAACAATAATTGACATATGGTCTGTTTGATGTTGAACTACAGATAGTTTTGACTATTCCGTAAGGTAGCAGTACAACACAAATGCTCTTTCAAAAAAACTCAGTAATAAAGCAATAATACTGTTGATATCACAGCTAAAACACATTTAAAATAATGCCCGTAGGTAGCAGCACTAAACGGATAACAATACTGATGATATATCCAACCGAAATAAGTTTCTATGGCCGCTAACAGGTGGCGCGAGCATTCACAAATAAAAAGAAGGCGATCGAAGGCGTTTTGCCAGTCATGTCAGGCTACATGTTCAGGTGCTTCGAGGCGGTTTGACGGGAGATTTAACAAACATTTTTTACTACAGTGCGTCCACAAAAGAACCCCGGGGTTTAAAAAAAAATCATATTATGTTTTAAAGCTAGCCAAAGTTATTTATTTAATTCCCCTGAAACAAGTAGCTCATCAAACTGTTTTGAGAATTTTTCTTCAATATTTGGCAGTGCAGCAGAACTGTTTGAGAGTAGCAGTACTTTGAGAGTAACAGAGCAGATGCCAGGTGCCAAAGAAAACATAAGACCAATATAAGGGGCACTAGAGCCCTGAGTTGAAGCCAGCCGAAAGCAGAAAGTTCTGGTAAGATGGCGGCGGCAACCAATGAGTCACCCCTACTGGCGAGCGCTCTCAGGTGATCCATCATCCACCTGACTTGTCTATGTAAATATGGTCCTCTTAGAAATACTGTTTAAAACATGTTAATTACCAACTTATTAACCCACAGTTTGTTAGGTTGAAATGTTTAACCATACAAAATTTATATATATTTGTTTTTACTAATAATGCATGAAGAAAAGTATTTCAAATTCACATACTTTATGAAATTATGGTATTGAGGACATTTCATAAACTGCCATTGAGTTACAAGACAACTTATTTAAAATTCTGCTTTATGATTTCCTCGTTAATTGAATTTAAGAATTTTTCTACAAAAAATGTAACTGCTTTTAGCTTTTAATCTACATAGTTAAATTAATCTGCATTATTAAGCCGATTGGTGTTTATTATTGCTCATTATTGTATCACTCATTACTATACTATATTATTCATTACATTTAATTAGTATGTTGATTGTCCTTTTATGGCCTACTGGTTCACTTTCTCCACATAGTACTAATATCTGGATGCAGAGGCCTAAGCATTGTCACTTATTTTCCTGTACAGTAGAGCCTCACAAACTTGGCAGTTCGGATAACTCGACTGTATAAGAAAAAGAATTATAAAATACAAATTTTCATACTCATGCAATCCAAAATTCCATGCGAATGCGGTAGCGATGGCTCTTAAGCATTAACACTCAAGGTTAGTGCCCTCCTGATGAACACCCTCATGGACAGTTATTTCCCCCTCCTGTTGCCACCCGCCATTTTCCTGAGTTAGTCACATGTCATTCTTAGTCTAGTTCACAATGATCTCTTGCATACTAGTTAGTGTGTGTTACAGTGTTTACGGTTAAGTTTTAGTGGTTTGTGCTTTGATATTGTTGTTTATTCGACATGGCAACTTCATGTACAAGAAAACAAGTCAATTCATCCATGGAACAGAAACTGAGCGCATTAAAACGACTGGACAAAAGAGAGAGTATCAGTAAGGTGGCTTTGGATTTCGGGGTCAGCAAGAGTACTATTGGTGTTTGGAAAAGGAAAAGAACAGAAATAGAAGTATGATGTGTTTAACGTGTTCGCAGTAAAACTTTAAAAGAAAGAAAAAATATGAAAGAAAGTGAATTTAATGAAGTAAGTAAGGAACTGTACATATGGTTTCGTCAAGCTAGAGTAAAAGGAACCCCAACTTCAGGCCCCATACTGCAGGGAAAGCATTACACTTCTATGAGCAGTTCATAAAGGAAGGTGAACAAAATTTTGTGGCAAGTATCGGTTGGCTTGACTGGTAGAAAAAAACAGTATGGGGTCAGACAGTTCACTGTTTGTGGTGAAAAACCTTCTGGAGACATGTTGAGTGTTTTACTGTTCAAAGGAAAATTTCCAAAGTTAATTGAAAATGAAGGATTGATAGAGGAGCAAATTTACAATTGTGATGAAACGGGGTTGAATTTTTTAAACTCTTGCCCGAAAATAAAAGCCTTGCTTCGAAGCATGAATTCTGCTCCTGGGTACAAGAGAAGCAATGAAGGTATTACAATCTTGGCCTGCAGTAATGCAACAGGGGAGGATAAGCTTAAACTATGCCTTATCGGTAAAGCTAAAAAGCCACAAGCATTTAAACATGTCAACATAAACAGTTTGCTAGTGTGGTATAAAAGCCAGCCAAATGCGTGGATGAATGGAGAAAATTCAAAGAGTGGTTTAACGATCAGTTTGTCCAGGAGTGGAAAGATAGATGAAACTAAAAAATCTCCCAAGAAAAGCAGTTTTAATCATTGACAATGCCTCTTCTCATCCAGACACAGATGAATTACAAAATGGTGATATAAAAACCATGTTCCTCCCTCCCAACGTGACGTCACTCTGCCAGCCTATAGACCATCTGGGGGTTCTTGTCGCAATAAAGAAGAGGTACTTCCCCAAACTGCTTTCACATATTTTGGTAGCCGGTGAAGATGATCAAGATTTGTTTCAAAACTAAAAAAAAGTAGACTTATTGGACGTTATTGAATGGGTTGCAGAGGAATGGAGTGAATTAAGTCCTATTACGGTTGTACGTTCCTGGAGAAAACTACTAGACAATGGAGGAAACAGGTTTCCTGAAAAAGATAATGAAGAAGATTCTGGCCTACTGGACTTAATAAAACAGGTTCCTGGGTGTGGCAATTTTCTTTGAAGAGGACATTGGAAAGCTTGTACTCCTTTATGACAAATGCCTTAATTTAAATGGTGATTATGTAGAAAAGTAACCAAGTATGTATATAACTTTTTATAGTAAAATTATTTAATTATTCTCATTAGATTTATTTCTATACCACATCGGAGATTGAAAAAACAGCCCTGATACAAAAACAAACTTTTATAATACGTAGGATAGTATGAAAGATATATTTATGGTCAGTTCAAGGACTGACTGCATGATTGCATTATATTCTAGGCTAATTACTTCTGACTCCCATCTACATTAATATAGAAAAGATTTTATGGCTGTATAGTTTTATACTAGTTGTCAATTTCAAACCATCTCCTGTCTGTTCAATTTAATTTCCTGTATTATTAGTTTTTAGTTTTAAGATTATTTTTATCATAAAATGTTGTCTTCTTTTTTGTGTATCATACATTTTTATATAACGTTTTCTGTTTCTATTAGTTGTACTAACTCACTGTATAATACAGATTTATTTTACTTTGTATGATAGGGACTCCTAAACCACGCACAGACCATTTTGGTCCATGTAGGGAGTAATTCCTTATGTCAATTTATTTTAAATATGTTTATAATCTCTAATGAAGGAATAAACTGATTTGATTTTATGTTTTACATGGTAACATGGCATAGGCCTACCTTCAGACCTGGGCACTGGCTGTACCAGGCTCCGAAACACTGCGAGTGCTGGGCTGCTACTCCTGCTGCTGCGCCATTGGGCCCCCGAAATACAATTGGCACATTCACCTAAACATACAATTAATAAAGTTTCAGTCATTGTCTAGACCCAAACTAACTCCATTAATCTCAGTTAAATGAACGAAAAAAATAACATATTTGATCAAGGAATTATGTAATCAGGTCAAGGAGTTTATTTTAAATACTATACCTAAACTGTAACAAATTTGGAAAATTTTTGTTTCCAAGCAGAAAAGTGAATTGTACAACTAACTTGAACTGTCAAACAGACATCTATAAATTATTATGTAAGAAATAAACAGTAATTAACATTAAGAGTATCATCTCATCTATGCAAAAGACAATATGTATAAACTAACATTAATATCTAATATAAACAGCTGTAACACTAGAAATCTTCCTAAACCTAGATCTAAGGAGATTAACAGGGACCTTTTCTATTAATTCACTATCACTACTTTTTCAGTTACTTCACTACCACTACATTTTTTATCGCAATTAAAGTTAGATCAGGTTAGGTGGCTACTAAAAGTTGATCACAAACTAGTACATCCAATGATTGACTTACCGTCAAATGCACTCTCTGTGTGTACGTTCTTGGAAAGCGATAAGATAAGGCCATGATATCAGATAAGGAATACCACAGAGGATCGTAAAAATTATTGAGGAACAGTTTTCAGAGCAATAGAATACTTATCAAGCGGTAGTGAATTAACGGAAACAAAAAAAGTAGTGGTAGTGAATTAACGGAAAAGATCCGATTAACAGAAACTTAAAACAGTAATTAATTAGTAAGTATACAATTTTATAGTAAACTTCCTTAAGCAAACAACTTTTTCAACAGTGAAAAAGTTCAAAAAATCTTTGATCCTTCATTTAAAAGTAGACACTGGACGAATTTTTAGAATACAATTCAGTAGATGACAGGCTTTTTATTTTAACTCTGACTCATAGATGATAATCTGATTAAAACTGTAAATTCGACTTCATTTGACCTATGAAATATGTGGTTGTTTCATTGTATTAGGTTATGTATGACAATTATCATTGTTATTGTGCTATAATATGACCATGTCGCTTATGATATTGAAGAAAGAAATAAAGATTTGAATTTGATCATTTAAACTGTGCGCTACATAACTTATCATTATTTACTCTTCGAGAACTGAACGACGAGTTATTGCCATTGCTCATTTTCACATTGTGAAACAAATTATGACATTTAGTCATTCAGGGTTTCATACTTATGAACTATATTTTGATTGCTCATGTGATTACTTGTACGTGTTTCAAATATTAAAATATTCAATATTCAATTAAAATATAAGTATATTAGGAGGGATAGGGCATCAGTAAACTTACCTAAAAAAACAAGTCCACTGACAACATCTGCAGTAGAGAACACATCAAAAGAAATCATATTACACAAATTTATTTTCAGTGCCACTGGCACTTTCTTCAGGTGAGTAGAGGAAAATTTGTGAAATTTGCCTGATTTTAATTATCTTTATTGCAAGGCGTTACTAGACTTGTCTTCTTAGGTAAGTTTGCTGATGTCCTATCCCTCCTAATATACTAATTCCTGTCCTAGTGCTCTTTAACCCAATAACTGGCGAATGCCGGACATATGGTAAAAGTGGCTGCCATCTAAATGGCAGTGCCGGATAAACGGTTTATTGCCACAATTTTGGAAACACGTATTAAACAATTTTATTTAGCTTTGTTTTGTTCATACAACATGTTAGAATGATTTATTATATCACTTTGGACCATTTAAAAATATTGTTACTAGGTGGGATGTAATTATTAAGTATTTATTATTAAGGTGAAATAATAATAAATATTATTTATTTACCAGTTGGCTTCAATTGAGGTAACAGCTGTATACCAGTTTCAACTACGTATTACAGCCGTATAATGTATTGTAATTGCAAATTTATGTAACCAACTGATATATTTCTGAATTTATCATTATAATTTGCATATTTTGTATGTTTTGAATAGGTAAATGATTGAATAATATTATGAATTGTTTATGTAAATATTCGTAGGAACATGATGAAATGAATGATATATAATATGTAATAAATTCAGTAAACACAGAAGGTTTAAAGTTATTAGAAATGAAGCCTACATTGTTCTTAAAAACCTTGCGCCAGTAAAGAGTGTTGCCATGCCAGTTATTGGTAGGGGTGTGAATACCTGAAACTTCAAGTATTTGATCGAGTATTTTACTACTCGAACTCGGCTCGAAGCTTCCGAAACTACTCGAAGTTCGATCGAGTATTTCACGAAATGTCAGATTTACATCTTAATTTAGTTTTAAGATTAAACAGTTTTATAAGTTATGAATAAAAAAGTGTGCTTTCTTGTGTTTTATTGTACCCTTAATCATAGGTTATCAGTTTGGTACGCGTAATTATGAACTAAAGAATAGGTAGTACACGACGACAGTCAAATGAACTAGTCGACGTAGTGAATGAGTTTGTTCATTATGATTTGAACTAGTTCAATTCAAAGTGATCAACAGAACTGGGAAGGTAGCGATCACACATGTTGGTTGTCCGAGTCTACTAGTCACTTGTAACCTAACCTAAAATAGCGTGAATGAAACAGAAGTGCTGGTTAGTGTCTTTATGGCCCAAGAAAGGGGACGAGAGATTCGGTTCAAGATGCTCAAAAAACCTGTTACCAATACAAATCCAACAGTCTGTGCACTGTGGAAATTATGCATATTTTCGTTCATATCAATAATACCGCTCAATCAAAAGGGTCCCGAGAACGATCACTTTACATCCCAAGAATCAAACTTAGCGTAGGCGAAAGTCTATCTCGCTTTTGGTATACCTAAGTGCAAGGAACCATTCAGCTCTTTTTCGGAACTGAAATTATCGTATATTTCTTGCGAGTCGATTTAGATCTATTTTGTTTTTAATCTGAGCAGAGAATCTTCCAATGGTTGACGTAAGAAAATACCGTATCATATCATATAAAATATGGTAATGGCGTTCTAGCAGCATGTGACACAACATTATTGATTTATTTTCCGTCAAATAAAAATTAGATATATATACCCGTAGCGAATGTCTATTAATTATTATTCTGTAAACACCTTAGATTGCCAAAACTGTGTGTAACATTTGCGCATACGATATTTTTTCCTGTCAAATTGTTGAACGGTTTTCTGACTAGGTTAGACAATAGCTCAGTTGGAGTGTACAAGGTGGTAAAGTACGATAATTTTGATTCGTAAACTCACCGAACGGTTCCCTGTTCACATTGACGATGTCGATGTAAACTGTTGTAAGATAATCAGCCCAAGTGAGGGAGAAACATGTTGAAAGACCTTTTCTAAACAAAATATGACGAATTTAGAGACTCGGAAAATAATTTTTACTGAACCGAAGCCATATCACACGTCTCATTTTTTATTCATAAAATTATAATTTAGCTGCCCACAATCTTCAGTGTGTCACTAGTTGGCACTTAGCTGATATTTCAGACTGCATCTCGTTGCCAATATCGACTAGACCTTATTATATTAGCCGACTACGTTTATGGTTCTCATTCGATTACGCCAGGTTTTCATGAATTTCTCATTATGAAATAATTATTTATCTGTTGTTCAGTGTATCCTTATGTATCGTAGTAGTTTCCAGTTGCACACATTTCATTACCGATCATAATTTTAAAATTAATTCATACTAAGCGACTTTAATATTTATTTTTAGTAAACCTTCTTAGTTATTATTGTCAATTGATTGAACTACAGTCTTTGCCATCCAGATTTTCAAATTTGATTATATAATTCACAGCTTATTTCCGGTTAGTTGTAACCTTGCTATTACTGAATTAAGATACCTACAGAATACAGATACACTCTTCTTGGCGTGTACACAATCAATTTTTTGTTGAGAGGTGGCAAGTCTGAAAGCAAATGACTGCATTTGATGATGACACCTGAATTTTAGCATCAGTTTGGTTGAATGCAGCTTTTGCCATCAAGCTTCGCTACGTTTTCGCGGTACACTTTGAACTGAACCACCAGATAAACATATCGGCTGGCTGTGAAACATTATAATTGGCTGGCATAGAAAATCTGATCTGTGATATGAGTGAACAGATTAAATCTTTATAATTCACGTTGTTTCAATTAATAATATATACTTTCTTAGTTTCTTACATCATATTAGCTATGAAAAAAGGAAAAAGGTTAAACAAAACAATACCGTATAAAAATATCAGAAGGCAAGAAGTAAACAGTTTTATTTATCATATGTTACAGTTACAAACAAATCAAAATTATTGTGTTCAGTTTAGATGTATATATGTACGAATCAGGCAAAACTTAACATAGGCTTAGGATGGTGTCTGCCTTTTACAGTTGTTTTGGGTGAACAGGAAATCCTTCTGTAAATACTCGCTCGAAAATACTCGATACTCGAAAAAATGCCAACTACTCGACTCAAACTCAAAAATCACTACTCGCACATCCCTAGTTATTGGGTTTACCTAATCTGAATCTTTAACCCTCTAATGGTTCACTATAACACTCGTTGTGGTTACGCCTGTTTTGCTAGTGTTGCAGTGTTTATTCCAAAAAATCATAAAACTATATTTTACAATAAAAATAATATCAAGTAGTATATTTCCTTGTTCAGTATGAAATAGAGAATTAGGAATAAAATATTGCAACTGATTTACGAAGAATTTTATAAATAAAAATTTCATAAACAAAAGTTTAAAAAATTTAAAACTTTACAAAAGTTTGCACCCCCTCTACAAATTACATAAATACTTTATCTAAAGTTCCAAAATGGCCAAACTATAGAGAATTTCCTATTCTTTTAGAATATATAGATGCTATGTATGTGCATTTATGTATATTACATATACACAAAACCTAATAACTGCACCAGTAAAAAAATGCCTTTGCAATGTACTATGAGCAACTACATTTTTTAAAAAAATTATAGAAGTATACAAAGAGAACAAAATAAATCGTCTAAAGCGATGTATTTGGAACAGTAGAGTGGAATGATATATTATATGCGACATTTACAGTACAAATAAGCCAGCTGCTGTTGTTTATTTATAAAGATGTCTAGTCGTCGGAAAACTGACCCATAACCTACCAGACCTACACATCAACGTCGGAAAACCGAGGGGTAACCATTTGAGGGTTAAATAAATAACTAGGTTTAATTAAATAACTTTTATAAGATAACTGATATGTGTGTTAAAAAGTACAACTGTCATCTGTACAACAATGGAGAGATAGTTACCAGGCCTGCGGACATATAGAAGGTCTTGGCAGCGGAGTTGATCACTTGATCTATTGCTTGCATCGAGAAGTTAAACGTCATAAACTCACAGATTGGCTTCAGCCCAGCCTGAACAAAATAAACAACTATTAGTATTGTTTTTAAAGGTAAGAAAAGGTATTTGAAAAATAGCTTACTGTTTTGGTCTAAAATAATTCCACTTTTGGGAGTCTTAACACATTCAGTGCTACGTGGCTGTAAAGTCAGGCACACTGTTCGACCGCTAATGGCTATGGCCATCTAGTCAGCTAAGTGATTTTTGCCGGTGGTGGCTAATGGCCGTCTAGTCAGCCATACTGCCTCACTCACATTCTTAAATCAGCCTTTGCTGGGTTCACTTGTAAGTAGGACCTGCACTTCTACGGTATCCTATGAGTAGGAGGACATGATTTAGAGTTTTTGGTGTCGGTTATTTTAAATTTTTCTTTTTTAATTCCACTATTTTTAATTTGTTTGTTTTTTTCAAGAAATTAGGAATAAAAATAAGCAAAAAAGATGTAGACTGCACTGCAAAGAAAAAAAATTAAAAATACATATTTATGCTCGACGAACGTGACCAACCTGAGTTGCATTCTGTAGCATGTTTTTAAATATTTATCTCAGATTAGAATAATCATGAAAAATTTTTAAAAAGGATCTGATAATAGTCGTTTTTAATCTTTTTAGTGTGTTTTACTTGTGTGTTTTACTTAATCCTTACATTACTAACTAGTTTATTGCAAAATAGAGTAGTGTAAAAAATCTTGAACATCATTTTGTTGGCAAACTCTTTCACCAGGAGTCTGATGGCCGACTAGATGGCCATACATAAAAATTATTTTGAGCTTTCTACAAATACAGACTTCTTCTGACAGTCATAAACTGACACTTTACAATAAAAAAATATGTTTTTGAATATAAAATGTTCAGCCATTAGAAGACATTTTTAATTTAACAAGTAAGATAACAAGTTTCTAACAGCATACTAAGAAAAAGATGTGGTACAATGCAAGTATAGAATTGCTCATATAAACAAATTGTTTACTATATTCACCAAACAAAATATTATAAGCACATAACAGCCAAAATATTAAATAAAAATTTGTTTTACGCTTGTACTGACAACGGCTTGAATACAGAAAAATATATCTACACCATTGTTACTATTCATTCTATTTGTTGATTAATATTTGGTAAGAAATTGCTATTAATATTAATATTTGATAGTGAATGCCGGCGTGGTGGCTCAGTGGCTAAGGCTTCGGACTTTGGAGGGCAAGATCCAAGGTTCGAATCCCCAATGAGCCAACTGTCGGTTCTTCACTCATTGAATGAAGTTCACGAATAGCCTCTCATGTGAACTGGCGAATGAAGTTTAAAAAAAAAAAAACTATTGAAATCTGTCCGCTTGGTTATAATTGACGGATAACCACTCATTTGGGTAAGCTAAGTAATTTTTGGTTTCTAACGAAATTGCTGGATTTAGTATTAACCATTTTAACTACCAAGCTTTTCATGTTAAATGCAAAGTACTTGGTACATTCACATTAAACATCCTTCACAGTCATGAGATTTGAAAACAAGATTGTGCAGGAGTTTTATGCAAGGTCACTTCTGAAGACAAGGTATTTAAGCGTGTTCTGCAGAAAATGGTTAAAAATTAATATTTCAAATCCCAATTTTATTTTTAAATTGTTAGGTTGTAGTAAAGGTTATAAAATATTTTATATCATAATTTACTTTGCATTATTTAAATTTAAATTCAAATTCAAATTCCATTTATTGTCATAAAACTACATAGCATTGACAACGTCACAATACAAGCACATAAATGCTAAGTCAAAGATTCTTAACACTACACAAGTAAATCTAATAAAATATAGCAGTGAGGATTACAATGTACTAACTTAAAATGAATTAAAAGTCAAAAATATTTGTACTAAAAAATTCGTCAAGTGAATAAAAAGGGTGCTTTAGGAGCCAGTTAAATAATTTATTACAGAAAGTTTTTTTGGGATACATATTGAATAAATGGATTAATTTGTTATAGACTCTGATTGAAATTATATTGTGGCTGTTCAATGTTTTACTCAATCTAAAAAAATTAATTTTAGCTTGATCTTTGGTCCTAGTGCTATATTGATGTGAACTTTGTTTAATAATACCAGGAGTTCTTAACACATACAAAAACAAATCGAAGATGTAAATATTAATAACAACAGTGAGGATATTTAATTTCAAAAATAAGGGTTTGCAGTGCTCTACAGGTCCTGCATTTGAAATAGCTCTAATAGCTTTTTTTTGCAAAAGTAAAATTTCATCTATCCTACTGCAGTTCCCATAAAAAATTAATCCATAACTAAATATAGACTGGAAATATGCAAAATAAGCTGATCTGATATAATTTTGGTGTACAGAAAGAGACAATCGTTTTAATAAATAAATTACCCTAGATAATTTAATACTAATATAATCAATGTGTGATCCCCAGGAAAGTGTTTTATCTACAAACATTCCTAAAAATTTTACATTGTCATCAGGATTATTTTTCAAGAAGCGTTCATCAACAGGTCTTAGAGAAAAAGTAACTTTTTTAGTTTTTTCTTCATTTAAGAGAAATCCATTTGATTTAAACCAGTCAGATGCATTTTTAAGAGTATTTTCACAGAGAGATTTTAGTTGTTCAAGATTAGAATTAGAATTAAAAAATGTTGAATCATCCGCATAAAGAAAAGTTTTAGTCCTCACAAAGCTTGGGAGGTCATTAATACTAATTACAAATAATAGTGGTCCCAGGACCGATCCCTGGGGGACACCTTGTGTGACTTGTATTTCCTGGGACCACTCACCGTCCACAAAAACCTTTTGCTTACGATTACAAAAATAGGAACTAAAAAATTTAAGTTGCCTGCCTGAGATACCGTAATGGTTTAATTTCATTAATAATTCAGAATGATTTACACAATCAAACGCTTTGCTCAGGTCACAGAATGTGGCCTGAGCAAATGTTTTATTTTCAAAAGCTGATAACACTTCACGAACCAGCATATCTACAGCCTCAGTTGTAGATTTCCCCTTCCTAAATCCGAATTGTGAGTTACTTAAAAATTGATTTTTTTCTAAATAGGCACTTAATTGTTCATGGATTATAATTTCAAATAATTTTGAAAAAGTTGGAACAATAGAAATTGGGCGATAGCTCTGCGGCTTGTCTTTTGGGCCTTTTTTAAGAATTGGGCATATTCGTGATATTTTCAACTCATCAGGAAAAACTCCCTCCATGAGACAGAGATTAAAGCAGTAGGATAGAGGAATGGCAATATGTGCTATAATTTTTTTTAACAAGTTATTGGACATTAGATAAATATTGATAAATACCATGACAAAATTGATTACTGTGACCATTGTCTAAAGTTTTACTAACTATCTTACTAAACTAAGACTCGCTCACCAAGTAAATATATTACTGAATATCAATGTTAGTGGGTGAATCAAAATTTTTATCTTAACTAAGAATGAAATGTAATAGAGTAAAACTATTCTTTTTAAACCATGATCGTTTATTTAAACAATTGAATGATAAATAAAAATGTGATTATTTAACAAAATGTGGTTATTTTTTAATTTATAAAAAATGAAAATACTACGATGTATATGGGGAACTTTATTTTAACTTTTTAGAGTAAATTTTTAAATGATTCTCACATATTTAAGTAGTACATTATCATTTTATTGTTTGTAGCTGCAAACTAAGTACTGAAAATGTGTTGGAGATTAAAAAATTTCTATATACAATTTATATTAATGGTCATCAATAACATCTTTATGGTGAAATTAATTTTTGAAATATCGTCCTAAAATTACAAAAATTTTTTGTATTAATTTATAATTTTTTTTCATCTGAGATTCTTCCTTATTTACATAATGAAAACAAAATAACAATACACAATATAATGTTAACACACACATATAGAACTAAAATAGGCCTATAATACTTCAAAACATTAAATATAAATGTAAGGTTTACTTAATGAACTTTATACTACAACTTAAAAAAAAAAAAAATAAATAAAAACACAGCTGACCGTATTGTTTAGCATTTCTTTTGATTTAATAATTTAAATCATCAATCAGCTGTTACTTGCTCCCAATCAAATACTCAGCTGTGCTGTTAATATTCTTAGAAATGCTTTAATTTAACCCCACGTTCCTCATCTCATCATAACCCAAATATAACAATTCATGTTCCATAATTTGTAACAGTACTACTTATGTAGGTAAAAGATGTCTTTTGATTTCTAATCAGTCATATTAAATCAATAATAACAGTTAACCTAGTATCCATAAGGTAATATGATAATAGGATAGGAAATTTCTGTATGTTACTAAAATAAGAACTAATCCAGATAAAGTTTACAAGTGAGAATTTTTACCATTGCTGCTCCAACAGCTATGCCTGCGAAGCCAATTTCTGTGATTGGAGTATCAATGACACGTTTGTCACCGTACTTCTTCCATAGTCCTCGAGAGACCTTGTACGCCCCGTCATACATTGCTACTTCCTCTCCCAGGAGGAACACCCGCTCGTCTCTCTCCATCTCTTCATCCAAAGCAGAGTTTAAAGCATCTCTTACGGTCATCTACAAAAACGAATATAAAATAGACATGAATTAAATTATATTGATAAAATATTTTTCATAATTGTGAGTAATTACTTGATCCTCAGGAGTCAGAACCTATGAATTACATCAATATAGCAGCACCTATATCGGTTTGTGACTCTTAACATGGTTCGAGTCTAATTTTAAAACTAGCAAATATATATACATAAATAATTATTAGTTGGTTTGTTGTTTCTGGTTTAATCTGAGAATATTAGAGATGGAAAGTTTCTTGTACAGATGGGCCAGTCTAAATGTGCTTGCGAACTCAACTGTACTAGAACCGTTTTCACCATGTACTAATATTTCTTTTCTCCGTTCAAACAGTAATAAAAATTTTACACGTGGCTAAACGAATAATAAAGTTTGGTCTGATAATATTATGTAATGATCACGCAGGTGTTACAAAAATATAAAATGTTCTATATTCAGTACAACCTCGATTATCCGGCCTCGCTTTATCCGGCAGTCCATGTTATTCGGTTAGTAGATAGCGATAAAAATTATTTACAAGATACAATTAGAATTAATCGGATGTGTCTTTCAGTTTTCAAACGCCAATGTCGTACACAAGTGTTTCGGTTTTGCATTTCGGAAATTGCAGGTGCTGTATTGACTAGTCTCCCTATCTCGACAAGCAGTCGCTTGTTACTGCCTAATAATTTAATAATACACCTGAAGATTTGAGCTAGCAATGTTGTTTACTTTTGTTCAGTGTGGCTGGCTGGAAGTCCATTTTGCAAGTGAGGGAGGTCGGAACTGGAAACGTTCATTTTACGTACACATAATTTGCAGTTACATAACTGTAGATATTTTTTTATTCAGTCGGAGTTAAAATTAAATTTAAGTATAAGATTTAATATTTAAGTAAACATATATAATTTACATAACATTTACCTTAGAATTTTTGATAGCCTAATTAAAACACAGTTGTATTTTAAAATATCTTTCGTATTGTATTACAAAGCAGTGTCAAAGTTGACGGTCGTGATAAACATCGTTCGCTTCATTACAATAGCTGCAGAGCGTGTTGCGTCACATGCAATTGTAGGTGCAATTACACATGCTGTCCGTTATCAGTTACTAAACGTGATTCTCTAATAAAGCCAAGTTATTTATGACTTATGTTTTATCCGGCTTTTATCGTATCCGGCTTGACCTTCGCCACATTAGGCCAGATAATCGAGGTTGTACTGTACTTTTTAAAACAACAAAATCATATGTTACTTGTTTATTTTATTAATAATATTTAAATAAACGATACATATATTTAAATGTCACTATTTAAATGATAGTGGTACTAAACAATTTTTTTCTAAATGTGTTCTAAGCCTAAATAACAACATCAATTACCAAATAGGAGATTCAGAAACATTAATAATTAGTTGTAATAATTTGGAAAGATATGTAGTATTTACAAAGAGAAGTAATTCAAATGATTACTTGCTTGTTGATTAAAATGAATATTTGCTCATGTGATCAGTAGGAATACAGTTTAACGGTTTTAGCAGAGAACCCCACCTTGCCACGCTTCGATTAACTTCTCCTCAAGATTACGGACATGCGAAGGAATCAAGATGTTTTATTTCACATCACGTTTACATAATTTTACAAATTAAATAATGTTATTAGTAAGTAAAGAGGTAAAGTGTCAATATCCTAAAAACTAAATTATCTTACGAACTATTTTAAAATTACAAATCAAAGATTAGAGTCATAATTCAAAAAATCCCTTATATCATAATATTCTTTCTGAATTAGCAACAATAATTTAAAACTTAATAACATTTAGGGTTTTCACATGAGTTGATATTTATTGTATAATTGTAGACCAATGTAATGAGGGGTATTTTCAAAAAGATTCAGCCTACGATTTGGGTAGTGAAGTTTTTCTCTATATCATGTATTATAGTTAGAGCTGTGCTGCTCATTTAAAATGAAATCTATATTTCTATCTTCAAATATTAAACATTTGAAGATCTACATTGAAGGAAATGATAAAACATTCTGTTCTTTAAATAAAGATACCATCTATTTATCAAAATTATGAGGCACTCCAATGACCAATTCTTGAATTAAAGCTTAAGGTTGCCTCACCACTACAATCAAGGTGGAGACCAAGCTTGTGTTTAAGGTTATAATGTAATAATGGTTGATAAACTTTCAAATCTTATAAAGGTCTCATTGGTCAATAATTAAATTTCCTTCAATTTCTGGCTCAACTTTATTCTCAATCTTGACCCGTTATTCCTGAAAATAACTTATTTTTCATGAAAATATTGTGCCAACCAGAAGTCATATTTCGCACGGCTCAGGTTTTTTGGTCCACAACTTAACCCTATAACTTTATTTTCCTTTCTGGAATGACACTACTATTACATAGGTGCTAAAAAATTATTTTAAAATAAGTATTATGACATAACTGCTGTGTATTTCATTTGGTTTTGTTCATACAAGGCCCCAAAAAAGTGTTATAGAATTTGATTGTACCTATCATAATAATGAAAAGAGTTGTAGGTATCCTAAATTTTAGTTTACAAAAATCAAATGATATTTGTAAAATGTGTCCTACAGCTAAATTTGACTGTTTGACACATCAAAAAATTCAAGACAGTCTAACTTCTTATCATAAAATAGTTCTTATAATAAAAATATAGTTTATGTGTAGGCTAATATTAGGGGAAAAAATACTAACAAGGACTTATAAACACAGATGCAAAAAAAAGTACAATTTGTATTCCACGGTGACAAACATGCTAAAATTAATTATTTTGAAATTGACAAATCATAAAACCATAGTACTGTATATCACATTTTATTTTTTTCACTGTTTTCGCAAAATATCTTGTTTCTGAACAACAACTATAAAACAAGTTTACCAATGACTAATGGGACAGTAAGTTTCAACTATACATGAGCTTTTTACTGATTTCCTGCTGATTGATGTAAACAAGCATCAAATCAAACTTTTGATATCGTAATAATTGAATGAAATGCGATTGAATTTAAATAATTGAGCGATTATTTTTTATACATTCTGCAGTGTCTTATAAAACCAAATTTCTCAATTAATGAGACGTTGCTATGTCTGCCTACAGTGAGAGGATTAAAAAGAGTTTCTTACATTTCAAATCTGATGAAAGTTTCATAACCAGGAACTAAATTTTCACCAACTTATTTATTGACTTTTTCTGTATCCCCAATATGTTAGTCAGTATAACTGAAAACAGTAGTCAAGAAATGTTGCTATCTTGTGTAAATGACTACCATTTTTAATTAGAGGTTAATTCTATTTATGTACATAAAACACTTTCTGCTGATTTTTTTAGGAGAGTCCGATCTGCATCTTTTTTCTCCACAGACTATTGATCTGTGGGTGGAACTTATCAGACAGAGTAAGGGGGAGAACCAGTACAGTTAAAGAGTGAACATTACTGATGAATATTTCCAGTCCGGGCTGGATTTGAACTTGCGCTATCTCTAACCCAGGCTCAAAGTATCGAATCAGGCTGACGGCAACAAGGAGCGGCACTGGGTTCTATAAATGCAATATGTAAGATGATGTATGTTTGGACTTAATTTAATAATTTTTGTTATTTTGTTTGCACTTCCTAAAATGTCATTATGTTAACAGCTATAATATATTGCTATTTTACTTTTACTTAATAATAATGATGTATTATTCTCACTCTTCTTTTTACATCAATCTCTTAACTATTAATATACTTACTTTAATATTTTTATTTACCAATTTATGTTGTTACTATCAAATAACTATTTGTAGTTAAAATATTTTAAAACGTTTAATAATAATGGTTAGATGTAAGAGAGCACAATAAAGACCTAACCTCACCATATGTATATAAAGAAATACAGTAAAGACATTTCTCATTTCATTAAGTATTTATAAAACTATATGAGATTTCTTGTATTTTATTATTAAAAATTAGTAAAATCACCAAAACAGTACAAGAAAAAGTACATTAATTATTCATTTACTAGCCCTTTAAGCTTTAACCAGAGTACCAAACTTGCACGTTTGAACATTAACCGTACTTAATTAGAATCTATATTTTCCGGTGCCAACCACGTCCTACATTATTTACAGGATGACCAGACGTTTTGACCATGCTGTGATGTTGCATCCTTTAGTGGTTCAAGTTGCAAGGTCAGTTAGTCAAGTTACAAGTTGTAATTGTCTCCTACAACATAGAAGGAGAAAACCATTATATTACCTGGGGCATCATTATCCTGATGATGTATCAGATCGAAGATTATAATGATGAAGGTGACAACATTACTCTAGCTCTTAGAACTTAGGCTTAAGCGGCCGGTGTCATAACTAGAATCTATATTTTTCAAGGTTCACATTGACGCGGTTGTCACCGGAAAATATAGATTCTAATTACTCTAGCTCATTTACACCTGGTAAGATAGATATGTTATGGAATGGTAGAAAATCCTCCCCTACCAAGATATACTCATATAAGGGTGGAAAATATAGTTCAAAGGCTTCTAGAACCTAAGGAAGCAGCTATAGGAAATGCTCTGAGATTTATTGTTTTAATTTATTCATAAATGATACGCTGATAAGGAATATGGTAACATCTACTAATATTTACTTTGACCAACTCAAAGAACGATACCATAGGAACAAATATGTTCAGAATAAGGACAAGGTATGACAAACAAAAACAAGCCATTACTCAATACATACATACAATCAATACAATCTAAAATCAATTTATTACTCATACATACATTCCCATATTGCTTATGGGAGTGTGTTTGTATGGAGCAACAAGTAAAGAAAACTTGGATCAAATCCTTAAACAGCAAAAGAAAGCAATAAGAATAATAATGAAACTTTCATTTGGTGAGTCAGTAAGAGAACATTTTAAAGAATTAAAAATCCTGACAGTCTATGGGCAATATATCTATGACACAATAACACTCTCGAATAATAATTTCACAAATTCAAGAATTTTATCACAACATCCGTACAACACTCCCAAAAAGAATGGAATTTTGAACAATCATCACCGATTGGAATTTTATACAAAAAAACCTTCTTATATTGGTGCCAAGTTCATAAAATCATTACCAAACACAATTAAAAAATGTAATAATGAACAAAAATTTAAAGAAAAATTAAAAACCTACCTCACTGAAAATGTAATATATTCTTTTGAAGAATTTTATTATTTAAGTATTTAACTTGTGTGTCACTGTCATTATCTTTTAAACTATATGTATGCATGTACTCATACATTCTTCAAATATGTAGTTTTTTTTCTCTCTTTTATCTTCTTTTGATTAGAATATGACCTCTAGTATGTAAGGATTGTATGTATGGCACTATTCAATTGTACACTGTACCTATAATGAATAAAGATAATTTGAATTGAATTGAATTGAAAGCATCATTGTTAGGCAAAGTCAATTACCAATCATTTTATCACAAAACCAATAGTTATTTATTCGTGAGTTCAATGTAAAAACACGTTTTCAAAGTAAAATATATATTTTATTCTTCTAAATATCTGAGGTTTTATATTTTCCTCCCTTGCAATTGCCTGCTTTAAATATATTACTCATTTTTTTTCATTATATAAAGTGCCAAATAAAGTGAGTAAGATGTGCATAATGTAATTTTAAAAATTCAAATTGATTGGTCGTGGCTAACCCCAGTTGCGGATTAACCCTTTGACTGTTCTGCAACAATACATGGTTATTCGTGTTTTTACCGAAAAATGTTCAACAACGATATTTTGTTCTTTGTGTTTCGGCCAATAAATTTTTAGCAGACTTGTTATGTAATGATTTTTCTGTGACGATATTTTTTTCATCAAATAATTTTAAAAACTTACCACATTATATAAACTTATGATTAAATTGCAATCATTTAAAAAGTAACAATTTGGATATTCATTTATGTATTCACATCGTACTAGTTCGATAAACATCACGTTAATTCGGAAGGCTGTGGCACTGCGGCATGCTCACTCTGCTAATATGATGTGTTCAGATGTTTTGATGCTCTATTAGTTGTTAATATTGGCTTGATTTGATGTTATTGTTTAGTTTTATTACCGGTGCTGATTATGAAGTGTTTCACCAGTACTGACTATAAAGTGTTTAAAATTGTGAGAGCAAAATGACCAAATTCTCCAATTAGTGAGAATCAGTGTTTATACTGAATGCTTAGTTAAGCATGTCTGCAAGTAGTTAACAATATATATATACAGAAATCAAACTGTAGACATTTTAAAAATGTTATTAATTTATTAGCATGTTATTATCCTTAAAATAAAAAGTGAGTGTTTTACGATTAAAAGTTGATTTATTCATTTTAAATAAACAGAGTGACTTTACCCTTGATTGTGACTAGTCCATCTTAATAACATGCAAGCCACTGTTCATTTATTTTTCTTATAAGTTACACAAATTTAATCCAAATTACTTGAAATTTTCTGGATCAGTTAACAATTTTGAAACAACATACTGTCAATACAAGGGAAAAGTAAATAAAGTATGTTTTATAACTTCAAACTGCAAAAGCGCCAATTTCAGGTGAACATTCTTGGGTAACTCACATGTGAATAACCTAGGAACTTTTATCTGCTAAACAGCCAGAGGGTTAATTAGTTTTTACCAATTTCATTTTTAGCACTTTAACACGTTCACTAACACCATGCAAAAAATAACTCTATATCTGTTGCTCACCGCCGCTAATTTGCGGCACATAAGGGTTTATTCACATACTGCTGCCACACATTCATGGCGCTTGGGGTCATTGCCATATACTGCCACTGCAAAATTGTGGCGTTGTACCTATGATACTAAATAGCATATTGCTATTCAACGGTATATTTTAGAGGCCTAATTTATTTACTGTGGGCTACGGGAAAGCTTGTCGCATCTTTGAGGCTCTTGGTCTGTGAGTGGACCAACTTATGGCGTCACAAAACATTTAGCAACACTGCAAGACCAAGTTCTACGAAGTTGTAACACTGCTCAGCCCAGTGCACGTAGCCAGTAACCCGCCACCCTTCATAGTGAGTTGTTGCGTTGTTTTTGACATGCGGAAATGGCCGGAAATAGAAGACAAAATTATGTAAGTGGTAGTGGGAAACTATATAGGTAAACCCCTACTTTTTACAGTATAGACTGAGCACCGCACATTTGCGGCACTTATGAAAATGAATAAAAATAAAGTGAAATGATTTTTTTGTCGTAAGTATTAGATGTATATCAAACTATTTTGACCAATTTTATCAAACTTTTACTCTTGTGCTACAACGATGGCCACGTTCATTAACCCTTTTCACGCCATAAGCGAGTATACTTGCGAGATAAAATAAATCTATAACGCCATAAGCGATATATCTCGCAAGGTCACGATATTAACGTTAGCATAAAAAATAATAGCCGAGAATACTCCGAACATAGTAGAATAACTGCCTATTGTTGTCTCTTCACCTGCGCTAATGGGTACCTAGCAACATCGGGCCTTTATCGATCGATAAAACCGGTTATTCAGCTGACTCATTGTTTGATGACTAGCGCCCTAGCGCCCAGTGCAAGTTTGTCCGCGGCCAGCAGTTGTTGTTTGTTTACTAACCTCACATCGTGTCTTTGCTTTTACATCAACAGTTGGGTTTTTATTATGTGTTTTGGTAATATCGTGGTTGTATATATTGTGTAAATAGACTAGAATTAGTGTTGAATAGTGAATAACACATTGACTTGTATATATTGTGTAAATAGAATACCTGTAAATAATATTGTTGTTTATTATGGCCAACCCGGACGACGCAAATTTTGATGAATTTGTTCTCGGTGTTATGGATGCGTCATTTTCAACAGTAGTTGACGTGGTTGAGGAAGATGAGCAAGAGGATATTATTTTAAATGATGTAAGTGAAAGTGACAATAATTATAGTGACTCTGAACAAAATCAAATTCAGCCGTCAACTTTATAATTTGTTTATATTTATTGTTTATATATATTTATAATTTGGTACTGATTAAATATCTTCCTTTTCATGTTACATATTTTACTGTTTGATTTCATATATTGTTCTATTTCATTATACTGTAAATATTTGTTTGTAGACCTTTCCTCAAAAAACTCATTTTGCTTATTATACACATGTTGCATAAGTTATTAAAAAAAAAAGTATTTATGTATAAATATATTTTTTTCTTATTTATATAACCTATATGTTGCTTTAAAAAAAATGGCTTTAGGTAATTATAAAAAAAAATTATTTCATAATTTGGCTCTGTGGCAACATTATAAAAAAATGAATAGGGCGTGCAAAGGGTTAAGCTTGGTCTGTAAGTATTCTACGTAAAACTCCACAATTACTTAGTCAACTTCAATTCTTAGTCCTCACTTATTAAGAAAATGAAAATCAAGTGTCGGAAAGCCATCGTTCACGTTGCAAAGTGATAGGAAAGTTTAATGTCCGCACACTATCACTGAAATTTTGGAGACATCGCACCGTGGCAGTTATGGTTAGGTGAGGTTATTGTATTGTAGAATGAATCTGTATTGATATATTCTCACTGTCGTAAACCACTTTTCAGTCAGTAGAATTTGTAAAAACATATTCTGCAATATGCTATGCTAATGTAACCTAACCTAACCATAAATGCCACAGCGCGATGTATATGAGCGGCCTCGGTGTATACTAATGATACTAACTCTGTGTTCGACAACTAATTTTTACTACATATTAGTATTTAGCATCCCAAAAATGTATTATCAAAGTATGAAAAGATTTGAGGTTGACTAATTAATACTAGACAATTACTGTATGCTATCTTCTTAGACGCACGGGCTGTGGTAATGACCATGACCCCGCATATTTGCGGTGATTGGTAGCGAACGTGTTAATATGCCTCTGTGAGCAAAAAACACATACCAAAATAGTTAATACCTTGATATCAAAGCCTATTTATCTCAAGGTCTTATCATTTTTAAGATGGGGGCAAGCTAACCTTGTTACAATTGTGTGAAGCATCTCATTTTTGAAGATATAATTTTTCATTTATTCATATTCCCAATACTGATGCAGCAGGTTAATTGTTGAAAATATGCATAGGCCTGTGACTACCTTATCTACTTAAAAGCTAAGGCCTATCAAGACTCTGATGGACTTTAGAAGTGAAGTGTTGGATTCAAAACTTCAATTGTAAGAATAATGAAACTAAGTTACGATATTCAGATGATAATCAAGCCAAACAAAATCCTAATTTTACATGGGCATTAACTCAACCTAAATGAACTGGGTAAATAATTGACAGCTTACTTGTTGTGCACTACATGACCGAGTTGTTGAAAGTCCTCTCCGAGTGATTAACTCCACTGTTTTCTGAAACAAATAAAAATATTGTTAGGTGAATCCAGAACAATGCATTATTAATTATTTTTTTAATTCATAATCAAATTCTTGAATACCTTCAGCATATTTGAAGTTGTGAATGTTGCCATAACGTTGTGTGTGCAGTAGACAGAGACAGACGGCAGGGACAGATAAAAAGGACGGACGACGGACGATGGTTTGATTGATACTGATACAGGGTGGCTAACCCATAGGCACTAAAACAAGTAGCTCTCACCGAAGGTGTCCTAGCTTAGCATAATTAACTCATAGTAAAAGCTACATATTATAAAAGTATATACAAACTAACAATATAAAATTAATCAATTTGTAATCATCAAATTTGAAGTATATGTTGATGCTGTGACAATTATGTTTACTAAAATAATTTTTGAGTCAAAGTCAAAAGTTACCTATTTACAATACATGAAATATTAGTGTAATATAGAATTGTTTGAGCAATACCAAATAGAAATATATATATATATATATACAGGGTGTCCCAAAAGTCGACGTCCAAACTTCACAGGCTTGTTATATGGATCATTTCCAACAAAAAATGTCCTTTATATATTTATCGTATTATTAATAGTTACCCAGCTATTGACTTTTTTAATATTTTTAAAAATATGTGTATTGCAACAGAAAAAAATCATTTTTATGCTAGAAATAATGCACACAGAGCCTTAAAACTTTTACAATATAATTTTAATCAGTATATTTGCATAATTATACAGTTTTAAGGCTTTTCGGGATGTTAAAAACATAAATTTATAGTGTTTAAACTTTATTTTTTTAACTTAAAACAAAGTTACTACTATATTCAAACAGTGACTGCAAATGTATTTTTAACCTAAGCCTAAGCCCAGATATCTTAAAAACTTCCCTAATTAATGCAGAATTCAAAAATACTAACAGATTAGCAAATTCGTTAACTTCTTTAGAGAATTGGTGAATTTTTCTAATTAAGTACACGTTTTTGCGGGCTGGCCACTTGTCCACCCTCGCGTTGCGGCGCTTCTTCGCGGAAGTTGTATGCATGGACAAAGCTAACAAGTAATTTCAAAAAGGCTAGAGCAATAATGTAACTGCTATTTAAACACACATTTTGACTAACATTATAATTTTATTAAGTAAATAATTTTATAAATATTTAGTTTAATACAGTAACATTAAAGTTGGTGAATTTTTAAGTAAAATTATTTGTTACAAGCAAACAAAGCAATAAGGAAATAGATTAAATAAATTACAGTACCATTTTTTTAAATATACCTATTACAATAAAAGTTCAAAATTCCGATCTTCCCTGATTTAAAGCTGACAGCGACGACAATTTCTCCTTAGAGAATGAAAGGATTGTTTTTTATTCTTAATTGTGTTGGTAACTGTTAATCATTGTCTTAGTTCATCTTGTGTATGGGAATCAGAAGAAATCACCAATTCCTTGTAGTATCCCCACAAAAATAAATCCTTGGAGATTAGATCAGATGATCTGGGCGGCCATTCTATGGTTCCTCGTTTTCCAATCCAGCAATTTTGGAATTCGGCATTTAGATAGAGCCTAACTTCATGAGAATAATGTGCTGGAGTGCCATCACATTGAAACCAAATATTTTCACGTAGGCTATGCCAAATGTAACATCATCAAGGATTTCTCTAAGGTTGTTTTACATAAAGTTAAAATAATTTGCTCCATTGAGTCTACCTGGAAACTCAAATGGCCCAACTAATTTGCCTTTAACGATACCAGCCCACATGCTTATCCCAAACTAGTGCTGAAAGTGATCATTTCTTATTACTTTAGGGTTTTCATATGACAATAATGTGTTGTGATCATTGTAAATTCTTGTTCTTTTGACAAAACTTTCGTCAGTGCACAAAATGTTATTAAAAACCCCAGGATGAACTTAATTTCTTCTAAGTATCTCCCTACAAAAGCGCGCTCTTCTAGCATGATCTGTGGATAGAAGATAATGAACTCGCTGCATATGATAAGGATAGAACTGGTAACTTTTAAGGCTCCGGTGAACTGATGAACTTGGTATGGCAGTCTGTCTCGATATACGGCGGGCACTTGTAGTTGGATCATCTTCTATCATATTTACAATTATTTCATCATAATTATTGTTAATATGGGTTCTGTCTAACCTCTCAGAATGTCCGGGAATCTTACCCTCCTGATAAGACCTATGCAGATACAGAAATACTAAATGATCAGGAAATCGTTCTCTGTTAAGATACCTAAGTTTATATTCCCTTACAACAGTATGGGCATTTCCGTTACAAAGACCATACAAAAATGCACATCTTTGATAATATTCCTTATAGGAGAATACCCTAACAGTGTAACACATGTCATAATACAAACTGAAACACTTAAAAAACAAACGTGAAATAAAAAAATAGATTATTTCAGCAAACAACACACAAAAGGCCGTTAGTGAAAAATTTCAATATTGCACTGATACACATTGCATAATTATAACACCAATTGATAGCCAAATAAAAAATATTCAATATTTATTAATACCCATCTGGTCAACAATAAAACATCTAATCCAACAACAGCTGATTTGTTTTGTGTGTTATTAATAGCTGATTTTGTTTGTAGGGCCCTGATATTAGTGGGATTATTTGTAATGTACTGCAGGAGACTAAACAAGTTTAATAAATCAATGTAAAGGGTTTAACAATTGTTTACTTAATAAAATTATAATGTCAGCACAAAATGTGTGTTTAAATAGCAGTTACATTATTGCTCTAGCCTTTTTGAAATTACTTGTTAGCTTTGTCCATGCATACAACTTCCGCGAAGAAGCGTCGCAACGCGAGGGTGGACAAGGGGCCAGCCCGCAAAAACGTGTACTTAATTAGAAAAATTCACCAATTCTCTAAAGAAGTTAACGAATTTGTTAATCTGTTAGTATTTTTGAATTCTGCATTAATTAGGGAAGTTTTTAAGATATTTGGGCATTAGCTTAGGTTAAAAATACATTTGCAGTCACTGTTTGAATATAGTAGTAACTTTGTTTTAAGTTAAAAAAATAAAGTTTAAACACTATAAATTTATGTTTTTAACATCCCGAAAAGCCTTAAAACTGTATAATTATGCAAATATACTGATTAAAATTATATTGTAAAAGTTTTAAGGCTCTGTGTGCATTATTTCTAGCATAAAAATGATTTTTTTCTGTTGCAATACACATATTTTTAAAAATATTAAAAAAGTCAATAGCTCGGTAACTATTAATAATACGATAAATATATAAAGGACATTTTTTGTTGGAAATGATCCATATAACAAGCCTGTGAAGTTTGGACGTCGACTTTTGGGACACCCTGTATATATATTATAGTTTTACGCAGGGTGTTAAATGATAGTTTAGCAAAGCGTTGGAATTGTAAAAATATTCGTAAAGAAGAGCAAAGTGAGCAAGTTCAAATTAGTATATTCTGTCTTGCTTAATTTAACGTCTGTTTTCCATATATACATGTTTTTAAATAAGTAAATTAAAAATAAAAGATTAATTTCCATTTTAAAATGGTGGCATTTTAAACCTTTCAGAATACATAGACAATAGGGTTTATCGTCATTAAATAAATACAGTATCTATAAAGACTTCGTCAATATAAAACAAATACATTTTAAAATACAACTGATCCTTAACTCTTTGCAGCACAGTGATGCATAGAATGCATCACTTGTTCATGTCGCTCGCAGCACAGTGATGCATAAAATCACAGAATATAGGCAGATAATATATGTCTATATTCTGTGATAAAATGCATCACGTGTTCATGTCGCTTGCTGCACAGTGATGCATTATTTGCATTGGCTCCTTTTTTATTTTTCTAATTTTTTGTGACAACGTGCTGTTCCTACAATGTTTTGTATGTATTTCTCTGACCATCACCTAGATGGCAGAAGCATCCATGCCAACATTTCCCGCATTTTTCAGTCGGTATCCTCTGTTGTTATTTGTGGTGTCAGGCAATTCCATTTCTGTCCAAATGTAACGTCATTTCTTCGGTAAGTGAGCCTTTTATGACTAATGAATAGTAAATCGTAATGATTTATGAAGTTCTTTATGGAAATATCTATTGTTTTTTATATTTAGATTATAATAATTAGTAAAAAAAAGGGTTTTACCAAACACCAAAATATGCATCACTGTGCACTCCATGTCCTAACGTAACATACTGGGACAAAACTTAGTTAAGGTTTTTATTGCAATCGCTGTAGTTTTTTGGTTTTTTTTTAACTGACCACAATATTATAAATCACGCTTGGGAAAATATTTTAATTCGTCATAAATATAGAACAGTGTTATGAAATACCACTTTTCAAGGAAAAGGCGCTGTCAATACCAAACATTTGAGTTATTTACAGCGCTTTTTTGCAGGTAGCTAAACCAGACCAGACAGAATTAATTCACCATCATTCAAAGACATTGCTTTGATGGGAAGAGGAGAACACCAGTGGTTCACAAGTGAAGTAGGTGTCGCTGCAATCAAATGGTTGGACAATAAGGCAGTCCATGTACTGTCAAACTTTCACGATCCTAAAGAAACTGTGAAAGTTCAACGGAGGCAAAAAAGTGGGGATAAAATTACAATTTCATGTTCTGCGGCTATTTTTGATTACAACCAAAACATGAACTGAGTAGATAAGTTTGATCAAATGAAAGCCTGTTATGAAATTGATAGAAAAAGTAAGAAGTGGTGGCATCGTATTTTTTTACTTGATTGATGCAGCTATTGTTAACGCTTATGTTCTTCATAAGTGTTTACCTGTGGTACGTCTAGACCTGAAAACCTTCCGTAGGAAATTAGTAGCTGGGCTTTGTCATGGAGATTCTCTGCCTGATGAACAGAATAGAATTGAACAGCCTGTCAGGTGTAAGAAGAGAGTGCCAATTGAACAGACTGTCTGGATCTACTCATCAACCCGAAAGAAGCACAAGAAGAAGATGTATCCTTTGCAGTACAAAGAAAAAATGCGTTCAAACATTTTGGATTTGCTCAAGCTGTCAAGTACCTTTGTGCCTTGGAAAAGAAAAGGACTGCTTCCAGCGCTACCATTCAAAGAATTAGATGTTTCACATCTGAATGAATAACTAGGAAAAATAAACTTATTTCAGCCGAAAAGTCTTTTATTTACCTATGTTTTAGTGTTTAATAACTGAAATTAGGCTAAAACTAGATTTTTCATTTTTATTTATAAAGTGTAGTTTCCTTGAAAAGTGGTCATGTAAGCATAGTGATGCAATAAATGCATCACCTTAAGTTCTTGGATTGCACAGTGATGTAAAAGTACATGTAGGAGTGGGCGGGTGGGTCAGTACCACTTAAGTCATGGCTATGGTAGTGAATTAACTGAGAAGATCCAATGGTTGCAAAACCTGAATTTAGCTCTGTGACAGGAGATCAATATTTAAACACTAATACACAAGTACTTTGTACTGTAGATTTTACGTCATGACCCCCCCGTGCAGCTAGCCTCATGACCTCCCCGTGCAGTAAAGAGTTAATTGAGAATTTACAACAATAATATTTTAACAACAGACGTTAAAATTAAATATTGAACAAATGTGTATTGTTACGTTAATAACATTATAATAACGCTGGTTGGAAGGGAACTGAATTAAAACCATTTAAAGGTGTCGGTATAGTTTTAGTAACTAAGAACTCCCTTACCTTACACTTAAGATTTCAGATACAAGATTTTATTTTGCCATTAAGTACAGGACAGTATAATAGGATATGTCAAATAGTTATGACTAAACTAAATCCAAGCATACAATACAAGTCCAAAAGTTAAACTATTTAAGCACTAAAAAAATACCATACACAAATAATAAAAGTGGCATACCTCATTGAGCTCTACTCTAATGGCTAGGACTATACTTAAGCCTTAAATGAGTTGGCAGCAACATCAAAAAAATCTCCACAGTTATAAAATGGATGTTTTGTAAGCCAATATTTGACGATATTTTAAAATTTTGATTTTGTTAGGTATATCAATCGTTGGGGTATCGTAAAATTGGATACCTGTAACAAAAAAATCCTTAAAACACTTGTTAAGCCTATATCTAGCAGTAAAAAAATCAACATTATTTCTAGTATCATATTTATGAATACTGTTATGGTAAGCATATTAACATATTTTCCCTTAATTGCCATAAGATACTAAAATATACACAAATTGACTACTATCAATATCAGATTCACTCACAAAACAATGTAGACCCAGGGCCGTTTCTAGGGGGTTTGGCGCCCTAGGCAAAAGTAAGAAATGATTTCCCCCCTACCACAAATGATCGAATGATACATATCACTACACAAATAAGAAAAGCAAACCCCACGTTGATTGTTCAGCCTCGATTGGAGAATGTACGACAACCAGTCGGAAGATCGTGCTATGTGGGTTATCTGTAAGCGTAAGGATAACTGTATGAGAGAGAACGCATACTATATCCAATCTTTGGCTTCCCCTCTGTCTGTTTCTTTTTCTCTGCGTTGAAAACTATTTCTGTCGCCATATATGTCCATCTGTCTCACTCGTGCTGGGTTGTTAGAAACAGTAATACACATACTTTTTCCATGTGTTCTCTTGTTCTTATAGTGATTTGTATTCATTAAATGTCACCCACGTAAACCCATTGTCACCTAGAGGTTGGTGTGTTCCATCCGCTCTATTAAATTTTGCACATTAGGTACATTTTCAATTAAATTTATAAATAACAATACAATATACTATTACAAATTATAAGATAATCTGTGTAATAGTCTAATATTTAATTTCTCTCAGATAATAAATAGCACTTCTCAGATAGTCTGAGATTTTAGAAGCTGCGTTCTGCACTTGCCACTGATATAGGCAAAGTCAAAATTATTTTAAGTGCTATATACAAATTTGGAAATCCAATTTGTAACTGGTTCTCATATTCATAGAGCTAATTAAATACAAAAATCAGGTGATGTATCTTTTTGGATTTGGTGTCGGATTTTTGAAAGTTCTGCGCAAAGTGCATTGCGTCACTGTCAATGTTAAAAATTTATTAAATTCAGTTGCAGTTTTCAGTAGTTCACTATCCAATTGATTAAAATAGTTAACTGAATGGAGTGCTAAAAATAACAACCATTAGCATCACTGGTAACAAACGAAATGACTGACAGACAGTAGAGTCGACAGACAACAACGTAAACAACATGAAAAAAGGGGGGTAGGGTTGAGATGGTCTGGCAGAAAGGCAGTATCTTTGATGTCCGAGTCATCAAGTAATCATTCCTCATATACCTTCATTTCAAGGAAACATGTTTCCTCATCCCTCAAAGTTTCCCGCGTAGGCCTACCTAGAAGGGGCTTGCGAATCAGAACAGTAGGATGGCGCTCACTACACTAGCTCAATATAGGGCGGTGCCCATAAGCCTACAGTGATTTAATCATATTAGAGTACATAAGTTTGGCATTCCCATATCTGGCCATACATCTTTCTTTTAATTGTGAATTTTTTAATAATTTTTCTGCGTGAGGCGCCCCCAAAGTGGTGGTGCTTTAGGCGGCTGCCTGACCCTGCCTAGTGTAGAAAAAGCCCTGTGTAGATCTAGTGATTAAGACTTAACTGGCAAACTAACAGTCTCTCCACCCAATCCAATTCACAGGATAGTATTTAGGTAATGTCTTACATTATCGCTAAATAAACTCATTGTTGGGACAAGCTTGCGAATACTGTATAAATAACTCTATACGATTATTTTCTAGCACTACAAACCACACGTTTAATATAAACTAATCATAGGTTCTTGAGCATTATCTTGTGTCCAAACATTCATGTTGTTATAATTTATTGTGCTATCTCTAAAGATTGTAGCTTTATTAGGTATCGAATAACACTTTACTAAAGTAATAAAGCATTCGGATTAAACTAAATGATCTATTTAAAATATTCAATCCAAGCAGGATAATCTCATGATAGTACTTTTTGTAATTTAGTTAAGTGTAAAGGTTATAGGCAAGTCTTGTAAAACATTCAACACTGTGTAGTTTGGTTTATATCCACAATATTACTAATGTTCCTTACACCTGTTCCTGGATTTTCTTCCACGACTTGTATTTATTAGAGCTAAAACATGTACATATCTCTCGCAAATGTCTATTAATAGCTTCATGGGTTTTGCAGTTAAAAATTCGTTTACCAGGAAATCGTCCAATGTAAATCCTTTTTGATTCATTACGATTGCCTCCGAGAAGCTCCATATTATAAACGCATGTCAGATTACTCTCATTGCCGTACATTTCCATTGCGTAATGATTAGCTAATATTATTTATTGGGGTTGGATAAAATAGTAAGCGAAATATCAACGAAACTCTATCCGATTGATCAAGAAGGAATAGTCATAACATTTACTGTTGTTTTAAAACATTAACACGTTGAATTGATTTGGAATGTTATTAATTATTTATTATTTGAATTGATAAATCCGACAGAAATTAATTGTAAATTTTTTATAAGAGCATTTTGCAATTTCCATGAAAATGGAAGGTTCTACCCCTTAAAATAAAAAGCCGATTTCTCAATTATTTTAACATGTGATAATCGCTGTTTAAGCAAGAATCTTTCGTGTGTCTAACATGACATTTCATTTCCAGCAGGATTTGATGACCATTTTTGAACGGTTTTGGTTTCGACTCTTCTGATTAGTTGTTGGGTCATCTGGGTCTTGGAGTAATAGACCCCACTCTTTGGCCTGTCTACATAAACAACTGGCTATTGGAGAGACGTATCCTGTTTTCTCTGAGTTCTTGTAACCTACGATGCTGATACCCACTCTTCAACTGGTTTTCAATGTTTTTCTGATTCCTAGATTTTCTTTCATGTGTGCGGTGTTTGCAGTTGCATTTTTGGAATTCGAGTGTTTTGGGTTTCCAGCTTTTTTATGTTACATAGGCCCTCCCTCCTTTTTCGTTTAAGTTAGTTTTTTTTAGTTTAGGATTTTGTCCCTACCTGTACTCGGTGGTCACTGTAGTCTCACTTTTCTAAGTCACTTTATAATTTATTTTTCATTTTTTTTAAATTCAGAATCTGAAAACAAACCCGTGTTAGAAGATGTAGACTGTTTTTAAAATATGCATTAAAAAGACAGATTATAAAATAAACATAACTTTTGAGAGCTATTTGAAAGACTAAAATGTTAAAATAAGGAGATTTTGTAATATTAAAAATAAATGATTTAATAGATTTAAAGATGTAATTGTGAATAAGGATATTTAGAAGATATATTAAATTACAAATTTATATAGCATATATTGATCTGGCCCATTTTAAAAATGATAAGATATGAATTCGTTTCAATTAGATGTGTTTTATTTTTAATTGATTTTTACCACGAAATAAATATATTTTATAATAATATCAGCTGATTAACTGAAGTTCCTCATTTGCTAGTTGATTATCTCTTTTATGAAGATAAAAATTATAATACTTTATTCTTTCAGCTTCAAGATCAAACTTGACACGCTAAATCAGTGTATACCACGGTTAGAGGTTTTCGTCAAACATTCCTGCATTGTAGGTAAACAGCGGATCACTTCAAATTATTAACTTGAAAACCACTGTAAGTCATAAATGAGCCAATAAACAAGAAGTTGCATTAAATGACTTGGCCCTAGGAGAACTCTTGCCACATGTGAGACAGGTTTAGAAAAAGAGGCTCCTGATGCACAATGCCTTAAACGACGAGTGAAAGTGCGCTCCTGACTTCTTTGAAATAGTCCGATACTCCTTGCAATACCGATCTGAATCATTCATTATTGAAGAGGAGCATCACGTTGAGTATGTTTTTTTTTTATTTTCAATGTATAATATGAGTTTCATGAACAAATAACTGCTCTCAATCATAGCAATATTTAATAAAATAAAAAAATTAATTAATTGGTTAGTTTATAGAAATAAACACGTTAAGAAATTACATTTCGTGGATCTAAAATTGTATATCCCATTATTGAAGAGTGAACATCCAATAGTCAAGAACTAAAGCTGGTGTAAATTGTGTTTATCTTTAGCCCAATTTTAATAAATAAGGTATCATTAGATTTGCCATTACAATTACTAAACCAAGTTATTTTATTATATTGCGCTATGAACCCATAAACTAAAAACATGCGCGTTTTCGACATTTTATTTGGTCTCTAAACGGCTTAATTTCTGATGCAAACAAAGCGATACTTTAATTTGTATATTCCACATAAATTAGAAGATCTAGCAACTATCAAGATGGTGGACTCGGTTTCATTTCGAAAGCGCTTTCGGTACGGCTCTATTTGTATTACATTCTATGTGCGTTGTACCAGCTATGCAGCAAGCAATACAATGGCTCGTCTTTAGAGAAATGGAAATCGTGTTGCTGGCAATGCGAACTTCTTTCAGGATAATGTGATAACAATCATCCTGAGGAAGGATCAGGGTCAACTGATTTAAAGTTTTGTTGGACCTGTGAAGAGCTGTTATATTTAATGTAATTGTATGTTATTTATTAATGTCGTTTATTTTTATTATCTATTACTATCGTTCTTATTGTTATGGTTTATCATTGTCGCTTATTATTATTATTGTTATAGTCCGAATAAAATAACTTTGGTACTGGCGGAACGGCCACGTACCACTGGTTTGAAATGACAAAACTCTTGCTATTTCGTAAACGAGAGTTTGATTTTAGTGTCACTTAAATAACAATATTAATTTAAGTTTAAAGTGATTTTGTCTAGCGTTTGTCGTTTCCAACTTTGCAGGTTTCAGAAAAAAAATAATTTCTCATTAACTTGTTTGAATTATTAAATACCTATACCAAACTAATCACAATGAATCAAACTGTCATCCTTCCACAAGAAATTATTTATTATTATTATTAAAGACGACTCACGCACAATTTTACTCATAAATTGTATCCTTAAACCCAAATACCACAATACAAATAACATGGTGGACACTATAAATGCTATAAGTGCTTACTTATTTTAAGTTTGACAACAAATTAAAACTCAGAGTTTTGTCATTGCAGACCAGTGGCACCTGGCCGTTCCACCAGTACCAAAGTTATTTTATTCGGACTATAGTAGGCATATTTATCAATACATGTTATTTCAAGACCTGCATTTTAATTGCGTTATTGTCATTTTTAACTTTTTTCCCTGTTACAATTTCTTATGTATCGTTATTTTTGTTGAAACTTAGTATTAAAACTATTGTTGTTTTATTTTTATTGATTTATTTCTTTATTACCAACGGACTTAGCAATTTACAATAATTACAAAAGAGAATAATAAGGAAACAACAAAGACTATTACTGTTGTTAATTATATTTTAAATTAATAGTGTTTAAAACAGATAAATATTGGAAAACAACAACAATAACTGATAACAATGATATAAACTATTAATAGCAAACAACAGAAAAAAAACCAATTAATTATATGTGTTAATATTATTGTCTATAATCTATAATTTCAATATTATAATATTATATAAAAATATATTTTCTGTTGATATTTTGCTGGTTGTTAGTATTAAATGTATTTATTATTTTATAGTATTAGTTATGCCATCTTGAGAGGAAATGTTTATTATTTTTATTACTTTAATGACAAAATGGAGATGTCCGTTGATAGATAAAATAAATAGATCTCTTTGTTACACTGAAAGAAACTAATTTACCTACAGTAATATTTTAAGGACATCTAGCTTTTTTAAATTAAAATATTTGTATTCAAAATTGAAACTGATTTATTTATATGCTCCGTCCAACGAATTGTCATATTTTTGTTTTATATTATATACATTTGGTCTGAACGTGACTATAATACATAAGGAGTATACATTTTATCATACTCCAAATAATAACACCTACCTTCAATTTCTTCTTCTTCTTTTTATCATTTTGAGTTGGTTTGGTTCGTTGGTTTTCATAGTAAATAATCAGCCACTCTACTACTCTAGTGAAGTGAAGTGTTTTTTTAATTTTGACTGCAGTTGGTGCTTATCTTGTTTGTTATTTATTAGTGAGGACAAATTAATACAATAGTTTTTCTATCAACTAATGGAAACTCCGTAGTGCTATTATAAGAAGCTGTAAACAGCTATAGTTTAATAAATTATTTTTGTGAGGTAAGATATTCCTGCCCTAGACCTCATAACCTGTTGATTTTTAAAGGCATGACTTCAGGGCTATTTATATTTTTTACTCAGAAATGCATTAGCATTAGAAATAATCAGCAGTACTTATACTTTCTGTATTAAAATATAATTTAGTACAGAAGTGACCATATTCAATATAGCTAGGTTTATCAATTAGACATTTGTGAGAAATTAGGCTAAACTTTTGTATAGTCATTCACTTGAATATGGGTAGGCCTAAACCAAACTTTGGAATAGATTTTAATTCTCAGTATATGGTGACTTATTTAAAGAAGGCTATTTGATATTTATTAACTTTTACAAAATTATAGTATGTAGGGCCTACTTTTCCAAGTTAATACATTTATTCTAAGCCTAGTTGCTTTTTTTAGCCTGGGCCTTGTCGACTATGTTCATTTAGAGACGTAAAGTTCACTTGGCATGTAATACTAGTAATTATCAATTTATATGTCCTAACACATATTTTTGAAAATTAAATGTTCACATCCCTTAAATATATAACTCGCAATTATCTGAGTTAGATGTCAAGTCAGTTTTAGTCGTATTTTCAGAGGTTCCAAGAGTGCATAAGTAGACTACAATTGATTGTTTTATTAGTATTACAGATAAGCAAGAATGATGTTTACAATTAGGCCTATATAATGCTTATAGAGATTTTCCCCTGATCTTCCAGTTTACTTTTAGCATTCTTCTCTTTTTCATCGCCGTGTTTCCTTTATAGAATAATTTATTTTCTTAGAATACCATTTCCCAATAGATGCAACATTTAAACAAACATTTTTGTATGTATTTCAATGCCAGTGGCACTTTTTTTATTGGTAAAACTTATTCCAACATTGTTACAGACAACCGTCCAAACCCATTGAGCTAAATTTGAACCTGTGACAAACTGCATTGAAATCAGGAGTTTTAACTGTAAGACTAGCAAGAAACTATTAAAAAACATTCTATGAAATATCTTAAAACTAAGTTACCTACATATTCCATTTAACTTATTTGAACCACAATTGTCATATCAAAACTATCGTTCCTAATTTGTAGAATCGCCCTTTAGTTGTATATGATCCCTTCTGGTAACTGTAGTTAAAATAAAAAAAAATCGTAGTATAAATCAAGTTATTGCAGGGAATTATTTTTCTGTTAATACTACAGTTATTCTCTTAACCACAATCCTTGGAGATTTGACAAATGTCATGTTCACGTTATATTTCACAAATTCACAAAATTTTGAGGTTAGGTTGCAGTAGTTAATCGGATTTTAGCAACTGTTGTTATGATTAATTTTGTTGAGGCATTAGCATGACATTGTTGTTAATATTAATTTTGTTCTCTAAAATATTCTTAAATTTGACTTTATATCTCAATTTGGAAGGTCAATGTGTATTTTTTTCTAATTTAAAAATGGTAACCTTTAAATTAGATATATTTGTTTGTTTGTATTTTTAACTGCATACATACTTTTATTTAATTAGTATGTAAATACTGTACATTAAAGTTGTTATAAAAAATTTGCTTTGTTTAGATTTTGGTTCATAATATTCATGCTATTATAGGTTATTTATGGCTTCAAAGGTTTTTTTTCTAAGATAAGAATTTGCTCCATTTATATCAATTAGGCTGGATAAGACTCCCAAGGCAATTATGTGAAATCTTATTTCTCATAAGAAGATTTCATGAGAAGCCATGTTGCTTGATTTATTTTAAATTAAATCTTCAGCAAACTCAATTATGTTTAGAATGGTCGATTATCCGCTGCGTCTGCGATTTAAATTTAAATATAGCTAAGCAGGTATAACCTGAAAGAAGACACATACACGAGAAGGGAGCTTACCTCAGGAGTGGGGACAGCTTGTGATGGTTGAAGAATGGAGAGGAAGAGAAAGGCTTGGAATATTACAGTTAAACAGGAGTCTCTTCCTGAGGCATATCTGCAAAAGCAGTTGTGCGTGAAAGAAACTGGAGGATATTGAGCATCGGTAAATTTGATAAAGAATTGGCCAAAGGTTTCCCTCATAACTTAAAACTTTGCTTCTACCATATTAAAGAGCACAGTTTATAGTTCTTGGGTCATTGTACCTCTGCCATCGCTACTTTCAATTGTTATAGTTATAGGTAATTGTTTAAATTGTAATTTAAATTGATTTCAAGCACTTTCGTGTGTGTTTTTTTTTAGTTCCTTTGTTTTTTTTTTGATAATTTTGGCTGTTTTGCATATTTTATTGGCAAATTCGCAGATTATACTTGAAATTCCTATAGATTGCCATGAAAATCAAGTGTTTTATTCATGTTTCATTCTACATTTCAATAGTTTACTTACTATCTTTTCTGTTTGGTATTTTTCCATACAAGCTTATGGTTTTGATCTATTTTTATGTTGAAACAGTTTTTGTGTATATTTTTTGAAAGTGTATGGTACTGTGTATGTTTTGCTTTGCAGTGTTAAGTTTTTGTCGAAAATACTATTTGAACATTCTTTGATTATTTTTTGTCAAAATTTAAATCTGATTAATGTCCTAATTTCTGATTAATTAATTTGATTAAATTTATTGTGTCAAAGATCTTTACTGTAATTGTGTTTTTCATACTTGGAAGGAGTGTCATCAGTAACCATTTTGGATAGTGTGTTTTGTGATGATGTTTCTTGTAGTTCATTAGCTAAAGTGGTCCAAGAAAAGACCCTGTAGTTGTAGCCTTTCTTGATATTTGTAATATGGTATTGGTAATCTAACTTTTTGTTTCATTTTATTTTGTATGTCTTCTATTACCAACGTCTATATCTCTGTGTCATATAGCTCTTTATCAGTTCAAATTCTAGACAATTTTCTGTAATTTTTCAGTCAATATTGTCAAATCAAGGCAGTTCAAGATTTGAAAAATAAATAAAAACACTGTGACTGTGTTTATTGATTTACTGTCTAAATTCATGTTGCCGCACACTTATTTAGTCCATTTTCAATTTTAAAAAACTACTTTTTAGCTATCACCTGACAAAAACATATGCATAGGCCTATAGTGATACTTGAAATGTGAAGATTGTTCAAACTGCACAGATTTTACGTGATAAAGTCTTGATTTTTAGATTTGGAAAATTTTAAAAATATTTTTATGAAAATGGGTGATACTGATGTATCAGTATTTACATTAGCCTATCACTCGAGCTAAGATAAGAGAATGTTTGTATAACGTACCTGATTATTATAAAACCACATATACTGAACATAAAGTTGCATTTTTAGTATATGTTGGATGGTGAGATCCAAGTAATTCATTTTATGATTGAATTACAGATACAAATGTAACAGTAGGATATAGCTATTTCGTCACTCACCGGACACCGTTTTTACTGCAGTGAACTGCCAGCATTATACAGTAGAGCCTCATTATCCGACATGCTGTTATTCGACATTCCGTTTCAACCGACATACCCCTCCCGAAATCGCCACTGTAAAAAAACGTCTTATTTTCTGAGATAGTCGGGACCGGAACTGACAATCGGTTAATTTGTTACAGAATTTAATTGTGTACTGTAATACAAATACTGTATTACATGAATTTCGTAACAGTGCAATACAGCAATAAGTAACTGGTCAACTACTGTATTTTTTTATGAGCAGATACAGTAATTTTGTTGCTTACTGTCCGACCTTGCGTCAGTTTTAACGTGGACTGTACCATGTGAGCGGAGCAAACTACTTCTAAGAAGTGTATTTTTAGATGAAGCAGAATGAATGAAGCAGCAAGATGAAGCTTCCAGTTCTGAAATTGTCTTTATGATGAAATGGCGTAATATCGCAGTTAAGAATCGACAGTCTTCAGGCAAGCACTAACAATAAAAAAATTATTCAAAATCCTAAACTATGATAGTTAAATTAAATAAATAATGCAGTAATATTTTATCTGTATAAAGCTCATTTATAATTGTTTAATTTTATATTAAGTACATTTTGTTCATTTACCTTTCATTTTAGGTATTGTTAAATTACTCTATATTTTGCAAATTATATATTATACTGTACTGAAATGTTATTACGTTGTATTTCTTATTATTATCAGTTTTATTTTGTGTTATATAACCAAAAGTAATGATTTTTTTAAACAGTACTAAAGTGTTAATTCTTAGTAAAATGCATTAAAGCACTTAGTTATACAAAAATTAGCGTTTTTATTGCAATTCCCCATTATCCGACATTTTCACTTATCTGACGTCATCACGGTCCATATATGTTGTTTAAGTTGTTCTACTGTATCACAATTTTGTAAAAAAATCTGTTTAATTCAGCAAGTTATCCTCAAACTAAAGATTTGTAAAATGGAATTTAAAATAAATTTGCAATTTCAAATTGAATTTTTGTTTCAGTAATCAATGGTGTCACCATGGCCAACCATCAAAAAGCCAAGTCAGCAAGCTTTGTAAGTAGTCCTACATGTAATCATAGAGTTATTTACTGATTCAGCTGTCCAACAACAATGTAAATGTTTTAATTCACTATAGTAGACATTTAGAATTGACAGTGATGTTTTCAAGGTATCACTTTTAAAGTTTTAATTTGAAATATTACAAATAAAATTGTTACAATTTATAATTTACTTAGGCCTACTCTGATAATTGGATAGTAAGTAAAGATCAAAACTTTTCATACTGAAATCTGTGGTAAGCTAAACAAATCTAATAATTATGTCTATTATTGTTTGTCTCAATCTAGAAATCGTCTGAATAAATCAGCATCCAAATGAGTACTTAACCTTTGACTAGGTCAACATTCTTGTGTTAACCCTTTTAACGCCAACGATCGCTATATTGATCATCGGCATTTGTGCGAAGATCGCTAACGATCGTTCGTAGACGTGCTAAAACCGCCGACGATCGCTATATCGATCGTTGGCGTTAAAAGTTTTTTTTTTCATGTCTTTAATATTAATCAAAGTCAATGAAATTTGGCACACTCTTTCTATAGTATATAAGGAAGATAAAGAAATATGTTTAAACCTCTTTGGATTTTTTTCTATGCATTATACTATATGGAACCAAAGTTGTTTTTGTTTACTTTTGTTAGTTGACTCAGTTCATCCATTCAGTGTGTTTGTGGTTTGTTTACAAATTGTATGTAGACCCTGTAAATATAAAAAAGTGGGCTTATTTTATTAGTTTAGTAATATTAGACTGTTGTATAAGTTTTTAGTGCAATTTAATACTTTTTATGAACTTCAAATGAAAAATTGTGTTACCATGGTAACATGTGATTTTTCTCAAAATGTAAATATCTGGAAAATGCAACATAACATCTGTATACGAGGGTCGTCTCAAAAGTAAGTTACACTATTTTTTTAAAGCCGTTCTGTTGGCGCCAGAAGTCTGGGAGTCGCGGAGTATTTGCGTCTGGGCGTAGTGGCAGCACTGTAAAATTCCTATGCGCGTGCGTCGATCGATCGGCCAGTCAGACTACAGGCAATATGGAGACACCACTTGTTCCTACCGCCGATTGTGAAATTCGCGCTATTATTCGTTTTTTAACAGCAAAAAATAAAACTGCTACTGAAATTCATCATGAGTTGTGTAGTGTTTATGGTGAAGGTGTGATGTCAAGGCCAATGGTATCTCGTTGGCGTCAATCATTCATTGAAGGACGGACAACACTGCATGATGAACAACGAAGCGGCCGCCCCTCCACTTCTCGCGCGGCAACTGTTCTTGAAGATGTCAGAAAGGTCATTGACACCGATCGGCGCCTGACTCTTGACGAAATCCTTTGTCAACTGCCTTCTAATGTGGAAATAAGCCGTGCATCACTCCACAGGATTATTTCTGATGATCTTCATCTGTCAAAAGTGTGTGCAAGGTGGGTTCCACGCCTTCTCACAGAACAGCACAAAGAGCAGAGAGTTGATGCTGCTTTGCAATTTCAACAATTTTTCGATGATGAAGGAGACAATTTATTCGATCGAATAGTGACTGGGGATGAGACCTGGATCCATCATTGGACGCCTGAATCGAATAGACAGAGTATGGTATGGAAAGGAAAGGACGAACCAACACCAAAAAAAGCGAAAGTTGTGGAATCCGCTGGAAAAATCATGGCGACGGTTTTTTGGGACAACAAAGGTGTGTTATTGATCGACTACCTTCCTCGTGGGACTACAATAACAGCAGCACGGTATTGTGAACTTTTGGAACAACTGAGAAGAGCAATCCAGAACAAAAGAAGAGGAAAGTTGACGAAAAAAGTTTTTTTGTTCCATGACAACGCTCGCCCACATGCTGCTCGTCAGACCCAAGACCTGCTCACAGATTTTCTATGGGATGTTTTTGGACATCCACCTTACTCCCCCGACCTTGCACCAAGTGACTTTCATCTTTTTCCACACCTCAAACAACATCTTGGAGGTCGGCGCTTCGCAAATGACGATGAGCTGAAAGAAGAGGTTGAGAGTTGGCTAAGCAATATGGCGGCAGAATGGTATGATGAGGGACTGAAAAAACTGTTACCACGTTACCAAAAATGTTTAGAAAATCATGGAAATTATGTAGAAAAATAAGGTTAACTTGTACTTTTCAAAATATATCATTTACAATATTTTCTGATGTTTTTTATACTTTTAATAAAATAGTGTAACTTACTTTTGAGACAACCCTCGTATATCAAGGTAAATTCTTCACATGTTGTGTATGTGCTAACAATTAAATGTTTTATATGATAAAATACTAACATATGTGGTGGTTTGATATTTATGGTATGTTATGATACAAACTACAAAAATTTATAAAAATAAAAAAAATAAATTTATATTTTGTTTGTTAACAAAACTAAAAAATGGCCAACAATTAAAACTTTTATTTTTATGTTATAGTACAACTCAATACCAACAGAACAAGACTAATTTCATTAATTTATGACAATAAATTTACTATGAATTTTTAAGCAAGACTCTGCATTTTAGTCAAAATAGGCTTGGCGTTTTTCGCATATCTACTGAGTATTGGCTTGGCGTTTTTAGCAACACCATGCAAAATTAGGCTGGCGTTAAAAGGGTTAAACCTGACACAGGCCAAAAGGTCGTCTGTCAGGCAGAAGGCAAGTCTGTCTTCTGTGGCTACTGAAACATCATGTGGTTAGTAATTTCTGGTCTAATGTAAATTCTGAAACTACAACCTGATAAGGTCTAAAGATGTCCAAACTATCCAGTTGATTTGCATTTATTTGTGTTGTAAACATGTCCCCTTCATTAATCATTCTTTGCACAGGTGCAAGACTTATATATAGTTGATGTTGTGAAATGCACCTTAACAGTCTAAGCATCTAATTTGGAAAAATATTTATATCGTGCAGAAAATTTGTCAACCCTTCAAATTATTGAAACTTCGTCTAGGCTTGAGCTTGAGTAGAGCCAGGGTTGGAGGAATTATATACATGAAGGATCGACAAAGCTGATAACAACATTTCATGCAAACAGCAATAATTTGTATTATCATGCACATATAATTCATCCCTCGCTGTTCTGATTGACCACATTTTCATAGGCATGAGACCAGTCTTATCTTCCAAAATTCAGTCTATCGAGCTTGATTTTGTCAGATGGGAACGCCACTGGATGTAAAAATTTGTTTAGTTGGTTTTGTTAGGCTAGGTGAGGCACAAAGGAAGCTGGAGAAACATTTATCCATGACATAACTTTCCTAGAGTTTGAGGGTTCAAAGTAATTACTTTGCTTGAAAAAAGTAAGTTATAGCTAGGTAGATCTAAATTAACAAAAACTAAGCTATGAAAAATTAAATAAGAAATAGTAAATATATAAAGGAAAATTAAAAAATGAAGTTGTTTTATTTCAATTTTTATATAATTTGTTACTTTTTTGTTTTTTTAACTGCGTATAAACTTTTTTGAATGTGATTGTTTTGATCACTACTTCATACTCTAGTTTTAAAAGAGACATGTTGTTGTTACTTTATGTTTTAAGTAGACTGTTTTTTATTATAATAATTTCCTAACATTTGTTGCATACATCAGTAGTTTGTTTGCACCTAACGTTTTTACAACACTGAATCAGTTCAGTTTTCAGAAGAGAAGAATTACGCTTATTAAACGCACCTGTATGGTTTTATGTTTGTGTTATTGCCAATGCTATCAGCAAAACCATAGAGATAAGTCATGTTCTCCAGCTTATTGAAGGTTATTGGAAGCCTGTCATTCTTAATGTATGTTTCCTTTGGTTAAACAGGTGTTTTCTTTTTGTATATAATTCAGTAATTTAGATTGAAAATAAAGATATTGTTGATAACAATAATATGTGTAAATCCATACTTTACAAATTTAACAACCTAAAAGACACATGTAGAAGTCATTGTGAATGCAAGCCATTACATATCTACCTCAGTTTTTTCAATAATTATTATTTTTTTTGATGGTTGTTAGTTATTATTAATTATGTGTGCAGTCTTCAAGTAAAGTAAAAAGTAAGAGTAAGACATTTTTATGCTGGTGAAGTAAGGACCAAAGATTCCTCTCTTACACTTACAGCCTGCGACCAAGTATAGGCTACACTTTATGTTATGGTGATACATGTTGGTATATTCAAATTTTAATACAATGTTTTTAACTATTATAACACCTAAAATATTTTTTTAATTCAGATCCCTCTTTTACGGTATTCTTGTGATGAAGGAAGACTCAAGTAGTGTGATTCATAATGGTTCCAAAATATCAGTGGGACCAGAGCCAGAAAATCAGTTTTTGGCCTGGAAAACGTCCAGATGAGCAACAGAGTCAACTTAGTGATCATAATGCACACTCGGTACCACTCTGTATATAAATAGGCATGACACTGTGCCACTTGTACATTGCAAGAATAATTTACAGTATGTTTTACACACAAATGTATTTCTATAGATATATGTACTTGGCAATATTAACCCTTTGTTACCATGATTTTTTTTATATTTCCCGATTTTTATCGCTACCGTAAATATAAAATTTAAAGTTCGTTTCATGCATTTCTTACTTTCCAGTCATTTTCTTATCAATATTTTATATCCATTTATTTACATGTCCTTTGATGTACTGTAAATCTGCAAAGTCTAAATAAACAGCATTATACAGCCAATTAGAAAAAAAGAAAAAAACACAAAAACTTGATCTCCACTTTTTATCAATAAAAATTTGCAAAATAGGCACTGTTCCGTCCAACTGTAATAGAAAAACAGATCCTTTCAACTTCCACCAAATGCCAAATACTATTTAAGAGTCTGCACATGCTGTCGGCCATGTTGGTTTTAATCCCATAAGAAAAATGTTACTATCGAACCAGGCATACAATAACGTGTATCCAAAGAAAACAGTTATTTTTTAATGGAGTTTTTCCGAACGAATTGCATTTGATCAAGAATGAAATTGCACGTTGGAATTGCTCTGCAAATTCATAACTAGTTTTATAAAAAAGATATATAAATATTTATTTTGAAGTTTTTATTTTCAACTATTTTTCAAAACTAGCCATACACATCCAAAATATCAAAAGCAAATCCCATGCGTAATATGATAATGTTTAAAATGACATTTCATACACAACTTTTGGTCAATAAATAACAAAAAAATATGAATTCAGAAATAACATTGTTCTTATGGGATTAAAACCAACATGGCCGACAGCCTCTGTAAACTCTTTAAAGTAGGCCTTATATCACTTTGCCAGAGACCAGTGCATCTACACAGTTGTACAGAAAAAAGTACTAGCCAGAATTGAATTTGAAGTTACGATCCTTTGCGCTGTATCTGGTGACAGTACAACATCCTAGACTGCTCATCTGTTTCAACCTCGATGGTAATGCGTTTTTTTGCATTGTGTAACCATGACGTTTCCATACTACATGGTTTTTTTTCTAGCTGTTTGGTAAAAAAATTTGTTTTTTTTTATTGCAATGTTTTTATATCAGCTATTAAACGCCTTCCAAGTAGTTCTTTCATTAAAATTATTTTTAAATCCATCACCTCAAAGATGCAAATTTGGGCTTCTTGGTACTACAGAATTAAGAAACTATTTTCCCGATTATTCCCAAATTTTAAAAACAGACCCTTACAGGACTGACCTTGCTCATCAGTTATTTTAAAATATGTAATAATTAATGTTTGTTTTTATTTTATTACGACGAGAAGTACAGTATCGTGTTTGGCATTTTATGCTTTTTAATATTACACAATTTACAAAATCAGTCAGCTGGAATATGTACATTCCCATTGTAATATAACATGATTCCCGCATGTTATATTACAATACAATTGCTACGCACAGGTACAGTGAGACAAAGCATTTGCACTCACAGGATCACACTTCAATGACTTCCTGCAATTATATCCCACCCATCCCAGGGAAGGAGGAAGGGTCGGTGTTTGTGTGTGAGTACCTCGCGGTCAGACGTAAAGCTAGCACGCTTAGCGGATTTAATTTGTCCTTAATGCCGGCCTAACAGCCTTAATAAGTCTATTTAAATATTATACCTGGAGTAAGTTATGGGATTTAGAAGTGAGCATTGTGAACTGCAGCAGTGGTTTTAAAAATATACTCAGTTAAGCTGATCTCTGTTTTTAAATTTGAACCCTCAAAAACATTTTTAGTCATTGCGCTCATCATATTTTGTTACTTTCACTTCTTTATCACAGAACTATTTCTTTTCATGTTAGGTGATCTGTTTGGAATGTTACTTTAGTTATTATTTGTGGAGGAAGTGTAAGTCAGTACACTGATGTTGACTTAGAAACGGTACCATTTGAATAGGGGATAAATAACACTCGCATACCACCTATTGTAAGAATATTTTTTTAGAATTGCAGGGTATTTAATCTATAAAATAGTATATTTCATAACAAGAGTGGAAAGTGGGGTTTTGCATGTTCGAGACCATATGTTTGAAGTGCGAGACTTGTCGAGCACTTCAATTGGTCGAGAACATGCAAAACACTTTCACTCGAGTTTTGAACGATACTTTTCACTACACTACGGAATAAAAACTCATTTTTGGAATGTTAACTGTTTATTAAATTAGAAACATGTTTTAAAAACAGGTGTTGTTGACTGTGGAAAATTTTCAGTTGTAAACAATGTTACTTTCGGTAGTAAACAATAGACAGCTGTTGAAAATATGATGTTTCGCAGGTTGTAAACACATAACGAAAACAGCTGAACTCATAGTAGTGTAGTGAAAAGAATATTTTACACTTCCCTTCCATATAATTCTTATTTTCCATGTTGAGATGTGGGCAGGAAGTAGTTTATCAGGATTGCTAAACAAATTCCTTCTATATGCCATTATTATTGTGTAAATATGCATAGTATTTTAATGTAAAAAAAAACAAATTAGTTGGTGACGATTTTTAAAATAAATATTTCTTTATTTAGTTTGACACTTTCTTGGGTCGTAAGAAGGTGGGTTCAAATCGGCCCGGTGGACAACTCTCCCGTCCACACTCTGACTCGGACTTCAACGAGTTGGATGAACAAGTGGAGTCCATTGAGCAACTGGACGAAGAAACCCTCAATGAGAAATTTGAGAAGATGCTGGTTAGTCTATACAATGTTTCATAATTGAAAATTAGTTGTTCATATAGTATTTAAAATTAGTGTTATTTTTTTAACAAACTGTTTAAGAAGCAATTTATACTTTGTTATCAAAATAGTGCAACATTTGTGAGAACAGTCAACTCCCTATTATCCGTGGAATAGGGTGGCTGAGCGACCGCGGACAACGTGATTCGCAGATAATCCGTAAATTGTAAAGAACGGGAAAGAAAAACTCAGAAATAGCAAAGTAGTACAGATTTTGATTATCAAATAAAAATAATTATGCACTCAGTATATGTAATATTTGTGACCAGAGATGTGATAGAGCAATACAATAACACTAACTTAAAAGTAAATAGTGCAGCAGACAGTGACAGACTGGGGAGTAGTTATAGAACAGGAATCACGATCTGTGATTTTTTTTCACTGTGATTGTAGAATCACAGGTCGACCTGTGATCACAGCTCTAAACAACAACACAATTCAGACCGTTTGCAACTCGTTGCCACCCTGTCACTACTAAGCGTACAGTCAGTGCTATGCAGCACGTACCCTAGCATGAACATTGGTATTATGGTTGATTCTATAAATATGTACAGTGTATATACTGTCGTCATGAGTTTGTTACATTACGTACATCTATTTTAGTTTGATATTTATTATCAAGGGCAAGCTACGTAAATTTTTTTTAGTTTGACAATTATTGTCAAGGGCTGAACATATTTTAATCAAAAACTCCGAAAACTTAAACACAAAAATCGTTTAGGCCTTCCTGGGGATATCACGTCGGCGGATAATCAAGAGTTGACTTATAAATTGAATTAGTGTAAACTTTTAGGATAGAAAATAATTTGAAGAACTCAAGGATCATCATATTAAAAATAGATATAACTGTAAAGGCAGGCCTACCTAAAATTACAAGCAAGGTCTTATTTACAACCTACCTACCGTACTTCTATGGTTATCATCATTGTAGCTACTTGGCTGGGAGGTCACGCGGGTGTGTATGGGTCATCAATCACAGACTGGACAAGCCTTAGCATCTCCTTATTCCCCTCGACCTCTTCTTTGTACACTACCATTGTTGCTACACAACCATCAGTAGTGCTTATTGTTAGATCAGAGGTCATCGATTGTTGTGCAAGTAGTGTGATTGGAATATCATCACTTACTTATGGAGGGTAGTGAATGCATTGATTTAAGATGAATTGCCATTAATTTTAAGATTCGTGAACTCACATGAATGGACTATCACTTCTGCTGATGTGTGAAATGAATTGGCTACCACTTCTGCTTGTGTGCGGAATAAGTGGGCTATCACTACTGCTCATTGGGCTACCACCACTGCTGATGTGTGGAATGATTGTGCTAAAACTACTGCTGATGCATGGAATGAGTGAGCTACCACTCACTACTGCTGATGTGTGGAATGAGTGGGCTACCACCACTGCTGATGTGTGGAATGAGTGGGCTAACACTACTGCTGTTGTGTGGAAGGGAGGTAGATATTTCATCCTCATTAAGTTTTTCAGACACGCCATAGTTATTCATGAATGTTTCAAGAATAAAGTGAAAAGTTTATAATATAGGTATTCAGAGTAAGTTAAAATGTTTGTCCATTTTTAGGTATCCTAAGTGGTTACTCGGTAAAAATAAACTAAAAAAGAAGATTAGACATATTTATTAAAATTGCAATCTCGAATTTGGTAGTTAATGATATAGTTACAAAACTAGGTTCTCTTTGTTTTCAGGATGACAGGAACTTGACAGACGAAATGAAAGAGCCTTTAAGAAAGCAGCTAACTCTTTACAAGAAGCAGATGCTGATAAACCATTATAGAGGATCAACCAATGTAAGTCTTTTTTGTGTGTAGGACCTTAGCTACGTTTTTTGGCAACTATAGCTATTTCTTGTTATTTTTTGTTCGAGGAAAGAATTTTGTTTAAAACTTGTGTTCCACGTTTAAAACAATTGCTTGTTCTCCTATTCCTAATGCCACTCTAACAGAAATGATGTCTACATTTTAAGTTAAATAATTAAAACTTGCAATTAATCTTTTATATATTATTGTAAAGTTTTAAAAGATAATAAGGTGTCTTTTATATAATTTTTTTTTATAACGTGAAAAACTGATATTTTTATATCGTTACTCCTTAAGCAATGAAGCAGGGAAGTAAATAGGGGGAAGCGATTTGGACTAAATTTGTTTCTGTAAATATTAGAATATTTCATTACTTCCTGTTTTTAGTGTATTTAAGGGGATTAATAGAATTTTTTATTTTACTCTATACTCTTTTTATATAAAAATGAGTGTTCTAATCTAGGAACAGCGGGATGAAAAGAGTGGGAGTACACCTCTGACCTTTGAGTAAAATAATCAGTTAGTTTGAAAAAATATAAAAAATTAAGATATAGAGAGGATTCTTTGTTCATATATGAATTGTTTTGTTTAGTTAAAAAATCGTTGTATACTAGTGAACGTTATATAATAGAAAAACAAAACAATGTCTTTGTGCTAAAAAACAGTTACATGTCAAGATTTTAAAAATAAATTACTGTAACGTTTTCATATAATCAATCGTGTAAATTTATGCTTGCAAGCTCAATATAATAATTTAGTACCAGGATAAAACGGTGTGCTCTGTGTGTTCATTAAAATTAATTTCTTGGTTACACGGCCGTTGGAACGAAGATATGTTCTGTTATGTCATGTCTGCATTATTCCTCTCAGAAACTTGCCATTTTTAGCTCTATAAAACTATTGTAGTTCAATTGAAATGTGTAAATGTGTACATTTTTCTGGAGTTGGACTTCTTATTACAGTCCAAATTAAAAAATGTTACGATATTCAAGAGTGGGCAAAAATGTATGTAAATGACTCAGTTAGTAAGCTATTTCAGTTAATAGTTAGGTGTAATAAATCAATTTATTTACTGATATATTAACAACAGCATGTTCTTTCTATTTGTATATTTTAAGTGTAAGTTATCTAGGCCTGGTTAAGCTTCATAGTTGCAGAAGCACCAATTGAGTTGTTTCATAACATCAGCTTTTAGTTTCAAAATAGCTCAATGGGAAATAATAGTATGACTTGAAATAACACTAAAATCACTTTTAAAGAAACGTTTACTTCAAAACTTGTCCATTCCTTCGGGTGGATCTAAAAAAAGTATGTAGAGTTTACTATGATGTGATGGCAGGATGGGACATTTCGTCACTTCTATTAGTTCTATTCTAATTCCTTTATTTTCTCAAGGAGAAAGAGCAATGAGAGATATTAAAATAAATTAACGTAATAGTGCAATTGTATAGACTTAATTTTTACTATTTTTCACCTTGTGTTGATCATTTTAATTTTATTTCAATTTGCTGCATTTGAATTCAGTAACTTAAAAAATGTACAGAGTGAATGAATATTAAGGGTTATATAAATTATACCTTTAAATAATTATGTATTTGAATATTGAAATATATTTCACTTCTAGTTGAAAGAACAATTTACTGCTCAGTTGTAAGATAATTACATTATTAATTAATTAATTCAGTGTATACATTGATAATCAACCATATTAATATGTTTTTTTTAACTATTGTAACCATATTGTCATATGGTAACCATATTAATGTAATCTCATTAGTTGCAATTACAACCATATTGCATTTAATAATTAGTGTTGAAAAAATAATAATAAATAATGGAAATATCGTTAAAGTTAATATATTTTAGTCAAATTCATACTACGTATAATGTACTTAAGTCTTAATATGAAATGAGATATTATCTATAATCCAACCAACATTGAGTTTATTTACTTGGATATGATAATAAATTACTGCTTTAGAAGAAGAGGAAGCTTGACAGTGCATAAGCACTGCTCGTTCTATCTATCTCAATTATCGGACCGTTATTATGTATCGATTATTTTAGTACTTTATCTTTATTTGTAAAGTTCACTCTTTGTATTTCTTGTTGCATTTATTTTCTGATGCATATTAACTCTTCATTTTAATAACTGGTTGATACTGAACATCAAAGCCAACCAGTAAATTATTATTTGAATCATAACGGAACAATGTATTAAATTTGTCTGTATGAAAGCATTTTATTGATTTAATTAATTTTTTTATTTAGTGATATTGAGTGGTCAGACTTTTTTTGCATGAATACATTTATATTCATGATTGCTATTGAAACCTGAAGATTTGAATTTATCATTTAAACTCTGATGCAGGAAAATAAGTCCAAGTTTGACAAGCCATTCGAATACATTCAGTATTTAGACCAGCCTGACCTTAGTATCAATAAGATATTAAACTGCCTGGAATCCCTACGGATTGCTCTGACCAATAACCCACTTAGTTGGGTTCAGGAGTTTGGCACTGATGGCCTCAAGAAAGTCTTGTCCACGCTCAACATCTGTTATCGCAAGTAAGAGTTTGATGTGTGCTATCCCTAAAGTATTTATTATTATTATTATATTTGGTTTAGTTATTTTAATTCTTTGTATAGTATTATTACTTCAATTTCTTAGAGCAAAATTAATTTTGTAGATTGGTTATATTATTATAGATTTGTATATGTATATTTTAGTTTAATAATCTTACAAACTAGTAACGTTTATTCATATTTTTACTGTTTCTCAATGTAATTTTCAATTTTTAGTTTGAGGTTAAATGTAAGAAAGGACCATGTCAGTAACAAAAATGTCATTCATTAATTCATCCCTAACCATAAGACCTCACGTTATCCTTTTCCAGAGGACCTCCTTCCATCATGTCTAAGGGACCTTCTTCTGTCTATAACTAAAAGGTTTCTTGCTATCCATAACTAGAAGACCTCACGTTATCCTTTTCTAGAGGACCTCCTTCCATCATGTCTAAAAGACCTTCTTCTGTCAATAACCAAAAGGTTTCTTGCTATCCATAACTAGAAGACCTCATTTTGTCTTTTTGTAGAGGAGCTCCTTCGATGTATAGCTAGACGACCTCTTGCCTTGCTATCCATAACTAGAAAACCTCCTTCCATCAAGTCTAAAGGACCTTCTTCCATCATTAACTAATGGGTTTCTTGCTATCCATAACTAGAAAACCTCCTTCCATCAAGTCTAAAGGACCTTCTTCCATCATTAACTAATGGGTTTCTTGCTATCCATAACTAGAAGACCTCATTTTATCTTTTTCTAGAGGAGCTCCTTCGATCTATAGCTAGAGGACTTCTTGCCTCACTATCCATAACTAGAAGACCTCTTTCCATCATGTTTTAAGAACCTTCTTCCTCTATAAACAGAGTTTTTTACCATCCATAGCTAGAAGACCTCCTTCCATCAAGTCTAAAGGACCTTTTTCCATCTATAACAAAAGAGTTTCTTGCTATCCATAAGTAGAAGATCTCACTTTATCTTTTTCTAGAGGAGCTCCTCCCATCATTTCAAGGAGACTAGTCTTTCCATAGTTGCACTTATAATTAATACCCTTCCTCTGCATCCATGGCTAAAGTATCTCCCTCCATCAATATCTTTCCTTCCATCCATAGCTTGTTTAGCTTCTTTGCAATTTCACTGCATGCATGTTATAGATAGTTAAGAAGTAGATATTTGCTGTATTGGTTTGGACAAAAACATGTACAACTTTTTTGTCATAAAATCTAGGCTACTTTTTTACATTACAACTTTTTATGGCTATAAAATAACTATTTGAAAATTTCATCTTTTACTAAAAGCTCATAGATTAGTGTTGACAGGAAGAAAAAAATCAGGTGGGAATGCGGCCAACATTGAAGTAAAAACTATCAGTAAAAGTAATCTTAATATAGTTACATGAGTCAATACAGATTGCCTGATTGAAACATGGTTTGTGGGCTGCAGTAGTTATTGCATGGCAATTAAACATGTTGGAATGCTAGAAATATTTGGCTGTAAAAATTGTTTTTGGTATACAATTTTAAGTTTTTGTAGACTAAGGCTCACTGTACACTGCTTGTGACGTTTTGTGTCCAGTCAAAATATTGCAGCTAGTGTGTATGCACTATGGGACATATTGATTTGCGTTGGGACAAAACCATTCGTAGTTCACATTCTGCTATGACTTAGTACATTCAAAAATGTGTTTTCAAAAAGTGCATATGAGTGTTCTACAAGAAGACAGTATCATGCAATATCATCAAATGTGATGACTTAAAACTATCTAAGATGTAATTATAATATCAAATATATAAATACAGTATATGTTTTTCTGTTAAACCGTGTCTTACTCTGGTCTGTTTGGCATAGTGGTGTAGGGCTTATCTTAAACAAACAGTATCCGGGTATGGACATCCAGAGAGTGCTTTTTACTGAGGAAATTAAAGAGCTGTGTTAGTAATGACTTAATGAAAACTGCCTATTTTAGTTTTTTCCATTCTCATTTATTATATGCCAATATGTTATGGGGTAACAGTGTGGGTGCTGATGGAATATTTAGATGGCAGAAAAGAGCACTAAGAATTATGTTTGGATTAGGTTACAAGGAAAGTTGCAAAGAGTAATTTAAAAGCTATAATATAATGACTGTTCCTTGTATTTATATTTTTCAAAATTTAATGTTTGTTAGAGAAAATATTGTAAATTTTATTGACTTTACAAATGTACACAATTATCATACCAGGCATGCCAAAGATTTAGTTTTACAAGTCATAAGATTGGGTAAGTATGCTAAGAGTCATAAGTATTTGCAAATAAAACTCTTTAACAAATTGCCAGCGGTATTGAGATTGTTATGCATTAGGGAATTTAAAGCTAAAGTTTCGAAAGGGCTGCTAACACAAGCATTCTATTCTGTAGAGGAATTCTTAAACTCATAGACAAAAACAAAATATCTTAATATATTTCTCTGTTATTTAGATTTAAGTTTTCTGTGTATAAGCTATTAATTTATTTACTATTTATTTATAGATAGATGGCCAGATGTGTAAGGTATTGAAACATGTATTTATTGTTCTGACTTTGTCCAATCTGAAAAGAAAATGACAATAAAATGATTCTGATTCTGACCGATAGGAGGTGGAAGTTGACTGAATCAGTGTTTCTATTATAGTTGCACGGAATATCATTTATTTTCCTACTCTTTACTCATGATAAGAGCAGGAGACGTTTTTCTTTTGTATTGACTGCACATTGTTTTTAATTTATAAAGGTTAAAAGGGGCATATAGACAATAGACAAATTTCTTTATTACATATTCATGTAGAATAGCAATAGTGTCATGAGCACAAATACATATTATTTCAGAACATTAGCATCTCAGCTCGTTTTCTCTTGCAGTTATAAATTCTAATAGTGTGTAGGTTGGTCTTTTCACAAGAAAGTCTCGAAGTTCCCTTTTTAGGGCTATCCCCTTGAGTTGCTTTACCGATGTTGGTAGAAAGTTCCACAGTTTCCGGCCATTGTAGGATGGATTCTTTTCGTAAAGGGTTTTGCAGTGTATTGGCAGGACGTAGTTTTTGGAATTTCTTGTATTATATTTGTGGTAGTCTTCATTAGTTTCCAGGTTTAGCTTGTCAATATATAAAATACCATCTAGAATGTATAATGACGTGGATGTCAAAATCCCCAGAGTTTTGAAGGCTTGTCTGCAGCTCTCTTGAGGTCCGAGGTCAGCAAAAATTCTTATGGCTTTTTTCTGTAAAAGAAGAAATACCCTGTTGTTACTGACTGATGATCCGCCCCACACAGCAATTCCATACTTTAAATGGGATTCTACCAGGGTGATGTTGTTTTTGCAGCCTCCAGATCACTAACCCATTTAATTCATCTTAAGGCATAAATTCCAGTGTTGATCCTCTTGCAGAGATTGTTAACATGTTCTGCCACGTGAGATTGTTATCAAGAATAACTCCTAGAAAAGTAACAGAATTTTGTAGTGATATGTCCAGTGTGTTAGGGATACAGTCTTTTATTACTGAAATTTAATTGTATTGTTTAGAGTGGATTTACAGCTAAGTCGTTCCTGTTGCAATAATTGAGAGCTTTACTAAGGAAATTTGTGGCTGCTGTATGGATTCCTTCAGCTTTGTCATTTCTGACCAGGAGTGTTGTCAGCATACATAACACAGGTGGTGTGTTGGTCTTGATCATGTTCAGAGAAATCGTTAACAAATAGTACAAACAGAACAGGGCCAAGGACAGATCCTTGAGGTACTCCACGGTTGACATGCAGTGGGTGAGATTTGTATGTGATTGTGACACCACATCTTGTGCTTTGCACCTCGACTATTTGGGAGCGGCCTGATAAGTAGCTGATTAACCAGTTTTTATCTGTGTTGTCCTATAAATCTTAAAGCACAAGTTAATAAGGTCATTAATAAATTATTTTAAAATGAATAAGAACACGTCAATTTAAATATCATAAAATTGTAAATAATCGGAAAAAAAATAAAATCATACAAAAATATTGGGTGTATATGGGTTAAAATATCTAAGATCTAACTATGGTATTAACATTAATTTTCACTCTAACAAAAATATTGATCCAAGAAAATGTTTATTAACTAAAATTATATAAGAAATAATTATTGCTCTAAATCCCTATTATGATATAAAAAAAATAAAATTAACTTATAGTAGTAATATCATTTCCTACTGTGATGATACTGACACTTAACAAATGCGCTGATCAATTATGTTGAAAGGGACACACCATTCTGTCACACAAAATCTCTAAGTGACTATTGACAATGTTACAGGCAGTGTGCGGCATCCTATTTGCCACCATGGAGGAACAAACCCGTGACACCGTGTAACAGTTTTTTTGGTTGCGTGTAAAAATGTCACATCTAGTGTGCAGTCGGCCTTACAGTCAAGGTTTTTTTCTATAAAAGATGATGTTTTTACAGTGCAGTTGGTCAAGTAAGTCAGTTGAATGGAAGTGGTGGGAAACCAGACATTTCAAGTTTTATAGTTAGTGTAGTGTAGAGAACCAAACAAAGTTAGTATTGAAAATGCTTGTTCATAATTAAAAAAAAAAATTGTTGCAGTGATTACAAGTATGACAAGATCCAGTGTGAATGCCTTAAATGTCTAAGGGCAATAATGAACAGTACTGTGGGCGTGAAGCAAATGTTCAGTCAGAAGGAAGCTTTAACAATCGTAGCCCAGTCATTGGATGCCAACAAGCCTGCTGTAATGTTAGAGGCTGTGCGAGTTCTAGCTGCCGTGTGTCTTATACCACCTGACGGCCATGAGCGGGTCATTGAAGCCATCACCATGAGTGGCGAGATGCAAAGGCAAACAAACCGCTTCCAGCAAGTAGTTGACGCACTTGTCAAGGGAAATGCTCAACTCAGGGTCAGTTAATTGACACTATTGTGGTACTGATATTGTGCTAAAATCTCTTTAAATTAATAAAGAAAAGTGTGTTAATTTTCATAGCCTTTAAATCAGTTGCTCTTCTTTCCAGTCAAATCAAGCTTTCATATTTTATTCTTTTCTCTTCGAATTAGTTCTGAGTTCAGAAAAAACATTTAAAATTGTTATTTTGTAAAGTTAACGCTTATATTTTATAGGACATTCTTTTGGCATAATCATGCAGTTCAATGTCCTGTCAGGGGCAGATTTAAGAATTCAGATTTTGAAACTGCATTCATTCAATATAGGTTTATGCTTATTAATGAGCCTTTGCTGATATTGATTATATTTACTTTTTTTCAAATTGTGTTGTTTTCCAGCAGAATTTGATATCAGTTGCACATACTTGAATTTTATGTTATTTACTACTTTAGGTAAATATCTTCAAAAGAATTGAATCTGATACATTTTTTTATTACTTTTATTGATTTGGTAATGGGGTTTAGTGAAATTGGATTTTAGAAAAATTAAACCCTAGTTCTGCAACTCAGGGAACATTAAATCCATGTTCAGAAATACAAAGCAGGTTTGGGCATTGATCATCAAATTTAGGATTAAGTAGTGGAACCAGTCTTAAAAATCATGACAACCATTTCGAATCTTTTGAATTTAAGAAAATCAATTAAAGATTAAGATATTTTTATTAGTTAACAAAAAAGAAAAAATAAACAAAAACACATTAAATTAATAATGTCACATATTAGCTCAATCAAATTTTGTGCTGTGTTACGATTATTATCATTAAGATCGGCATTACGAGAATGTTATAAAATATGTCAAACATGTAGCTAGCTATAGATGCACGTTACAAACAAACTGACAAAATTGTAAACTATAAAAATAATAAAATCAAGCAAAGTGTATGACATTCAAATGTGAAACTAGATTCTCAAGAGGTTCAAATAATAGAGACATTTTGATCGTAATATCTCACATTTTGCTATTTGTTATGCCATTTCCATAACTTTTCCGATTACGTCTGACATTTGGTTGATGTCTTGAGCTATGTCTAGAAAAATATTTATGTAGGATTTGTCAAGAAATCATAGTCAACAGTCAGTTTTAACAATTATTTGCCAATTATTAAAAAAAACCTTTCTAAACTCAGGCTATTAGTAATAGTCAAACATTCTTCCAGCTCAAGTATAGGCAGGCTTGGCATCTCTACCAATTAGCGTAGAATAAATCCATAAAAAAACTTGTGTGTATTTTCTATAATCTTTACTTATTTACAAATGATTTTGTTGAATTAATTGTTTTGTTTTAGATTTTGTGCTTGCAACTAATAAATGCCATTGTAGCAACTCCTGATGATCTTGAATTTCGTCTCCACCTGCGAAATGAAATCATGAGAGCAGGACTATCGGATATTTTGGATGTAAGTGTTTAGTATTTGTTATAGTTTTTGTCACCTTTAATATTTTTCTACGTGATACATTTTTCTCTTCATGTGACTCGCATACCACTCATAAGTGATATGTTTTATTTGTAAAATTTGAAAGTTTGAATTAAATAAGTTGAACTAGTATTGCCTTGTAATAATTAATTTTTAAGTTTATTAAAATAACAATAACACATCAATCTAACAATCGCTTCTAATCTGCTGTTGGCCAACTATGGATTCTGTAGAAAAATGTAAATATCTCCATGCAGTGCTAAGATTAAAGCTTGGAATCAGTTACTTACTACAAAGAACAATACAAATTGAATGTTCTCTTAGTGCAAGGGAAATAACTCGGTAACTTTTTTGTTCAGCTTTATGCATTCTAACTGAAAGCTTTCTGACTGAATTATGATTTTGACAGAAAACCAATTGTTTATAATAAAATCTTAGACCAACATAGATAGTAATAAAATCTCTGTAGAAGGGTAGTTACAGAAATTTCTGACCATGATGGATTGCTGTTTAAGATTGCAAATGCTTACTCAAGAAATAAGGAAACAGATTTTTTAATTATTCAATTAAAATATTTTAAAACAAGTTTATTTTTCAATGGTGTATTTCTATACTTCATATGGAATTGAAGTTTATGGCCTTACACATAAAAGAAACTTGGACACATTATTAAAATTACAAAAAAAACCATCCAAATTGTGATGAATTTAAAAATTAGGCATCCTATAAACAGTTTTTTTCAGAACTTGAGATCTTAACAGTCTACAGCTTGTATGTTTTACCATTGATTATATAAACCTAAAATATATAAACCATCTAACAGGAATATTTGTGGCAGTAATTTTGTTAGTTTGTGTGGCCCGCAACCACAGCTGGTTTAAACTGCATTACATTAAATGGGACTGCACTAGCGCTCCACAATGGACCACAAAAACAGCTGATATTTTGAGACTCAAAATTTAACATTGGATGGGAAATCTATTTGTTTATAAAATCATTGGTTTTACATACAATTCTATGTGTTTTTATACTTTACAGTGAGTAACTCATACCTATAACACTAGATATAAGACTGGTATGGACACACACTGTAAACCTTTGGCGTTCACTTAACTGTTACACTTTGTGTAAGATTCCCTCATAAGTATTAATAATAATAAATTAAAAATAAATATTATCAGGAAAAATTAGACAGTGGTTAGATTACAACAGGAAATGCGGTACAGGAAATGGAGTTGGTAAAATTTGAGTAGGGCATCCGGCGAGTGTTAATTCGGAAAGCAAGGGATCGGATGTCAAGGAAGCAGGGTCAGCACTGTACACAGGATGACCAGAATAATAAAATTTGAGACTCACCAAAATTAGGCCGATGAATGCTGATGCGACGGAGATTAAGCAGAAGTTCTGATGTTCCGCCCATCACGAAAACGGGCCTATGGGGTGATCCGTAATAGGACCACGGAGAATAATTGGTTGTTCCGAAATTGTAGGCATGTCCAGTGAGTGGCAGGGGGGATGAGATACTAGGGAGAGAGTTGGAAAAGAAAGGGGGTCTAAGGAGAGTTCGGCAAGAGAGAGGACTTCGGGAATTAGATCAATAGGGAGGACCAGCACCTGGTGGTCCAACTACCTAGACTTCGTCAACCCGCCCTGCAGAGCAAACACGGGACGATCTAGACGGAGGACTTGGAGCTACGGTCCAACCCCTGGCGATATCAACCCCCGGAGGACTTCACGAGCGGCCAACCTGAACCTGAGGGACGACCGGACTTGCAGCCCATCCTGAGGACCAGAGGAACCACCTCAAGGGATTGCAAGCGCCGCCACTCACCCCCAAGGGACTACAAGCAACTCCAGACCTAACCAGCCCACCTGACCCGGAGGGACAAGAGGACGCCGACTCCACTACGGCCCGTGGACACCCCATACCTGCGGTAGACGAGTCCAGGGGTATGTTAACACTGTTTCTGTTTAACACCTCCAAGGGTTAAGGGGAGAAAATTTAAGTAGTGGGGGAAGGATTTCTGTAGGGTTCAATTACGTTTGCCTACACCAAAGCGTAAGCCGACAGGCAGTAAATTATTCAGATGAGACAGTCATAATAATTGTAATTGAATGATATAATAGAATTAACTGTTTGAGGGAATGTAGTCTGGATTGTTAATTTAATTTAAAAATACATAAATTCGTAAGTCCATGTTATGATCATTGTCCCGCATGAATAGTGATTTTGAGTTGATATACAGTAGATAGTCTATATAGATTAAATGAATAAATATTGCGTCGAACATATATAAACAATAATTATTGGATAATTCTTGAGAGGGATAGAGTATAGCAACTAAGGCCATTTGAATGTTTGCTTATATCTTGGAAATATATGTCAAATAATGTAAATAAAATCGTACGGTCACTATTAGGTTGTCCTAGGTAGTAAGGTTGATATATTATTGTTTGTTTGTCAATTTTGATTGGAAATAATTGATTGATTATTCTTAAGTATAGCTTGTTATCAAATATATTATTTCACTGGTTAGTGTAGACGTTTTGCATATATAAACTTATTTAGCTGATTCTTAATGTGACGTTATATAATAATTTAGAGGATTGTGATTTAGTAGTATAGGAGTTTGCTGTCGTTTGTTGTTAATAATATTCTTGAAAATATTGATTCCCCGGGCTGTATATTAAAGCCAATGTTAATAATAAATTGAGTGAAGATTGATAAACGTATAATTATAATTCTATAATTTGTGTTGTCTAAATATTGAATGAGAAGGGTATATTAAAGGAGGTGTATTGTATAAATAGGATAAGATAGTTGTAATATTTTGGAAGGGATTGTAAAGATGAAATGCTGTAAAAATAATAAATTTTTGTTGTACTTTCACCAGTGTCAATAGTTATTCCAGGTCCTGGTTTCCTACACTAGCTAAGCGAGTCATTAAGTTAAAAATTATTTTCATTAATTATATCTAGTCCCCCAGAGTCTTACGTATATTTTAAACAATTTTAAGTTCAGAGGAAGTAAGAGTTTGTTTGAGGGAGAAAGTTTTACAACACAAACTATAGTTTAAAAAAAAACAATATACATGGGGAGAAAATTCTTGAAAAAGATTCCTGATCACATAAAGAGTTTAACTGATGGTACTAAGATGAAAAAAGAATTAAAAATATATATATATGATAAACAATCCCATTTACTCGATTGAACAGTTTTTTCACGTCAAAAAAATGTCGTAATTAGATTTAGTTTAGTTTTATTATTAGTATATCATATTATATCAGTATATTTCTTGATGCTATTCTCATCTGTTTGTACAGTTTTCCATGAATAAAGGAGTTTTTGATTTGATTTGATCTAAGTATATTCTTAACAGTGGCAGAGTCAAAGAATTAATGGTTTAGAAAATCTAAAGATGGAGATTGAAAAAGTAATGTATTGATATTGTGATGAAGCTGCCATTAGTGTGCCACTTCTCAATAACGCTTGTGCACATTTCTTTCTCGAGCGAATATATTTAAAGAGAAATCCCTTTCTCGAGGCAAATATATCCGCTCTGTAAGTCATCTTATTTAGTAAGCAGTTTCAATCACTCCCCATTCAACAAGGTGGGCCATAAGTCACTTGACACTAGCACTCAGCATCAATTTGACTCTAGTTGTAAACTGTGAGTTGTGTGTTACAACAATACTGTTTTGAGGTTATGTTGAAGTTAATTTTGGTTTTGTGTTTTTAATTTGGTAGGATAGTGAAATATTTTAACTGTAAACATTAAATAACAAAAATTTTAAACTAATACATACTTTCGCTATGCATATTTTAAAATGACTTGGAAAAAACAAACACCTATATGAGTTTAAGGTTGTATATTTTTACTGTTACATTAAATAGCTTAGCATTCTGAAACTGTTATTTTTTTTAAATAAAACTCATTTAAGCACATGATTTCTGTGTAGACACTGGAGAAAGAGAGTGAACAAGGAGACGAACAGCTTAGTGTTCAATTGAAAGTTTTCATAGACCATAAAGAGGAGGACTATTATGAACTGATTCAGAGGTTTGACAATGTTCGGTTGGAAGTAGACGATGTCAACGATTGTTTTGAAGTGGTCAAGAACTTGGTAATGGATTCACCAGCTGAACCCTATTTGCTTTCCATCTTACAACATTTGCTGTTCATAAGGGATGATGCACTTATCAGGTAAACACATACAGACATCCATAATTCAATTCAATTCAATTCTTTATTAGTCACGTCAAAGAGACAATTCTCAGAGTAATGTATGACATATTTTAAATATAATCTATCTACATCAGGATACATTATTATTCTTAAAAATAAACTTAAACGTGGTTATATTTCTTGTATCTTGTATGGACAATTGCTTATTAGAAAATGTAATCTAGTTTTAAAAATAGGAAGATTTTTGCTTTCTTTTATCTCTTCTAGTAATTTATTATAAATTGTAATGAGGCCCATTTTCATAGAGTGTCAGTCTATGTTTGGGAAATCTAAAATCCTTAACCCTAGTCTCATATTTATGATCTACACTTTCTGTTGTTTAAACAGTTATTTGTATTTGTAGACAAATTTTGATAGCTCATAAATATATAATGCTGGCATTGTTAAGACTTGTGGCTTGCAAGAAGCTCTATTGTTTGATTTGGTAATAATTGTTACATCTCTTTTCTGTAGTTTGAAAATTAACTCTGATTGAGAAGAATTACCCCAAAAAAATGATGCCATATATCGGATGAGGGAAATAAAATATCCATGGTATACAATTAGGCATGTTTTGTCATCAACACTATCACAAATAATCCTTAAGACAAACAATGCTCTGCTTAAACGAAAATGTAGATCACTAATGTGGGTTTTCCATTTGACATTTATATCAACAGTTACATCAAGTAATTTTACAAAATCAATAGTTAGAAGTTCATCCCCTGATATATCTATTGTAAATTCATCGTAATTATGTCCAGCTGTAAAAGATAGATTAGTTTTTAAATTATTCAAGTATAGTTCATAGCGGAGTTTCCAATAGACTGGGTCTTCTTTTACAGAGGCCTCTCCACCATCTTCTATCTACATATCTTTTCTCTCTTACTTAGTCTTCTCTCTTTCAACATCTTTGTTTTCTTCATCTATCTATCTGTCTTCCAATTACCCTCCTTCCATCCATTTTCATCTGATGAACCCTTCTTGGTACCTAAATTCTTCCATCATTTTCACATGCCCGAATCACCTCAGACGATTCCTCTAATTTTATCCAATAATTAATTGCTCCTCTTAAATTCTTGTTCTAATTACTTAATTTCTTATTATGTCTCTTCTGGTCACTCCTGCTCTACTTCTCAAAAACTCTTTTTGAAAGCCTGGTATGTACGAGGGCTATCCAGAAAGTAACAGACGGTTTGAAATAAAAAATTAACCAACTGAAATAGGAACATTTTATTATATACATTTAAAAGCTACACTTTTAGGCTATTTTTCAACGTAATCTCCATTCAAATTTGAGACATTTATCATAACGTGACTCAAGTTTCTCAATTCCAGCTTTGTTGAAATCTGCCGCCTGAGATCTTAACCACTGATTAACGCCAGCGTGAAGTTCACTATCGAAGCGCTGCGTTGCGAGCCAGGTCTTCATCGCTGGAAAGAGGTGGTTGTCGCTTGGTGCCAGATCTGGGCTATAAGGCGGATGATCAAACACTTCCCAATCAAAATCATCCAAGACTTGTCTTGTACGATTGGCTGTATGGGGACGTGCATTGTCGTGGAAAAACAAAATCTTTGAGCTCAATTTTCCCCTACGCTTGTTTTGTATCACTCGCCGTAGCTTCTGCAATGTTTCACAATACCTCTCTGCGTTGATTGTTGACCTTCCTTCGTTCAAGGAAATCAACCAGAATCACACCCTTAGCATCCCAAAAAACCGTTGTCATAATCTTTCTCGCTGACAGAGTTTGGAGACATTTTCTTGTTTTTTTTGGAGAATGGGTGTGCCCCCATTCCATAGACTGCATTTTTGTTTCACAATTGACATGCTTCACCCATGTTTCATCACTAGTAACGATACGATCGAGAAGTTCGTTACCATGTTTGTCGTATTCATCAAGGAAAGTTAACGATGCAGCAAGTCTTTGTTTTTTGTGATCTTCCGTAAGGATTTTTGGAATCCACCTGGCACAAAATTTGTGGTATCCAAGCTTCCCTACAACAATTTCATGAAGTAAACTTTGTGAGATTTGTGGGAAATGTTCTGAGAGTTCAGTCATTGTGAAACGGCGATTTTCACTATCAAATCTTCAGTCCCAAGGCTAGGACGACTGCTACGACTATCGTCATGAACATTGGTGCGGCCATTTTTAAAGTCAATACACCACTGCCTTACTCTGCTTTCTCTCATTATTCCATTTCCATAAACTTCACACAGTTGGTGATAGATTTCAATTGGTTTATGGTTTTTTGCCAACAAAAACTTATCACTGAACGCACTTCACAAGTAGCGGGATTTTCAATTGCAGCACACACTTTAATTATTCAAAGTGAGATAAGCAAAAGAGGTACAGACTGCGCATGACTACAGCTCGATACGTAATGAACGCCAGAGTGTTTTGACACCAAGATAGTGGCTGTAGCCCCGCCCACTGCCACACAATTCAAAAACGTCTGTTACTTTCTGGATAGCCCTCGTAATAGGGGAACACACCTATTTCTTTTACCAGGCTCTAGCTGCTTTAAAAAGTCTCCCTCCAGCCTATCTTGTTCATTTATTTCTTTGTTGATTATGTCAATCTCGTGCAATATACACCGCCAAGATACTTTAAATTGTCTACAATTTTAATTCTTCCTCTTCTAACATCAGCTCTTTCGATACAGTCCTTCCAAAATCTTTTATGATATTCAATATTGGCAAATCAGTATTATACCTATGCAATTTTTTCATTAAATTTTTTCACACGTCTTAAATATTGGCACTATGTTGTCCTTTACAATCACTTAATATTTACATACTATTTACGGTTAGTAAGACGTCTCTGTTTATATTCCTGTTTGTTCCAGGCCAGCCTACTACAAGCTGATAGAAGAGTGTGTGTCACAGATAGTTCTGCACAGAGGAGGCTGTGACCCAGACTTCACCATGACTCGCAAGTTCCAAATTGACGTTCAACCTCTCATCGACACACTTGTTGGTCAGTCATTTCTGTCCCCAGCAGTACCCAAGTTTTGATTTAGATAAATTCTATATAATACAAGTGAATGTCTCACAACACAAATTTATTACTATTTTAGTACAAAATTTGCAAATTATGGTGATAGATTTCAGTAAACCACGTTTACCTTCCGCAGACCAGAGGAATTCAGAAAAGACCTTAGCATTTATAAATAAATTGAAATCTATATTGTGCTCATGTTGGTAAATTTTTTTATTGAAGGAAATAATTCTTTTCTGTTGCAAAGCGAGGTGTACGCTGCCCAAAGTGAAGCCTGGTTACTTGAGTTACCTTAATTGGGTATTTATCAGATTCCCGCCATTCACAGATGAATTCTTTTGAAAATTCCTCTGGCCTGAGGTTTACCGAAATCTATCACCATAATATTTGTACATTTTGTACTTGTAATAAGTTGTGTTGTATGACATTCACTTTTATTTCTAATCAACACAAAATCGCAGTTAATTACAATTGTTTTTACTAAATAACACAATTTCATTTCTCAAGTTTTGACTAGTTTTTATTTTTATGTACTATGCTGTATATTATTATTACATTTTAAAAGTTCTACATTTTTATGATATACAATTTTACTAGATTAAAATCAGTGCTTAAGTAGAATTTTCATAACTTAAAAATTACTAACTATTTCAATGAAGAAAATGTTCGTAAGATATTTCTGCGCTCCATGTTTTATCAACATTAAGGTTATACAGCATGTTCTTATTGTGTTTTATATATCCTAAACACAAAAGTGACTTTAAAAGCGGGCTTCATTACTAAATTTTATAAAGTAGTAGCTGATCAAAATTTAAAGTCTTTTATTTTATAAATTTGTTCAAACTCAAACCAATCGAAGACTCATGTGATACCTACTGTACTAAATGTCTTTTATTCCACACAAGTTAATTAACTACTTTCCATTAAGTACCAGCAATATTTAAACATTTTCTGTACAGACCAAATGAGTTATAACATTGTTTTTTATTGAAAGGATACTTTATATATGACTAAACAATACTGTTGAAACATAGTCGAAGATTGTACTTTCATCAGATCAGTGTGATTACTCAATAAGAATTGAGCTATGTAGTGCCAAGCAGTACATTACTCAATAACAATTGAGCTATGTAGTGCTAAGCAGTACATTACTCAATAAAAATTGAGCTATGTAGTGCTAAGCAGTACATTACTCAATAAGAATTGAGCTATGTAGTGCTAAGCAGTACATTACTCAATAAGAATTGAGCTATGTAGTGCTAAGCAGTACATTACTCAATAAGAATTGAGCTATGTAGTGCTAAGCAGTACATTACTCAATAAGAATTGAGCTATGTAGTGCTAAGCAGTACATTACTCAATAAGAATTGAGCTATGTAGTGCTAAGCAGTACATTACTAAATAAGAATTGAGCTATGTAGTGCTAAGCAGTACATTACTAAATAAGAATTGAGCATTGTAGTGCTAAGCAGTACATTACTCAATAAAAATTGAGCTATGTAGTGCTAAGCAGTACATTACTCAATAAGAATTGAGCATTGTAGTGCTAAGCAGTACATTACTCAATAAGAATTGAGCTATGTAGTGCTAAGCAGTACATTACTCAATAAGAATTGAGCTATGTAGTGCTAAGCAGTACATTACTAAATAAGAATTGAGCTATGTAGTGCTAAGCAGTACATTACTCAATAAGAATTGAGCTATGTAGTGCTAAGCAGTACATTACTAAATAAGACTTGAGCTATGTAGTGCTAAGCAGTACATTACTCAATAAGAATTGAGCATTGTAGTGCTAAGCAGTACATTACTCAATAAGAATTGAGCTATGTAGTGCTAAGCAGTACATTACTCAATAAGAATTGAGCATTGTAGTGCTAAGCAGTACATTACTCAATAAGAATTGAGCTATGTAGTGCTATGCAGTACATTACTAAATAAGAATTGAGCTATGTAGTGCTAAGCAGTACATTACTAAATAAGAATTGAGCTATGTAGTGCTAAGCAGTACATTACTCAATAAGAATTGAGCTATGTAGTGCTAAGCAGTACATTACTAAATAAAAATTGAGCTATGTAGTGCTAAGCAGTACATTACTAAATAAGAATTGAGCTATGTAGTGCTAAGCAGTACATTACTCAATAAGAATTGAGCATTGTAGTGCTAAGCAGTACATTACTAAATAAAAATTGAGCTATGTAGTGCTAAGCAGTACATTACTAAATAAGAATTGAGCAATGTAGTGCTAAGCAGTACATTACTCAATAAGAATTGAGCATTGTAGTGCTAAGCAGTACATTACTAAATAAAAATTGAGCTATGTAGTGCTAAGCAGTACATTACTAAATAAGAATTGAGCTATGTAGTGCTAAGCAGTACATTACTCAATAAGAATTGAGCATTGTAGTGCTAAGCAGTACATTCAAACAAACTTTATGAGTTGTGTACTGGTGTCCAGAATAAAGTTAAAAAGTTTTTATTTGTATTTTGATAACAGTCATATAATCTGACCTTTTCTGATGTTATATTATGTTATCTAGGTTAGGTTAGAAATGGTTACCTGTTCTTTTAGTAACAAATAATTTTGATTGCTTTGTATCTATGGAACAATTTTCTGAAATGGCTGACACATAACCTAAAGTGTAAGTTTTTCAATATTTCACGAACACAACTGATCTTAAGGAAGCAAAACTTGTGAAATACTTGTGAAATCAATACTCCTTAGCAGAAAAAGGCCTCTTCATTTCTTGTTAACAGCTAATCTGAATGTAACGGATGTTACTTTTTAACTAAAAATTTACAATTTTTTCTGTCTTTCTATGCACATAAATCTATTTTTTTACCACCAAGTGACCTAAAAATGTTGTGTTAACAACTGTGACAAGTTTGATTACATTAACTTAAAAGTACAATAACTAATCTTAGAGTGTAATGGATGTTACACGATTGTGAACTTACTGCATGCAGTCATGAACATTTAACGAAAAGTCAGTTCTACTAGGATGTCTAAAGAAAAATCATCATTATGCCAGTGATCTAGATCAAGTCTCATTCTTATATTCACTAATAAAAATTGATAAATATTAGAAGGTTGTTAACAAAAAAATAGTAAGTTCTGTAACGGATGTTACACACATTTTGTAACGGATGTTACACACATTTTGTAACGGATGTTACACACATTTTGTAACGGATGTTACACACATTTTGTAACGGATGTTACACACATTTTGTAACGGATGTTACACACATTTTGTAACGGATGTTACACACATTTTGTAACGGATGTGACATATTTTTCATGTATCATGACTTTAAGAAAACTACTGTAAAGTGCAATTTTAAGAACAAATATATATCATCTTAATGTATTTGTGCATTTAAAATATTTTTCAATAACTAATACTAAAGAAGTTTGCAGGCCTCATATTTAACAATTTTGTTTTTGGATTTTTGTGACATCCTTTTCAGCAATTGAAACAAGTTTATTTAAATGTAAAAATTGAAATGGAGAATAAAACAAAGCAAATGTTTTAATTATATACCTTTATTTACGTTTATGTCACACTTATTAAAATGAATAGGCTGAATAATTCATTTTCAACTGAACAATTTTACGAATTTGTAAAATGAGTAACCTCTTAAAGACTTTTCAAAATGCAAACCAAATTTAAATGTATAAATTACTATAATCTCCTTTTTCCCTTTTCTACAAAAAGAACTATCTTTGATGATTTGAATTTATCAACAAAACAGCCCATATCTAAAGAGGAATTTGATACATTACATAACATATTCAGCATTGTTTTGTCATAAAAGTGTATTCTGTAATGTTTTGATATTAAAATAACAAGGTTTTAGTAGCATCACTTTCTTTTCCTGTTTGTCAATACTATACAATCAAAAGAGTAATGTTACAATAATATGTTTTAGAAAAATCAAAAATTGAAGTTGAGAGGCGGTTGGAGGAAATGGAGAGGAAGCTTGAAGAGGCATTAGCAATGAGACAGGAAGCAGAGGCAAAGCAGGTGTTAGCGGAAAAGGCTCTCCAAGAATATGTTGCATCTGGAGGAGTCCCAAACAAGGTAAGTCACATTAAAACGTCTCTCAGTAATTATATTATTGTCGGTCTCAAGAAAGGATTGGTGACAGTAACAATGCATTTAACTGAAACTGAAAATTAGCCCAGAACAGATGATCAACTATTACTTATATGTTTCAATCTGCCCAATATGAAAAACTAGACAACACATTTCAGATCGAGTGATTCATCTTCAGGTATCCTGTAGATTCCCTGTTGTGCTTTGTCTATATTATGATGATTGATTTACACAGGACACTAAACACCAATAATTCATAAACGTCACTAAACAGTATTGAGTTCCAGTCTGCCACTCGACCACTGGACTTGTATCGTTGTGTAACAACATGTTATTTAATTTTTAATATAATCCTAATATATGTATAGTGACGTTTGTGAATTATGGTGTTTAGTGTTATGTGGATGTGTTAAACTTAACACATTCACATGCGGCACATGGTGTGGCGCAGAGTAAAGTGCGGAGCTGCCTTGCTTGGTTCGGCATATACCTATTTAAACATTTTGACAAGTAAAATCGATTTATGTGCAATTCATACAATATTTGTAGTTCATATTTTGGCATTTACAATATTTAATTCCCTTTAACCCACCGGTTCATTCCATTCAATTATTTATTCATCAGAAGCCATAATAGATAGATCTGTTTTTCTTGTTACAACTTCGAACCTTAAACTTACTGTCTTCAGACTCGCCAAAACTGATATTCTCCTAAAATAATCCCTCATGAGGGTCCAGCGATCTTAGAAAAATTAGAATTAACCTAAATATCTAAAGAAAAGTAAAAGCTTCATATACACTCAATACATCTTGTACAATACATGGACAAAAATAAACTAGCCACGCCAATACTATCGGAATGAAATGTTGTTTATACTCGTCCGACCACACTAACACCACGTACATGCTCTCTCCCCCGATGCTAACCTCACAACACTGGCCAACAAAGGAGTAGCGTGTGTAGTAGAAGTAGCGCTATACTGACCCAGACGGGTGGCACGCTTCACACTTCGCGGGAATTTTCATTGCAACACTCGACTGAAAACAAACTAGTGCTAGGACAACCTTCACTCCTATATGGCTGGACGCCCACTGACCTGCCGTGCGCGCCAGCTTAAGATGGTGGTCATATCCTCTCTACTTCCCACACATTGAGCAAACAGAGGTTACTTTCCAAACAGCCCTCTTATATACTGCTAAAACTGTGTAAATGATTCTATTGATTGGTTGTAAAGTTCATTTCAGTATATAATTTTACATTCACAGAATGTAAATAACAATGAAATGAACTTAAACGCCAGATGAAAAAAGTAGAAAGTTCTGGGACCAAATAATCACTAATGAAAAGTTGATAGCATTTTTAATTTAGAAAATGGGATCATATGTATAAAAGTAAAAAAAAGATTATAAATAATATACTTAGTCTTCACTTGAATTCTTTGTATGCCATGCATTACTAATCAATATATAATAAAGTATTTTGTTTTTAGGGAAGCCTTCCTCCTCCACCACCAGGGCTATCTTTAGGGCCAAGACCCCCTCCACCACCCCCAATGCCAGGAGGGGGCCCTCCACCACCACCAGCTATGCCTGGCATGGGACCACCTCCTCCGCCGCCGCCACCTGGCATGGGCCCACCTCCTCCGCCTCCACCCCCTGGAATGGGCCCTCCACCCCCACCTATGGGAGGATTCATGATACCTCCCCCTATGAAGGTTTCTAATGAACTACCTCATGGCTTGAAGCCCAAGAAAAAGTGGGACTATGAAGGATTAAAACGAGCTAACTGGAATACTGTAAGTCACACATATTGATAGGAGAGCTGTAGACGTACAAGTAGATAGTAGTTATAAACTAAGGTATAGTGCATGAGAGATTATAACGAGGTAACTGGAATACTGTAAGTCACACATATTGATAGGAGAGCTGTAGACGTACAAGTAGATAGTAGTTATAAACTAAGGTATAGTGCATGAGAGATTATAACGAGCTAACTGGAATACTGTAAGTCACACATATTGATAGGAGAGCTGTAGACGTACAAGTAGATAGTAGTTATAAACTAAGGTATAGTGCATGAGAGATTATAACGAGCTAACTGGAATACTGTAAGTCACACATATTGATAGGAGAGCTGTAGACGTACAAGTAGATAGTAGTTATAAACTAAGGTATAGTGCATGAGAGATTATAACGAGCTAACTGGAATACTGTAAGTCACACATATTGATAGGAGAGCTGTAGATGTACAAGTAGATAGTAGTTATAAACTAAGGTATAGTGCATGAGAGATTATAACGAACTAACTGGAATACTGTAAGTCACACATATTGATAGGAGAGCTGTAGACGTACAAGTAGATAGTAGTTATAAACTAAGGTATAGTGCATGAGAGATTATAACGAGCTAACTGGAATACTGTAAGTCACACATATTGATAGGAGAGCTGTAGACGTACAAGTAGATAGTAGTTATAAACTAAGGTATAGTGCATGAGAGATTATAACGAGCTAACTGGAATACTGTAAGTCACACATATTGATAGGAGAGCTGTAGACGTACAAGTAGATAGTAGTTATAAACTAAGGTATAGTGCATGAGAGATTATAACGAGCTAACTGGAATACTGTAAGTCACACATATTGATAGGAGAGCTGTAGACGTACAAGTAGATAGTAGTTATAAACTAAGGTATAGTGCATGAGAGATTATAACGAGGTAACTGGAATACTGTAAGTCACACATATTGATAGGAGAGCTGTAGACGTACAAGTAGATAGTAGTTATAAACTAAGGTATAGTGCATGAGAGATTATAACGAGGTAACTGGAATACTGTAAGTCACACATATTGATAGGAGAGCTGTAGACGTACAAGTAGATAGTAGTTATAAACTAAGGTATAGTGCATGAGAGATTATAACGAGGTAACTGGAATACTGTAAGTCACACATATTGATAGGAGAGCTGTAGACGTACAAGTAGATAGTAGTTATAAACTAAGGTATAGTGCATGAGAGATTATAACGAGCTAACTGGAATACTGTAAGTCACACATATTGATAGGAGAGCTGTAGACGTACAAGTAGATAGTAGTTATAAACTAAGGTATAGTGCATGAGAGATTATAACGAGCTAACTGGAATACTGTAAGTCACACATATTGATAGGAGAGCTGTAGACGTACAAGTAGATAGTAGTTATAAACTAAGGTATAGTGCATGAGAGATTATAACGAGCTAACTGGAATACTGTAAGTCACACATATTGATAGGAGAGCTGTAGACGTACAAGTAGATAGTAGTTATAAACTAAGGTATAGTGCATGAGAGATTATAACGAGCTAACTGGAATACTGTAAGTCACACATATTGATAGGAGAGCTGTAGACGTACAAGTAGATAGTAGTTATAAACTAAGGTATAGTGCATGAGAGATTATAACGAGGTAACTGGAATACTGTAAGTCACACATATTGATAGGAGAGCTGTAGACGTACAAGTAGATAGTAGTTATAAACTAAGGTATAGTGCATGAGAGATTATAACGAGCTAACTGGAATACTGTAAGTCACACATATTGATAGGAGAGCTGTAGACGTACAAGTAGATAGTAGTTATAAACTAAGGTATAGTGCATGAGAGATTATAACGAGCTAACTGGAATACTGTAAGTCACACATATTGATAGGAGAGCTGTAGACGTACAAGTAGATAGTAGTTATAAACTAAGGTTATAGTGCATGAGAGATTATAACGAGCTAACTGGAATACTGTGTCACACATATTGATAGGAGAGCTGTAGACGTACAAGTAGATAGTAGTTATAAACTAAGGTATAGTGCATGAGAGATTATAACGAGCTAACTGGAATACTGTAAGTCACACATATTGATAGGAGAGCTGTAGACGTACAAGTAGATAGTAGTTATAAACTAAGGTATAGTGCATGAGAGATTATAACGAGGTAACTGGAATACTGTTAAGTCATCAGTATAGAGAGGATACAATAGTTAGTTGTTGAAAACTAAGCCAGAGTGCATTTTAAATGGAATATTGTAATGTCACCTGTTAAGGTGGCCGTTTCGCAAACTGCCAAGCCAACGCTTGAAACAGCCCCTGTAGTAACAATGCAGTTTTACCTTCAGCGGGCCAAAATATGCTTTTCTGTTTCCTACTGTAAGGCTTGTATTTATTAATGTAACAAGTTTTGGAAATCTTGTTTGGGAGTTGTGGTGAAATCTTTATGAATATTAAAGCTCCATTGTAGCGGACCATGAGTTGATATAATGGTTTTTTTTATTGAAAATCATTAAGTACGTTATACCGTGAAAAAGTATTTAAATTCTTAATTTATTACAAAATTTACTCAACTTATGGTCTACTATAACAAGTCTTCACTTTTTAAATGACACTTCAAGTGTTATGATACGATTATTATTACAATCCGAATCGTAGGAATAGAAAGCTATGTTTTGGCTTTTTTCACGGAAGGAAATGACCACCTTTAGAGGAAAGCTATAAACGTAATAAGTTAGTAGTTACAAACTATGGGAGAGTGCATGAGGGATTAAAATGTGCTAAGTAGAATATTATATGTTGGGGTGTGCAAGTAGTGATTTTTTTAGTTCAAGCCAAGTCGAGTAGTTGGTATTTTGTTTCGAGTATATAGAGTATTTTCGAGCGAGTTTTTGGAAAGGTTTCCTGGTCATACAAGACAATTTTAATTCGTAGACACCATCCTAAGCCTTTGTTAAGTTTTGCGTGATTTTTACTAATGTCAAAAAAATATGTATAATGAACACATATCAACTGAATATATGTGAATTGAACACAATAATTTTGTATCAAACTTAATATTTCATAAATAAAACCTTTTATATCCTTCAATTTTCAATCTTCCTAAATTTTTACCTGACATTGTTTAGTTTAACCTTTTTACTTTAACTTATGACTAATATGATGTGAGAAAGTCTAATTCATTGAAACAAGTCGATTATGAAGATTATACCTGTTGACACATATCAACAGTTTCCACTTAAATTTCCTATTTTCCTAACTATAACTGAATTGTGAAGCGGCATTAAAAAAAAAAATAAAAAGGTTGGATAACTTTTTGCCACCAAACAAAAATTTGAAATATTTGCCTGAAATGGGTCAATAATTGGCTATATTTTCACGAGATATGCTTTTTATTCTGTGGAAATCACAGATTTTACCAAAAAATTAGAAAAAAACAAATGGAACAACTTTCAGCATTTTTTTTTACTTATTTCCATTAATTTAAATTATATTTAAATCATATTTTTTAAATTTCATTTGTTTTTTAACACTGAATACAAATTTGAAAACTAGTTAGATCCTTAACAATTATTTCTGAAGATATAGCGGAAAAACTACTTTAGCAGCGAATCGCGATCAGCGTCCATTACGTGATCATTATAAACACCAACTATAAATCACAAAAACAAAAGTCACATATATTTCTGCCGTAGAGACGGCTGGCAGGCCATTCTGTAGGCCAGACACCTGAATTTAACGCAAATTGCGATTTTTGTTAAATAAATAGAAAATTAGGATAAGTTAGGTTAAGTTTGTTTAGGTAAGTAAAAGGTACCTCTTTTGGGCTGAAAAAATAGTTTTTTTGGAAAAACAATTATATATTCGTGTTTAGCATAAAGAAACGTGTAAAATGAAAAAAAGAATTGTTGAAAAATAACGATTTTCATTGTTATTTTCAGAGCAGGCTTAGACTCTGAAATGTTTCTGGAGCACTACTTGTTCCCTGTCTCTGCAATGGGTTGTCAATATCTTCAATTTCCATAATTTTATAAGTAAATTATTTCAAAATCTCACTATTCGCTACAACTCGCCACATAAAAATCTCCAAGCCTACTCATACTCTGCATCAGATTTTAAGTTACTGATTAGTATTTGTTGTGATGTGCAAACTTTTATATTGGCCAGTCAGAAGCCAGTTAAAGAGTTAGTTCATTTTATCTAGTTTCTTCATTCTCATTCTATGTAGAGCTAATCTTGGGTAGTTTATTCCTTCGTCCAGTGTAGCTGTAAACACGTATCCTCTTTCTAGCGTCATAAAGACATTATAATAAACAGCACTTCTAATCTTTTACGCAATTTTAGGTTAGGTTACAACTGAACTGACTGAAGACTCGGTCATCATGTGTGATTGTTACCTTCCCAGCTTTGTTGCTTTGTTTTTTATTTCTCAATTGAACTAGTTTTTAGTTTATTTTACTTTTGACAAACGACAGTTTGTTAACTACCCATCCCAAAGCGAATGGTTTCATTCATAATTAAGCATATCAAACTTAAAGTATAATTAAGAATGAAATATAACCAAAGGAAACATACAGTTTTCATTTGTGTAACTTTTAAAACTGTTTATTCTTAAACATAAATTAAGATGTAAATCTAATATTTTGAGAAATACAACAACTTAATCGAACTTCGAGTAGTTTGGGTAGCTTCAAGTTGAGCTCGAGTAGTAAAATACACAATCAAATACTCAAAGTTTTGAATATTCGCACACCCTTAACTATAAGTATTCCATTTTAAGAGGAGAGCTTTAGACATACAAGTAGTTAAAAAATAAAGCAGAATGCATGATTACGCATGTCTAAAAACACTCTCGTGTATCTGTTCTTTTGGCATTAATTGCATGAGCAGTGTTCTGTTATGTTTGGATAAAAGGAAGACAAGAAAGTTAAATGGTCCAATTCTTAGGCTGTTCGACGAGCTTGAACATTTTTAAAATCTATAATATATGAATTATATTTTATTTATGATTATAGAAAACAAGTAATAAGTTTTGCTTTAAAATCAAAACTATCAAAGTGAATAAATAATTTAGCTTTTATTGTGTCTATTTGTGTTTTCAATGGTGACTCACGTTAATTTAAGATTTCCAGCAAATCTGTTACTATTGGTAGTGATATTTCATTGTTAATCAACACCACTACAGTCAAATTATTATTATGTTTTTAGGTTTGTTTTTAATACTTGTAATTTGTACTATGTTTAAAATAGAATCGAAAGGGTTTCCTAGACAAGACAGGGCCTTCTATATCATGTTCGAAGGTTTTCTTGAATGGAAATTGGACTAATGGGCATCTCTGGAGTAACTAAAACTTTCATCAATTACGGTGCAACGGTCATGTTGACTTATTAACAAAGTCATCATGAGTAGCAATATCATATTTTTGTACGGACATGAAATAGTATAAAGCTGACCGCTTTAATAATCTTGTTTACTGTTTGCGTTCTTCCGCTATCGTATGATGAATTTTAGAAACATTTACTTTATTTAAAGCTCTTGCCGTTAAAGAATTACAGTATTTTAATGTGAGCCTCCCTTTTGTTTACTTAAGATATAATTTTGTCATTTATATAATCCTTCTTAAAAAATGCACCATCTTCTTAATCCAGCTTTAGGGCACCATGTTTTTTCGATATCTCACTACTAGACGATTAAGTTGTTACTGAATTCTGTTTTTCTCATTGTGTACAAATTTTCTAATACCTTTATTACTTTACTATATTCTCTTCAAAGATATTTTACCAGGTTAAATGAAAATACTTGTTTCTTTCAGATTAAACCTCAAAAGTTGTCAGAAAAATCATTTTGGGTCAAAGTGCAAGAAGAGAAACTAGCTTCATCAGACATTCTAAATGGACTTGCAGCTAAGTTCTCATCAAAGCCACCCGTTAGAAAAGTGGATGATGTGATAGACAAGTAAGTCTCAACTTTAATATTATTAGCTCTATATTGATAGATTCAAGAATTACCTGCTATAGGTTATATTGACAACTTTTTAGTAACGGTAATGTTTTTAAATTGCAATCATCATTACTCTAAAAATTTTTCTATATAATTTTTTTTCCTGTTAGATTTACAAAATGTTTAAGTATTTTTTTCATGAAACCTGTGTACTTATTGTAATAATGAACTCATTACCAAGAGTAAGACTTTGACAGTAATTATATTTGATCAACATTGTTTCTTAGTTGGGCGTTTACAAAAAATATATACAAGTACTTCCAAATTACGACTTTCCAGAAATTAGTTTGTTCGATAACACAACCTCTATTCATGATGTTTTGAGAACATGGAATAATATTGTGATGTATAGAGAACAGATTTATACCCCTCATAGGCCACCACCTTTTTAACAGATGAACTTAATCATTAAATTTTTTAACCATAAAATGAGACAGCTAGTGGGTGAGTGATCTAAGGCGTCAGGACTTTGTACCTGAGTTAGAGATAGCTGAGGTTTGAATCCTAGTTTTGACTGTTAGCTTTATCAATACAGTAGAACGTCAATAATTCGGACGTCAAAAATCCGGATCGTCAATAATCCGATCATATCTAAGTAATACGTAGATATGTCTTACATTACGGAAATGTAAATTAATTTTTAAACGGAAATGGATTTTGACATTTTTTACTTTACATAACTGTTATGGCCGGATTTTAATCCGTTCAAACATTTAGCTTTTTAAAATTAATATTCCATATTTTGTTCTTGTAGCAAAAAATTAAAACATCGTACCATAAAAAATTAAAACGAATTAAGGACATAGCTGCGAAAAAACGAACTACTACTGCAGTTCAAAAACCTATTACACATTTTTTTAAAAGCTCAAATAGTGTTTGATGTTTTTACTGTATACCTGTTGCTACAAACAAATTACAATACAGTGTTTGAACATAAAATATGTTTTTGACTAATTTCACCTCTAAACCCTTTATTGTGTAAGAGAAAATATAAAATTTTAAAATGTTTGTGTACTTTAATCGTGTATACTGGCCTTTTTAAGGTAATTTCGATAATCAGGATAGTTTGATAATCCGGATGGAGTCCGGTCCCAATTAATCCGGATTATTGACGTTCTAATGTAATATTCATTTTGTACCGTACTGGTTCTCCCTCTTACTCTGTCTGATAATTTCTCCACACAGATCAATAGTCTATGGGGAATGGGTAAAGTATGGTTATAGTGGAAACGGCCTCTCCTTTTAATAAAAAAAACCCTTTTACCATTTCAAGCAAAGTCTTAGTTCTTATTTTCATTTGATTATATATATTAAATACATAATGTCAATACCATTTATAATTTATTATTTATATTATTGATAGGTGTAATAAACAATATGGCAGCATTAAAATTACATCAGTTAAATATTTGTTTATAATTTCAAAGTAGGCTAGAGTTTTATGTGTAGTCTTTATCTCATGAAATCAGTTATGACCCACTCTAATGTCTTTGACTTCCTGAACATTAAATCCTGATAAGGAGCATTCAAAAATATAACTGGCAAAGGGGATAAGAAGTAATAGGAAATGCTATTTACACTGTCTTCTTTTGTCTTTTAAACAAATATAAAATAAGAATACATTAACGTTAGGTTTGTTTATTTTTAATTTTACACATTTGCTGTATAGAAAGACATATTTCAGAGTATAATTATAACCTGACACAATGTTAAAATAATAAATTGTGACTAAAGGCTGGCTTTGTTGTGACTGAACAACATGTATAGTAAACATGTTGATCCCAACAATATGAGCCTGAAATCAAATGATAAAAAAACTTTCTTATTTTCTAAACTATGAACCGTTTTTAGTACAATTACATCTCTGTACAAAATTGTATTGTATAACTTGAATCTATTTACTTATTATTGAAAAAGTAAATTTATTATTGTTTTATTAAAAAAAGGTATTTACTTATTATTACTTTACTTCCAGTTTTTTATTAAATCTCTTTGTTACGTTATGTCTTTTTATGTTAGGATACATTTTATTTAAATTTGTTTTGCCTTTCAAATTTCTAGTAGGCCTATTTTTTTGCGGGAATAAAATAAAACTCTTTGATTTTATTTGTTTGAATTTTGAATAAAGAAAAAATTAATCATCTAAATTAATTTGGTTGGTTTTTCAAATTTACTATTGTCAATTTTAGATGCTTGACTTATTGGTAGAGTAGTAAATGTTTACAGTATGTTAAACTGTATGCAATTAAGTTTTGTGAAAAAATATCACTTTAAATTAGCATTTTTCTTTACTTCTTAAGCAATATATATTTACAAGTTCTTTTTATACTTAATTAATGAAGTACCAGGTAATGATTGTTAAAAAATACAATGGTATTACAAAAATGTGTGCATGAGAGAAATTTACCCTTGAAAAATAATAACCCCGAAGAATACAGAAATATTCTGCATCCCCGTGTATTATATTTCTAATTGTGTGATTAAGGTTTTGAATTAAAAAAATCTATTAGTCCTTAACTAATAAATCATGTTCATTGATGTATCTCTGTTATATGAGGAAGTGTTTTATTGGGGTGTGCGGTGCAGCACATTTTTTTTTTCGATTCGATGCAGCGATGCGATTCAAATAATTTTGATTTGATGCGTTATGATTCGATGCAACTCGATTTGATGTGCACATAAAGAATTTATTGTTTTTATTAAGTTTTAGAAGCGGTTGACTAACAATAATACCTTTTGTTACAGGTACTGTATTTTGTTAGTACAAAGAAAATCATTTAAAACATAATTTTTTTTATTATATAAATGTTAGCTAGTTTTTGTTATTACTGTATATGCAACAAAAATATAAAAATTAATTTTGTATCAAAGTTAGAAGGTCAATTAAAAATAATATGAGGAATGTAAGATGACGGGATTCACAGAATACAGTAGGCCTAAAGTACAATAAATCATGATTATTTTAAAATAGAATTTTATGGCTTAATAAATTTGTTAAGCACTAAGCATGCTTATGTAATTAAGTACTTAAGGACAAATATAGGATAAGCTAGTAATAAAGAAAGTTGATGGCTCTGTATTAAATTCATTAAATTTAAATTCCAATAGTTGTACTTTGCTGTTTTGGGAGAGTAACTGGTCAAAATTATAAAAATTTAATTTGTTTTAGTTAAAATAATATATTTCACAGACAAAAAGAATGTATAAAATAATGGAAAACAACTTAATTATTGTTATTCACCATCATAGTTGGCAAATTATCACAGAATTTGTAAATAAATAGTATTATATCACAGAATTTGTTCAGAAGAAGCATCATTTTAATTGAAGTATAACAATTCATTATTATTTAGCTAATATACTAAAATTAGTAAAACAATACCAACAAATACAATAAAATGTAATTTATTGAGTACATTAGTTATACAGGGTTTTTATATTAATCCTAATTTAAAATATTGTCCAATAAAAAGGTGAAAATATATGTTAATGGAGTTGTTTATAATAATTAACGATTAACTATACTTTTTTTTTAATGCAAATAATTAAATAATTCCAAGTATTTTAGAACACTTGGAAGAACACACTGGAGTAGTTTCAATCTGCTCGGACAGCCAGGCGGTGATAAAGGCGATCATGGCACCATGTACCAGCTCTAAGTTGGTATGGGAGTGCCAGGGGATCCTGGAGACTCTTTGCCAGCGTAAACAGGTGAGACTCATATGGGTCCCTGGGCATGCTGGTATTGATGGAAATGAGAGAGCCGATGCACTGGCTAGGAGAGGGGCAAAGTGCCCTCTGCTGGGGCCAGAGCCGGCTCTTGGTATTCCTTTTCAAAGTCAAGGGCCGGCTCCCTCTCCCCTTAGGAAGACTCAAGGGCCATGGAGTCTAGGCGCGGTAGGCTTGGTGACAGGACCACAACCCGGTGTATCTAATCTAATCTAATTTTAGAACACAGTGCCAACGGACTAACTGAATGGAAATCGATGAATCTGAATTATTGATAAAAATGTAACAAGTTTGAATTTATAAAAGGAAACAAGACAATACTGTGCTTTGATTGAGAAATGTTTTGTTAAAAGGAAGGATAGGCCAGGTACCGTATCAGACAGGAAGTGATAACAAAAGTCACGATAATGAATGGACTGATGCTACCTGCAAAATTCGACTGTTATCAGCAATATTCGGACTTATCAGAAATATTTGGAAACACTGTTGAAGACATAATTTATTTCCCTATTTCAACTATCTAGGCAACAATTTGTATTATTTGTTATCAAATACGGATCCCAAAATAATTACCGACTAACTGAAATAGATGGACTGTATGTATGAAAATGTTCTACTGATTTGCAGTACGCTGCACGCACGTAAATTACTGTACCCATACGAATTGCTTGATGAACTTTTATCATGTTCATATCAGTACGAGTTATCTCCTGGTCAAACTCTGTATTCGTTATTGCGATATAATCAGGTTTGTGTCCGATCGTGGTCATCTCTGCCCATTCGGAACAAAATACAACTATTTCATTGTAAAATATTTTATTAAAAACACCATATTAGTAGTTCTATAAGATGCACCAATAAATATTATAGATTAAAAAAAGAAGGTTTTTCGTAGTAATTCGTAATTTTGGCACATCAGAATGAATCTGAAATATCAATATTGCTTATGTATCGTGGCAGTATTCAAAATGTCAATGCATCAAAATTAGTGTGATGCATCAACATTTTGACTTGTTCTGAATCGGATCGCATTGATTTTATTATGCTTTTCGATGCATCGCACACCCATAGTGTTTTACTTGTCTATGTTTTATGCTTACAGTGTGAATATCACATTTTGTCACTCACATTGCATACAACCGTAAGAAAAGAGGGAATTTATTTTGATATTATGCTTTTACATGTTTGAATGTTTATATATTTCATTCATCATATTATAATATTATTGAAATATTAGCTATTTCAATTAGCTAATCCTTCTGTTATCTATATTTTTCAGAGGCGGAACAATAAAGAAAGTAAAAGCTTTGAAAGTACTTGAACCAAAAGCTGCACAGAATTTGTCAATTCTACTAGGTGGAAGTCTGAAGCATCTTAGTTATGCTGTAAGTAGACATAACAGTTTTATAACTGTTTCCAAATACTTTGAATACATTTTCTATGTTTCTAGATTCAATAAACAAGTATTAACCTATCTACTGGCAACTAGAAACCTTCTGTGGGTAGACAGTTTTTTGTTTTTTCAATGGTATTTTAAATAAAACATTAACTGTCCTTATTTAAATCTGATTTTATATTTTTATAAACCATTTTTTTTAATACATCATTGTTTACAGTCTCAGAAAAGTCTGTGTTTGGTCATAAAATATTCTTTATAAATGACAACATGATGTTTTTTTTTTTTCTTCTTTTTTTCAAAATTATGAGTGAAATTGTTTTGTGCATTATGGAGTGGGGACTCTACCTAGAAAATTGGTAAAACTAGTTTGAAGAAAAATTACAAAATACTCACTCAAATTGTCAGAAGTCAGTTTTATATATCATATATTTGTTTGAAGTTTTTTAATGTACTAGCTGTACCTGCCCGCTTCGCCGGTCATAATAATGAGTTTGATTATATAATCAAAACTAATATTGTAATCTTGCTATTTCAGTCAGACTTTTCTTGTAGTTTACAAACTTGGATTGTCTAAAAAAATCTGAAAGTTTACTTTTAGAGACCAAAAATTATGGCAATCGACTCTAAATCAATTAAATGTCAGGGTTCTCGCCATGTTTAGCAAGGTCTGATGAACTGGCTATACATATGTTAAAATTAAATTTAAAATTTTTTGATTGAAATCAGTTTGTTCTCTTAGATAAAAAAGTTTCAAAGTCTAGAAAAATCTGTAAGTCTACTTTTAGAGGGCACAAATTACTGTAGTTGACTCTGAATCTGTGAAATGTCAGGTTTCTTGCCATATTGAGCCATGTCCTGTGAACTGGTCAAATTAAATTGTAAATTTTCTGATTCAAATCAGCTTGTTCTCGTAGATAAAAAAGTTTCAAAATTTAGAGAAATCTGTAAGTCTACTTTTAGAGGGCACAAAGTACTATATTTAACTCTGAATCAATATTGTTTCTCGCCATGTTTAGCCATGTCTTATGATCTGGCTATGTATGCTTTAAAACTAAATTGTTAATTTTCCGATTGAAAACAGTTTGTTCTCCTAGGTAACAAAGTTTCATAGTCTAGAAAAATCTGTAAGTCTACTTTTAGAGGGCGCAAAGTACGGTAATTGACCGAATCAGTGAAATATCGTGTTTCTAGCCATGTCCTATGACCTGGTTATACATGTGTTTTTTTGCCAGATTTTAATGTCAGATAAATTGTATATTTTCCCATTGAATACAGTATGTTCTCCTAGATAACAAAGTTTCACAGTCTAGACAAATCTGTAAATATACTCTTAGAGGCCAATTTATCTGTAAGTCATTATAACCAATTTGATTTACATGCTTAAATTGAAAATTTAGCTCTACCCAAGGATGAAAAAGTCATAGGGCCAAAGTTGTAGATCATCTCAAATCATGCACAGAAAATGGTGTTATTTTTGCTGTAGAACTGTTCATTTAGCCGTTACAGTCCAATTAGAGAAAAGCTGTTTTTGGCATTTAAAATTTTTGCACTAAAAAGGCTGCCATCTTCGATTTACTTAGAATTTATCTTAGAATTTTTCAAAATCGTTTCTTATTGCACATCTACAACATAAGAGCTTTAACTCTACAAAATTTCAGCCTAGTAGGCTTAGTACTTTTTTAGTTACAACAACGACGAATGAGTGAGTTAGTGGTATTTGCCTTTTATAGGTATAGAAGATTTCTTTTATATTGATAAACACATTATGGGGCATTTTTCAAAATATTTTTGTCACCTTGGTAACACCTTATAAATGAGCAGTTATATTTTTTTACACTTGAATATGTTTTATTTGATATCTAATTCATAGTAATTTGGCAGTAAAAGGCAGTAAAAGGTATAAAAATAAAATTAGCACAGTAAAATTTCAAAATATAGTACACAACAACCAACTAGCCTCGTAGCGTACTATTTAGGTAGCATAAAGAATGTTAGTTTGACAATAACACAAATTACCGTTAAAATATATAATATTGACTAAAGTAAAACATCTCACATAACATTTAAAGTGACATAATTTAAATAAAAACCATCGACAAAAATATAATTCATTTGCAGAAAAAACATAAACAAACCTCCGTATAATGGACAAGGCAATAGAACGGCACTGCTGAAATATGGCTATGTTACTCTTCCTCTCTTCATCATTCTCTCAGGAGGAACTTGCAAATCAAATTCAATCATTTCAGTATATTTATTCATCCACCATCAAATTATACCAATACAGTTATTATAAAACATTTTCATTACTATAGAAAGTGCATAATTAGTGGTGTTGTTTGGCTGTCACTTTTTTAGTGTGATCAGTTGTTGAGTTGTTGGTAATGTAGTGTCTACAAAGTTACCACAATTGTAGAAATATATTTGTAGTATGTTTTGAGAATGTTTACAATATTTCCAAATTTCTAAGAAAACCCAAATACATAATTAATTACAGAATATTTTCAAAGCAATTGACTCCAATAGGACAGCTTTTGCATCTATTTATAATTGCATGCAATTAAATATTTTTCAAAATGGAATTATTTGTTTTCCCTGATAGTTTTTTAATCAGCATAATATGTGTTGGTACATATACAGTGCAAGTGAATGTTACACAACACAAATTTATTACAATAAAAGCACAAGTTGCACAAATATACTACAGTACAAGTACAAATTGCACAAATATAACACAATAAAAGCACAAAATGCACAAATATATACAGCAAAAATACTATGGTGATCGAATTCGGTGAACCACGCTCACCTTCTTCAGACCAGAGGGATTAATAGAAGAATCATTGTTTTCCCTGTTATTTAAGACTTGTTACTCACTGTTCAAAACACTTTTAAAACTCAATTACATGTGTCTTTCTATATTTTTGTCACATTTTCTTTAACAGCTTCAGCATCTGCAAATCAGTCTCCTTCCATTGTTGTTTTTAAACCTGTGAACAAGAAGAAATAAGCCAACACGAGGTCAGGCGGGCGAGTAGGGAGGGTGTTCTTGTGTGGTAAAGCTTTGCTTGGCTAGGTATTCACGTACTAATAGGGATCAATGTACAAGGGCACTGTCTTGCGCAAAATCCAATGGTTTTCTGCAGATTTTTCAGGGCGTTTCCTCCCAATGCCATCTCGTAAGCACCTAAGAATTTCTGTGTAAAGTTCTTTTTTACACTGTTTGACTTTCGGGAATGAAGTCTTAGTGAATTAAACCTTTGTAGTTAAAAAAAAACCCTACTTGGTGAAGTCTCTTTATTCTTTCGTTTGCACGGGCAATTTGCGGAACTTGCTCAATGCTGTCGTCTGTGGTTGGAGTTGAAGGGCGTCCACTACAACGTCAACTCCAATGTTATACGACCTTCACAAAAAGTCTGTACCTTCATATACTTGCGGCTTTTCTTCATCGCTTCATCTCCATACATTAACATTTGAAGTGGCTCTGAAGACTTGAAGAAAAAAAACACAAAAATTTAATGTTTGCTCACTGTTGAACATTAATTTAATGTTGTTCGATACCTTGTTTATCGATGCAGGCAATAAACTATATTACAATAAGTTATGGATATGTGCAGTACAAGCTGAAATTTGTTTAATTATTGAATGTTAATATGTCAATGTTATGAATTAAAATTTCTTATTCATCCTTTTCTGAAAATTGAAATTATGTTTACAGGTTTATTAATATTTAAAAATGCCCCGTTAACATCAGCTGTCTTTTCTGAAGCAAATTACGTAACTTACTTTTCGTGTGTAATCAGAAGCTTTTTTGAAAAAAAAATATTTTGTACTTTGAATTGTTTGGTAGTTAAATTATAATCTTTATGTAATTTAAATCCTAATTGCAACTTTTTAGCAATAAATAACATATGGCTGTATTATAATTGCAAGACAGCACCATTTTTTGGGTGAAGTAGCAAGCTGTAGTAAACCCAAAAATTATCTACTGTACTAATGATCCGATGCTATCAATGCTTTACTACTATGTGTAGAGGCACTTTGCTTTGTAAACTAATTAGTAGATAGTATTTTAGCGATATAGTATATAAGTGCCTGAAGTACATCATGGTTTAATCTGGGTGGGATTTGTATGAACAAAAAAATAATATTGTAATAAATAAATAAACTTTGTTACAAAGTAAAATTTAACTGATAAGTTTGCTGCACAATTTAGTTGTTTTTAGATTTAGTAAACTTAAACTTTTGAATAGTAAAGAATCTGGTGACTCATTCAATCATTTTAACAGGAACAGTATTAATCTAGTTTTTTTTTATAATCTTTAAAAATATTTTTTCTTTACATTTTATCTTGATTTTCCGAATTATTGCTTGTTATTTATTTTCTGCAGTTTCTGAATTTATCAATGTTTATCCTAAATGTGCACTATTTAGCTTCAAGTTTACATGTTTGTTATTATTTACAATGATCACTTTATTTTAGGATGTGAAGAAGTTCATCTTGCAGTGTGACACGTCTGTGTTGTCTGACAATGTACTTGAGCAGCTGATCACGTACCTGCCACCCCCAGACCAGCTCAAGCGGCTCTCTGAGCTTAGCTGTAGTCCTGATGAGCTCACTGAAGCTGAGCACTTTGCTGTCACTGTAAGCATTCAGTTTATGTATAAAACAAGTGAACGTCGCACAACACAAATTTATTATAATAAAAGTACAAAATATTATAGTAATCGATTTCGGTAAACCAAGTTTACCTTCCTCAGATCAGAGGGATTCACAAAAAAATCGATCACCATAGTAATATGTACTTTTTGTATTTATAGTAAATTTGTGTTGTGTGAGGTTCACTTGTTTTGAATTTCTCCCAAGACAGATTATGCTTATTATGAAACTATTTCATTCTCAACATCAAGCAATAATATAGGCTATAGGCTCCACATACCTTTTTTTAAAAAACATTGATATTCCTCCTAAGAGATTATTGTGATTTTTATTAGGGATCTGCAGATTCTTGATTCCACCGATTTTCAGCACTGGAATCAGAATCGAGGATTGATTGTATAAGTCAATTCCGATTACTGTGATTCCAATCACCTTATTTATGATTTTGGTAATTGTGGTCAGTACCAATGTACGTGTATGGGAGGGTGGGATATTTAATACCAAACTACATGTATAGGTGGGTGGGTGGGTCAATACCAATGTCCGTGTATGGTTTTTTTTAATTAAACCTTTACCGAAAGGTTTGAAACAACATTTAATATAGCCTATTGGTATTGAGAATCAGGAATCGAACAAAATTTGGAATCAGGAATCGATATAAATTTTGGAATCAACCCATCCCTAATTTTTATTCTAAATTTGAAAAATTCCATATAACTCAATTTTGTATACAAAAAACATGAAAGCACTTAATTTGTTGAGTACAAACCAAATTTGAATGAAGGCTTGATATTTTTAAGACACATTCAATGTTTCAATCTTTGATTCAAACAGGAAGTTCTGAAACTGTAATCAATAGAAAAAAAGATTGCAGCCACAGAATAACAACATATATAATGAGGAACTATTCTTTGAATTCCCATTTCCATAAAAATGTTTTTCCCAGTTATTTTGACTGAAATTAAAAAAAAGTTAATCTGTTAATTAAATTATGCTTGCCTTTTATAAAACTTGTTAAAGACTGCTGCTCAGCACATATTTTGAAACAATATGCTATTTCTCAGAAAAGTCCTTGAAAAACATGTAGGTAACATAAACTTATTCCTTATTTTTATATTATATCAAGTTGTTGAAATTTTAACTTGACTGAATTGCACATCATTTTACTAAAATAAACTATTTTAGATAGCTGAAATCAAACGATTGCTGCCTAGATTAAAGTCAATGAGGTTCCGTCTTCACCACGCCGAAGTTGTACAAGATATCAAACCTGTAAGTTTACTTTTCTAATCCTATATTTGACCTATTTTGAAATACAAATATTTCAGTAAGACTAATCTTTTGAAAGGACTTATTGATAAAAGTACAAACATTTAGTGCCTTTTGGTATTGGAAGGGAAATTTAATATACATCAACATGAAATACAGAAAGAATTAAATTCACGTTAATTTCATTGCTATTTACTCAAAAAGTTCTCTCAACTTAGTTCTTCAACCAAGGAAGAATGTGCGGAGGTTTTAACTTGAATTTAATGAAACATTTCCATAACATTAATGTCAATATGAATTTACTCTTAAATATCCAGGAAAAGTCCTGAAAATTTGTTTTTAATTTTTGATATGGATTCTGTTAAGGATTTTCCTGCAATCCCAAATTAACTTGAGAAAATTATGTTTTCCAGGATATAGTTGCCGCAACTGCAGCGTGTGAAGAAGTAAAGCAAAGCAAGAAATTTGCTCAAATGTTGGAGTTAATATTACTTTTAGGAAATGTGATGAACAGTGGGTCAAGAAATGGACAGGCTTTTGGATTTGAAATCAGTTTTCTACCAAAGGTAAATGCTGACTAACATTCTTCACGAAGTTAGTATTTTTGTCAAATACATATTTAAAGTAAAAAAAATAAGGTGTCATGTTGCAGATGAATGAACTAAAAGTGTTCCCAGTTACAAAACAAGGGTTTATGACGGGGAAGGGTCCTTTTGAACATTGTAAACCTTTATTCATAAATCAAAAGATTCTGACAATTACTAACCTTTATATTTTGACAATTTTTGCTTTACACTAAATATAACTTGAATAAATTTTTAACTAGAAATAATATACTCAAACATTACACTAGACATATAAAATCTTTGGACATTCCTAATTATAAACTGATTAAAACAGGAAAGTGTTTTAAATTTTTATGTGTCAAAATTTTCAATAAACTGCCTGAATCTGCTAGACTGATTAATTTTAACAGTTTTAAGATTTCCTTATATGATTGGCTAGTTCAGAATTCTTTTTATAGTATTCAAAAATTTTTAGAAACCTCAATAAATATAACATTTGAATAGCTACATTATCTAGACCAAGTAGACTTATTCTTAAAAATAATTTTATTATACTTAGACTTTAAGTGTATTTCTATTGTATTAGCTGACTCTGCCTATGTCAATGTAAATTGATCAATGACCAATAAACATCTTTGATTCTTCAGAATCAGTCAACTTGGGTGACAGAAAGGACACCATTAGATCTCGAGTGTTAATGTTTCTTTACTTCAAAAATGAATATTATTTTTAGTATAATTATTACAAATTAGAATATAATATTTACAGAAAACCCACAACTTCAGACCAAACTATTCATTTCACATTGTACTACCCATATTATAAAAAATTAGCTGCATATAATTCTATGGTTTATATACTTTTGAACATAGCTTTCAACCCCACAAATTACACAAGTGAAGTCAAAATTATCAAATATATAGCAACAGCTAGTAGTTACAATAGTAACATGATCGATAAGCTGATTAAAAAACATAAAAACAACAAAGTCACCATGGACTAATAAAACTAATAAATAGTTTTTTAATTAGCATAATACGTGTTGGTACATATACATTATATGCTAACCATAATATTTGTGCATTTTGTACTTGTATTGTAATATATTTGTGTTGTGTGACGTTCACTATACTGTAAATCTAATAGTAATAAATTTGTTTGTGTTGAATATGAAAAAAAAAAAAAAAATAGAACACAACATGAAGAAAATATTAAATAAACAAGGAACTAAACTAACTTTCAGAACAAACAATAAAATAAATAACATCCTCAAAATTAAAAATCAAACATGTGAAAAATACAATAACACCGGTGTGTACAAATTGAAATGTAATGATTGTGACTCTATTTATATTGGACAAACAGATCGTGCTTTTAATATCAGATATTAAGAACACCGCCCCAACTCAAAACTGATCGAAGAAAGATCTATGTTTGCACAGCATATTATTGACCAAAATCATAATGTGGGGGAAATAATTTTGTGGGATCTTACAATTTTAAATATATTCCACAAAAGCAACAAATTGGACACATTATTGATGAATTCAAATTAATAAACATATGAAAATTGATAGTAATGAAACTGTTTAAATGAGAAACTATAATTTAGCTCTCATTGTATTTTTGATTCCATAATTGATAATCACAGAAAACCAGCTGATAAAATTCTAAGCACAGTGACTTAATATATCTCCCCTCCATTATACATTCAGTCGCCATGGAAACATTCGACATTTTTATTTTTTATTTATATTTTTGTGTTCAGATTTAGATAGTTATCAAAATGTGTTGTGTTCACCTGAAGATGATATTTTTATATTGAAACATGTGAGAAAACAAAACTTCACATGAATGCTGAATATTTGAACTGTTACAGGTTTTTCTAAATATTTTTTTAATATTATTCATTTGCAATTTACAATCTAAATGGTTTCTGTTTAGTTGTTTTAGGTTAGGTTAAAGTACACTGGGCAGGGAATTAGTATATTGGAGAGATAGGACATCAGCAAACTTACCCTAGAAGACAGGTTCACTAACACAAATGTTCAATGCCACTGGCACTTTCTTCAGGATAATAGTGCCACTCTCCCCCCCCCCCTCTTTCTCTCTCACTCTCCTTGCCTGAAGAAAGTGCCAGTGGTACAGAAAATTTGTGATTATGTGATTCTTTTGTATTTGTTACTATTACTCTGGTGTTAGTGGACTTGTCTTCTAAGGTAAGTTTGCTGATGTCCTATCTCTCCAATATACTAATTCCTGGCCTAATGCCCTTTAACGTAACCTAAGCCAAAATCAGCAATTCAACGCCCCTAAAATAATTTGACCAGTCAGAAGCACCAATCACCACATCCTATTTTATTTATAAGTAGTATAGCAAGAAATGTTTTTATTACAGTACTACATGTTTTAAATCCAAGAGTTAATTTTAAGTCATGAACTTAACTTATCTGGAAACGTTTCACTTCTCCTCTTTTTAGCACAAGTTTAAATGATATAAATTGTTCAGCTTTCCAGTACAAAAGACATTGAGAACAAAACAACACTACTACATTACATAGCGGACACAGTGGAGCGCAAGTTCCCAGAGCTGCTGAGCTTTGCTGATGACCTCCCACACATTGATCGAGCTGCTAGAGTCTCTACTGATGTCATACAAAAGACTTTGCGGCAGATGGAGACGAATGTTCGCAACTTGGAGACTGACTTGAACAACAACAAAACTCCACAGAGTGACGATGATCTCTTTAGCCAAGTGATGGGTGTATCCTTTACATATCATAGACATTTATTTACATATAGTGCCGCTTTTGCTACCAGTCTAGATTACATTGGGCGAAATATCTCTGTAAAAGTATAACCCTTGGTACCATGCCACATCATATTTCAATGTAGTGAAGGTGTCCTTTCCACTTACTGTTGTGTCTTTTCCACTTGGTCTTGTGTCCTTTCCCTTATTGTTGGAGACATAAATCCTCCCCTCCCCCCCACTTATAGCTCTTGAATAGCGAAGCACTAAATATGTTTTATTTAAGCTATTTATAACTAAAACTACTCATACCTTATAATATTATGAATGTAGTACTTTTTTTATCATTTCATATTTACTTCCTTTTTGTGTGCAATAAACCAAATGTGCTATTGTTGGAATACTAAATGTATGCTAGCAAGGCTAAGGCTTTGGACTGCGTAGTCCACGGTCCAAGATTCAAATTCCAACTGAGGTGACGGCTGTTAATCCACTCATTAAATGAAGTTCTCCGTCGGCTTGCAGCTTTAAAAAAACCGACACGTGAAGTTTTTCTCTAAAACATTAATTTAAATTTTTGTAAAATGATATAAACATGTTTTTCTGTAGAATCAGATTTTATTGCTAAAGTTAAGATGAGCATAATGTGAATCTATTAAAGGATTACAAGTGTCCTCGCAACTATTTGAATTGCGACCATAGGAATCTGTCCTATCCGGATCAGATTATAAGTATCCAGATCACTATGTACATTGTACTTTAAATTAAGAAATACAATCATAACTAGTTATCATAGCCCAGTATTATGGATATACCGAGGTTTCAGCAAAACTTAATGTAACCAACATCGAATGTTTTACGAGCCTAGAGGGCAGTTCTCGCACAAGTAATCCCAAGCTATAAAGAAAATTGTCCACCTCCTTCATTGACAGAGCACTGACCTACTGAGTATAAAGCATTTATCTCGGAGGATCTTTATCTAAATTATCCATACAATCAAATGGTGTAGCCAATTTTTAATAGTTTCTTAAATTTTAAACAAATTACTAACAAAAACTATCAAATGATTAGAAAAAGAGTGAGGAAACACCCAAAGTTTAAGAACGCTGTTACTGTAAAGCTACTCCTCAGTTCCAATTTTTCAGTTCCTCCATGACGTATAACGAAGGGATTTAAAAATTACAGCAATTCTATATTGAAATACCTGATAAATGAATGAAGCTTCTTTTATACTTTTTTTCTACAATCGAATGGTATAGTAAGTTTTAATATTTTCTTTAATTTACAACAAATTACTAACAAAAACCTAAATATTCATTGCTAAAAAGTAATTTTTTGATTTTTTTTAGTGTTAAGCATGTTTTTGAATAATAACCTCAATTCTGTATTTCATAAAAATAACACAATAACGAAGAAAATGAACCGTCACAGAAGTCCCCAAGTTAAAATTTAGGGACAATACCTTTGTACGTGTCTTGATTTTATAATTGTTCACTTTTTCTTTTTATTCTTGCTTGATCCTTGACAGTGTTCAGAGTTTTGTGGTAGAGGCCAGGCAACAGTGTGCCTTGTTGCTAAATATGTTCCAAAACATGGAAGCACTGTACAGTGATCTAGCAGAGTATTATGTCTTTGACAAGCAGAAGTATACACTCAATGAATTTTTCACCGACCTGAAGATGTTCAAGGATGACTTCTATGTAAGTAATTTCATATTTATACATAGATTATTCTCACTGCTTTTGCTTTGAGTCTTCTATATCTGATACCAAATTAGATTTGATTTCTCAATATTAAGGCCAATGTTTAATGCAATGTAAGATTTCAGATATATTTAGGAACATATAGTTTTAAAATTGACTGACTATCCATTAAAGATAACAGATTTATCTATCTTTAAATTAGCCCCCTTGGATCAGAATTTAATTTTATTCCCTGATTTCTTATTTAAATTCAAATAACAATTCTATTTTGTTTCTTAATAAACCAAAACCAGGATAGCAAAATCTAACCTCTTAGGGTTAGTCACTTATCCTGTAAAGCATTTTAAAATTTGAAATGCATATTTGTTAAAAAATTTAATCATGAAACCTCTTCAACTGAAGTAATGTTCAACTGCAAAACGCGGGCATCAGGTACTGATAAACACGCTGCCTAGTAGGCACGCAGAAATGAGTCAGCGAAACAGCCACCATTCTTCAACTCAAAAAAATGGTTTGGGGATGTACAGACAAATTTGTTGAACTGTAAGCCTATAATTAATTGGCTTACATCACATCTTTCTACTGTACATATTTAAATTACAAGTTAATTAGATCTTGATCTCTTTAGCACTTATGTCTTTAGCAAGAATGACATCACTTAAATTCAATTGAAAGACTGTCTTGTGTAAAGATGTAACCTACTATTAGTTGGTGGATGGGTTAGTTGGACATAATAAATAATTAACCCTATTTTTTTTTTTTTTTTTTTTTTTTTTTTACTCTTCATCCTATCAAGTTTTAATTTTATACAAGTTGACAAAAATTTAATAGTTTATTTCAGGATTTGTTTAAAACACTAAATAAAAAACAATAGTTGTTTTAATTGTTTAGTGGCATAAGGACAGTAATATATATATATATAAATTTTGAACATTCACTGATTTTTAACTGCCAGTGTTCTAACTGTAAAAGTTATTATCTAGAATTTACTCAACTCTAATAACACTAAAGAGGGTTATACCAATTTTTATAATAATTCAAATGAAATCCTCCTAATTTATGTATTTAGGAGTCAAGTTCTAAAAGTCCTCCTCTCTAAGAGTCAATTTAATTTATTTATATACTATTTTGGGCCTTTTTTATTAAATAAATTAGAATTTTAATATTGTTTCTGTTACAGCAAGCGCACAAGCAAAATGTGCTTGCAAGAGAAGCAGAAGAGAAAAGTAGACGAGCCCGTGAAGCCCGGGAGAAGGATGAGATGGATCGGGCAATGAGGGCTGAGAGGAAGCGAGCCTTGGTAGACATGACGCAAGACGCTAACCAAGAGGGTGTAATGGATAGCTTACTGGAGGCCTTACAGACAGGTTCAGCTTTCAGCCGAGATCAGCGGAGAAAACGCCAGCAGCGTCCCAGGGTCGATGGAGGTACGTAACCTATAAACTAACTACTAATATGAAGAGCTATTTAAAAATTCTTGTGTATATATATATATATATATATATATTAATACAACTCTGAATTGTATTTTATATATTAAATACAACAAAATTTCTATAGGTTGTCCAATGGAGTCTACTAAAGTGCCTTCTCTAACGTCCTCCAGTCCCACCAAACTTCTGTCAATTTATTGATTCAATTTCTTCAGCGTCCATTGGCATTGTTACTACGAGGACTTAGAGTTAGTTTTTCCAGCCATACTTCATATGTGGATGCAGAGGAATTGCCTTCAAGTGACAGATAAACCTGTGCTCTACACTTACAGAGTAGCTGGTTTTCCATATTGGATAGAATTTTTTTTATCTTTAATTTAACAGCTTTCTGTATTATTCATTCAATGTCTAGGCTCTGACCTTGAGAATTCTCACTTGTCTAAACTGGTCTTAGATGTTTGGAGTCTGAAATTCAGCAGGTTATTCAATTTTGTTCAGGTATGCTTCCAAAATGCATAATATTGAGGAGGTGAACATTTGCTGGAGGTCTCTAATGCAATTACTTTAGCTACTACTATAGCATCAGCTAACTAAAAATTAGCTCTAGTTATTAAGTTGTTTTACTTTACAAATAACTAAGCTTCGGGTAATGACCCCGTCAAGGTGTTATTTACAATATTTACATCACCAAACGTTTTCGCCAATGCTGTGATGTGGCATCCTCAGTTGTATAAAGCCCATCCCACACTCCGTGGCTGGATGTATATTTGCCATTTTTCAAAATGTAGCTTCCCAGCTTATCAAATGGGACCGTTCACACTGCAGGGCCACGGACGCTAGCGACGTCTGCTATGCTCTCCACGTGCGGGTACCATTATTGAGGGATTTTCTGGAAACGTGGCGGCCACATTTTAGTTAGCGCATGCGCAAAATGAATGAGAGAGTGCATTTGAACTGGAGCAGGTAGACAAAAACAAATGGGCAATCAATACAAGACGATAATTCCAAGGAATCAGTAAGGACTTATTTAAAAAAAATATTTTTCCTGAGATTCTGGTTGACATATATTATAGTCTACTAAAACTAGTATGGATGGACTAAAAACAAATGACCTGAGCTAATGGCTAGTCACTCCCTGTAGTTAGTGTCGTCTTTCTTTATGTCGCCATCAACCATTGCCAACTGGTTATGATTTAACCTAAAGTAATTACTGAATTTGTAATCATCTACTTCAATATCACATATCAAGTGATGGTATTAACTATATTGCTTTCTCTTCCTATTGACTGGGTGAACTCGCTCGTTTCGTGGCGTCACAGAACATAATAAAACCAGCTCGTCATCACTACTACCACTACTCCTATTGCCAACCCACACTCACAACATGGAACTTACTGAGACAACATCTTTACCAATACTGGTGGTAAAACGTGGCCTGTTTAATCCACGGCGGTGTGAATTGGTGCATGGCTAGCATAGCAAGAGTAGCGAACAGATGCCACATGCGGTGTGGGATGGCCTTAAGACTGAGTTCTAAATAACATGTTGACGTGGTCATTACCAGAAGCTTTAGTTTTACTTTTTTATTATTGAAACTGAATTGCTGCAGTACCGATAAATTCTTGTAATTGGAAGTCCCGTAGTGCCTGTAACGATTTTTTCTTTTATGAACATTGTTCACCTTCAATAACATGCAGTTCAGAAGATATAACGTTTCAAGTGTAAGGTAGTTAGTTAATCATGGGATAGCTGTTGCATGACATTTTACTTAATTTCAAAATATAGATGAAGACTTGTGTATCATTTTCTGTAGGCTCCAAATACTTACATAAAAAACATTGTTTTGATTCTTAGTTCATAATTCCAGTTATTGAGAGTATCTATAAAATAAACTGATATTTTTAGAACTGAACTATATTTTAAAATATATCTGTAAAATAGGGTAAAGTTAACAAATCTTCTCATATAATTAATATAGTTTTTGTTTGCTTTGCACTGTGTTTTTTAAGAGCATAGTTTAATTTTTCTTTAGGTACACCAAGCAATGAACTGTTCAATCGAAGGTCTCGATATATGTAGGTTTGAGCTGCTCTACATAACTACTTCATCTTTCTTGAAGTGGCTGTAGATATTGTTAGGTGATACAAGGTATTGTGTATATGTGGATAAAGAGTTGTACCACTCTCATGAGTAATATTTTGTCTGCAAGAGGCAACTAATATTTTCATGCTTGCATGGAATCCTTATTATGTTTCATTAGAAATCGTTTTATGTTGCTAAACATATATTATCTAAATACAAATGTAATAATTGTGTTATTTATGATTCTATAGTTTTAGTGTTCGTTTCAATAACAATTTTAATAACTGATTGTTGTGTGTTATTTATAGCTAACAAAGTGTCATAGTTAGTTTGTGGAATTTTAATTCTGTCAGTATAATATTTTCAGTAGAAATCAGCATATGTGCTTATCAGCCTGAGAAGATGGGTCTTCTTGGACAAAGGCTATTATATGCCCACAAAACTGAAATTTTTGTTTATTTGGTTATTCAGGTGTTAGATAGTTAGTTATATTGACATTGGGAATAGCTACTGAGAATGTGGCTTTATACTTTCATAGGTAGACATCATACGTTTTTGACTGCAAAAACACTGCTTAAATTAAAAATAATAATAATAGTGGGGCTTATTCACAATTAACACATTCTCTATTTACAATAGCTGCTACTCCATAGCCAGGTGAGAATAAACTACTAATAAAGTAGAAATCTAATTATCCGAGCCAATTTTATATGAACGACACATCAGCGAAACATTAAGAGTGTAGCTTTACTCTTATTGTTTGTTTTTATTAGCAAAACATCCGTTGCAAATATTTCAAACATAATTTATACCACAAAGTCTGTCTTGCTTCTCACAGTGTTGAACGTAAATCAGGACATCGCTTCATACACAACTATGGATGTGTGAACCCACCACCAATTCTTTCCAACTTAAAATTCCTTTTTTTTAAATGTTTATAATGTTTTTTAATGTCCTTTGCTCTCTATTTTGTGTATGTGCATGGTTTTTATGTTAAACTCTAGTCTATAATATTAAGTGTTTTAACCCATAAGTGACAAATTTATTTTATGACTAGAGTATATTTATAAACTTATCACATACATCACTGTACTTTATATTGACAACATTTTTTTAAGTTAGTTTTTGTTAGACCTTTTAAAATTCATTTATTTGTCCCTGTTATAATTTATGTTGATTAATTTATATGCCCATCTTTCGTCTCTAACGGGTTAAATTTAAGTCACATTATTTTAATATTTAGATTTTGTTTATATATTTCATTAGATTAATTAATTTAGCTTGATTAAGACTTCTCTTAGCGATGGAAATTCTCCAAACATGGCGTTTTATTTATAGTATTTTCATTTCACATTAGTTAATAGTCTTTGACCAAAATTCTTATTACGAAATAAGACATTGACATTTTAATTAACTCTTGCAGAATTAAATTCCGTATCTCATAATATGTTGATAAATAGTTTGATTTGAGCATTTTTACCATTCTTTTTCCTTTTCTCTCGTCATTAGTCATACATGTTATATCATTTAAATATCTTCCATATTAGAAGTATGTAATTTGAAGATTTATTGTAAATTGCTGTCTGTGTCTTCATTTTTAGTATGCTTATATATTTTACTGATTATATATCAGTATATAATCATTATATTATACTGAATACAGGGTGTTACAAAAAGAGTGACTCGAATTTAAATAACTATATTTATTAGAACAAGGCCTTTACCCAAACATATTGAACATTAAAATACTAACAAAAGAACGAAGTTTACAAAAATGTATCATAAATGTTCAATATGTCCTCCATGTGCAGCACGGATGACATTTAGTCGATAGCTGAATTCATTCATCGACTAGATAGATGTCATCTGTGCTGCAAATGGAGGACACATTGCACATTTATGATCAATTTTCGTAAACTTAATTCTTTTGTGAGTATTTCAATGTCCAATATGTTTGGGTAATGCCCTTGTTTCTAATAAATATAGCTATTTAAAATTGGGTCAGTCTTTTTTAAATACCCTCTATAGTGGCCAAAATATCAAGTTAATGTTAATACTGTTTTTTTTTTTTTTTTTTCATCTGTAAATCCATGCACATGTGCTTTTATGTATTTACTGGACATTTTTCATTTAATTCATGAACTAATAATTTTCCGCAGATCTAAGATAATAAAACAAAATGCCACAGGATGCAAGAAGTTATTAACCTTTGTAAATATAATTATTCTACCCACAACATTTTGATTAGCAATACAATTTTGCAATAAGTAATAAGAGTGGTGTATTTTTGCAGCGGAACGGAGAGCACAGTTAATTCGCAGCAGATCCCGGACTGGGTTAGTCAGTAGGGAGCTTAGTGCGTAAGTAAATTTGCCTACTTATATAGCATAATTTTTTCTTCTTCAAATATGTTTCCTTACAAAATCTCCAGTGAAATTTAGATTAAATTAGGTAGTAAATTAACAAAATCTGGTTTTTAACAAAATTCAATTAGAGTATGTTATGGCCTTGTTCGCAGTTGACACTTAAAACATTCACAATGTCGTAGAAATCCTAATACTTTATGATGTAGCCCATTTGCCTACAAACTTAAAAAACGTTTTTTTAATAGTAAACTACTATATAAACATGAAATAATAGCAATTAAAACAAAATAAAGCTTATTTAAAAAGTTATTTGTTACAATACATTCCTTTTATGCGTCTTGCTCCCGCCCGGGTACACGAGTTTCTCCTATGCTTCTGCTTACAGACAGAAGGTTATGCATGACGGCACTCACATCAGCAGATATTTTCTTTTCTTTTATACTAGCAGCTGATTGTATCTGTACTACGTCACCTGTAGCACTTCCCGCCATTACGTTCAGTCCTCACCACTTTCTGTTTTAAATAGAGTAAAATAAAGAATATCGTCAACTTCGTAAGATGCCTTTGCTTTATTTTGAAGTCCTTCAGAATAGCCGCACTTAAATCAAATGCCTAAGCAACACTGAATTAATGTATACCCCACCGGGTACATAACACGCTATAGTAAGACGGTGTGCTCCCTTATGGGTACACAAAATCATTTTTTTAAACTGCTAGTGTGCCCGTAGGGGTGCACGACGTCATGAACGTGTTAAGTAAGTGGATAGCAGAACCAGAAATATTTTCTTTTCTGTAAACTTTTTGTACGAATAAAATTTGTTTTTTTAGAAAAATGTTTTGTTTGGACATAAATAAATGTTGTCAAGATAAACTAAAACAAAATTGTTCTTTTATTAGAACCATTTCAGAAGTTGACAAAACACAGATAAAAATTTAAGGTAGTGTCATCAAAATCTCGTCTTTTTTCAATAATTTAAATTATTGATTTATTTTAAAGGACTTACACAAATGAGCTGTACTGAGGAAATATCAGTGATTTTTTTTTTCAAGTCTGTCTGATTTTGCTAAATCTAATTGATTTTGAGTGTTTAGTTTCGGATACTTGAATACCGACACAAGTTATTATGATATTCACTATGTTTTTTTTTTATTAAAATTATGCCTATGTGCAGGATTAGATATGTAATATCCACTAGGTACATAAGTAAGTATCAGCACCAGCCTTATAATCAGAGTTTAGATGTTGCTCTAAATTGGTTGAATTTATTTTTTTAAACAAGTTAAAATTCATAAAAGTTACCTTTTTGTAATATTGAGAAGGTTTCTACCATTTTTTTACTACTCTCATTATCATTATTACTTGTTATTGTACCAAATTTGTAATAATATTGTATCAATGGTTAGGGTTGGGTTAAGATCTGCCCAAAAAATATAGCGATTTTGGCTTAATCTTCCAGCCTTGAAACATTATATGAATTATTCTGTGTTTGATCCCAAATAAATATAAAAATGAATCTTTTATATTTTGAAAAATATGATGCAGTGGCAAAGTTTGTAAAAGTTTAAGCCGTGTAAGCCAGGATGGCAGGTCGATTTCAGTTTACATGTAAAGGTGGCTTGGCGGGACAAGACCACCGAACATGAGAGGGTGGGCTGGCAGGTCAATACCACCGTATGTGTAAATGTGGGCTGGTGGGTCAATACCACCGTACGTGTAAGGGTGGGCTGGCAGGCCAATACGACCATATGTTTAAGCGTGGGCTGGCAGGTCAATACCACTGTATGTGTAAGGGTGGGCTGGCAGGCCAATACCACCATATGTGTAAATGTGGGCTTTACTTACTTTAATGTGATAATTTTTTGGATTGGAGTGTGTTTCACGCCTCATTAGCGCGGGCGGCTGGCCGCCGAGGGCCTGACCCAAGCTATTGTTGGGAGCTCGGGTGGTGACTTAATCCTTTACCCGCCTTCCCTAAAAGAATACACTATAATAGATAATGACTTATCAACTCTAGTCTACCTTAAAATACCTACTGACAAAATTGTTGTTTAAATACTTAGCATACAATACAAAAAGGTCTTAATTAAACAAATTTTGTAAAAATTGACAGAAAAACAAATTGTTATAGTTAATTAGGTTTTTTGAACAGGAAAGCAGGCTTACTTTAGGAAAAATTCCGAAAGTGATACACACACAAAAAGGCAAGACAAAATAAAATATAACATTTTATTATTTTCTTTTTTATTTTGTAATTTACTTTTTTCTCTGTGTGTCACTTTCAAAGGACTTAACAAAATAATTTTTTTAAGCTAAGCATGCTTTCTTTATCCAATAGCTAAATAATGTATGCACCCCCTCTATTGTGAAGCACAAAATGTTACAGTTGCTAGACTTAAAGTATTAGACCAACTTAAATACCTCAGCACTATGATTGATGATAAAATACATGGACTCAGCACTTTGCCCAAGCCTATAAAAACTTAACTCTGCCTTTTCTGTGTTAAAACATTAGAACAGGTCTGCATCTCTAAAATGGCAAGGTCAGCATGCAATGCCTTATATGAAAGACGCACTCAATTTGCTTGGGTGAACTCCTCAAACACAAATATGCAGTTTTTATTTTTAAAATAAATACCATTTCAAACCTTAGCAAACATGATTCTTTACACTGTAATGCATTTTAAAAGCTTATATAAATGACATGACCATACCTTTAATTTGTAAATCTCCTCTTTCACTAAGTTAAGTTTCACTAAAACTTCAACAAACTTGTTTTTTATATTTTTCCAAAACAGTAAATATCCTCTTAAATTTATTTTCTTTTTTCATTGTGTGTCGAAAATGGAACTATCAGACTTAAGATTTAACAAAATGATTCATTTACAAAATGAATCATTCTTTAGAAAGGTTTCATCAACAAGAAGTTTTAGGGTATGAACAAATGATATTATCGAAACAATTGTTTTTGTTTTTTAAACTAATTTTGTGCATTAGGCCAAGAATTTGACCAATACAAATATGTTGCACTCAACTCTTTTAGTCCTTAATAGTTGAACCTAAATAATTAAAATAACTTGTATTGATTGGTCAGTTTTTTAAAGAAATTTCAGGGAATTTCTTATCTGGATTCTGAAAAGATGTCATAGAATAAGTAATTTCATCGCCATATTATTATATATTGGTATTGGTTAAATTGGTTTGATTGCAAGCTGTACAAAAATGATAATACTTATTGCTATATGCAGTTAACATAATTTTACAGGTGAATTACCTTTCACTCAAGGTATAACGAAAAACTAAGTTTAAAAAGTTAAAACTTAAAGATGTTCCTATTCACCATGGCACCCAGTTGAGCGCTCCAAGGAATTTAGTTCTAGGTTTCATTGCAACTGTCGCTAAAACCTGCCTCACTAATACACACACACACGTGTCTCCCTCCCCTCTCGTTTTCACTGTCGCCACCAGCCCTGCTCTGCAAAGTGTAGAAAAGTACACAACTCCCTTATTTATAGTAAACTCTGGCAATGAAGTTTATGTACTGGGTGTTCCAAAAGTAAAGTGCCAAACTTTGGGAAATTGTTATATAGGTCAAAAAGAACACTTTGTTTACTAGATATCCGCCATTTTGTTTTTTTTTTCACAACTAATCTTTATGAAACTAGCTATGCATTTTATGATAATAGAAACCTATTCTAGAAAAAAATCAACTTCGTCCAATGTAAAATGGCAAACATTTGTATTTTTTGCCATTTTCCTGCAATTTCCATTTTAAAATGGTCGCTATTTTGAAATTTTAAATTAGATCAAGTTGATTTTTTTTCTAGAATAGGTCTCTATTATCTTAACATGCATAGGGAGTTTCATTAAGGTCGATTAAGCCAACTTGGAGATAAAAATTCTCTTGTGACAAAAAAATGGTTGTGATAAAGAAAGCGTTTTTAGAATAAACATTATTCTTGATTTTCCTTTATTTTTACCTATATAACCATTTCCCAAAGTTTGGCACTTTACTTTTGGGACACCCTGTATAGTATTAATCTAATTTTTCAGCCAAACAGTTTTACTATACACTAGGTTGGTAGTACCTTTTGTCCACTATAGTCTCAAAATTCTAATAAAATATATTTGCAAGATTACTTAAGGGGAGTTATGTACCCATATTACCTTATTACCAGTTCTGCGTCAATGCCTAGCATAGCTAGATAGACTGCGTCAATACGGTCTATGCCATAAATGCCAAATTAGCCACTTTGGGTAGCCGTATCTCCATAAAGAATTTTTTTAATTTTTTCCCTCAAAAAATTATTCCTTATAAGGAATCTAAACTTTTTTTCTATTTCAAAAATAATGTTCGATTGAACGCCCTTGGAGCCCTTATTTTACCAGGTGAAATTAGGGCTAAGAAGCCGTCTCTAACACCTGGCAAATTTATCATGGTGTTAATTTGTAGAATTAAATTCAACTGAAATAGATCAACATTTAAAGATCATCAATTGGAATTAACATATACTTCACTGAAATTGCACAAATGTGCTAAAATTAGAATCCAATGTATTGTGTAGTTATGAAAACATTTTAGTTCATTTTAAGCTAACGTTGGTAAAAAATCTGTTTTAGAGAATTGATGGGATCCGCTTAATAACTCTAAAGAAGACAGCGAAAATTGTACATCGAGGCAACACCAATCCCAAGATACGAGTATTTTGGTTTGTACAGACAATTTTAAAAAGGCATTGTAGAAAAAATAGAATATGTTAAATTCTAGTTTTAAGTAGGCAATTATTTTATTAAATTATGCACAAGCATTGATACAATTATTGTGATAAATAGTTTGTCTTTAATAAGTATTTTAAATCGTTCAGTTATTTATAGTATAATTATTTATTGTTGTAATTAACTCTGTATGATTATTTATTAGGCTACTCTGACGGGTTTTAAGTTTATGCTTTTATCAAAGTTCATTAAATTACAATCGCTATCATTTTTTTCATCTGTCATTTCTGCAAGTTACCATACAGTACATATCGTTTGTTGTTTTCTAATGACTAACAAGTTAATCATTATGTATAAAGATGTATAAGTAATGAATTTATGTTAATGCGTTTCAATTAAACATTTGTAAAAAAGAATCTGTGCATGATTTATAACTTTATTTATACATTTTTAGTTGTAAATGATTTGAAACATTTGATTTTATTAACACGTTCAGTGCTAAGACAGTTTTTTCCGTTTTCACCATGTGTGACTGCATATATACAGTAAACTGAAAACTTACCCGATGGCTGAATCTTTTTTTCATAAACTCATTTTTGTAATTGTGTAGTATCAATTTATGACTGTCAGAAGTAGTATGTATATGTGGAAGGCACAACAAAATTAATTTTTATGGACATCCGTCTAGTCAGCCCCTGGTGAACAACTTTGCCAAAAAATTTATTTCCAAGATTTTTTACACCACTTTATTTTGTAACTAACCAGTTAGTAATATAAGGAATTAAGTAAAACAAATGAAAAAGATTAAAAACTACTATTATCAGGTCCATTTCTAACATTTTTTCACAATTAGTCTAGTCTGAGAAAAATTTTTCAAAACATGCTACTGAACACAATTCAGGTTGGTCAGGTCGTTTGTAGAACATAAATACAGTATTTTAAATTTTTTCTTTGCAGTAAATTGTACATCTTTTTTGTTTAATTTTATTCCTAATTTTTTGAAAAAAAAAAAACAAACCAATTAAAACAGAAACCACATTAATAAACAGAAACTGAAAACCACATCCTACTCTTTGGATACCACAGAAGTTCGGGACCTACTAGCAAGAGAATCCGGCAACTTGGGCTGGGCGAAGACTAATTTAATAATGTGAGTGAGACAGTGTGGCCGACTAGACGGCCATAAGCCACCACTAGTGACAACTGCTTGGCTGACTAGACGCCCAGACAGTCATTAGCAGTTGGACGGCTTGGCCGACTTTACGGCCACTTAGCACTGAATGTGTTAACCGTTTCTGTTGATAGTGTTCCATAATATAGCTAATTAGTGTATGATCTAATGTTGATAAAAGAATAGTACATGAATCATAACCATTTTTATTATCTGTTATGATTTATGCAAAGGTTAAACTGTTATGGAATATTTATTTATTTTAAACTATTGAAACACTCTGTTCAAGATTTTAAATGAAACAGTAGATTTGTAAGGTAAGGAGAAACATTCAAAAGAAGCACCTTTTTCTGATGCATTTCAATGTTGTGGTATTTAAAAAAGTTATTAAGAAGTGAAATTACCATGTTTATAGTTTAAAAATTATAGTTATACTTAAGAGAAGTAAAATACATTAAATTTACACAAATTGAATTAAAAGAAACAAAATTCACACTAACAAAATAAATTATTATAAAGGAAAATATAGGACTAGCCCCCTTTTACTTATATAAGATTAATTTTTAAAAATTATAATGAAATAATAACCATTATTAGTGAGAGTACAAATAATGGTTTTAACCCTATTTAATAATAATAATGGTAACTAACCCAGCCACCACTTACAGTTTGTTGTACGTCTCCACACTATCACATCTTAAGTAACTCTGAATTTATTTTATTATTGTATAAGTTTTTCCACTGAACAAAGACTAATTTTAGGGATTGACTACAAACAGTCTCCTTTTTTCAATATATATACTTGATCAGAAAGGAATTAGTTGGTTTAAAATGATTTTAAAATGTCTTAGGATGATTTAAGATTCTCAAAAAGGACTGGGTCTGAAAATATTTAATTGTCCTCTCGTTATGTTATCTTTGTAATCTAGATGTAATCTTTCTTACATTTATTCCTCCAAGGCATGTTAGTTGCTAAACATGCGCTGTTTGTAACCCTCTTGAGACTGGCCTATAATAAGCCTCGGTAAGTGAGAAAAACCTGGCTATTTTGAAAGTTTTGCAGACCTTTATGTCAATGTGTATACAGGGTGGAAACAAACAATGGAAACGCATTAACAACTTTTGTATGACTTCACTTATAAAAAGTGGAATCTTGTACATGATCATGGTTACAAAGAACATACTTTTTGACACTATTATCAACATTCATCTTTTCTGGGGGACAGCCCACGAGGAGTTGAACAAAAATCTTCGACGTAAGCCTAGGTCAAGTTTGGTATCAAATGAAAGGTCTATTCGAGAAAAATTAATTGTCGTAAAACGGACTGAAAAATATTTATGCTTTTCAGAGTAGTGTTCATTTGAATTTCAAAGTACTTAATTTGAACAATATTATTTCTCCACTATTTAATGGTTTCAAGTAAATTATTCTGATCAAAAATTATACTTTATGGAACACAATTAGTTAAAAAAATTAATTAGCAAATTATCTATGGAAAAAAATAATATTGCTGTGAAAGTTTTTCCATATATTTTTTTCACCCTGTATTTTAGTAACCATAAATCATATTTTCTTGAATCTTATTTTATTTGATAACTTTAAAATGGGCTTTAATGATAAATGGATTTTAGCTGAAAATATCATTTGGTATAGAATATTATATACCCTACGTATAACTTGTAAGCAAATTCATAAATGTTTTAATGAAAATGTCGCAGACTAATTTCAAAGACAACACAATGTAAACAGTACGTAAACACAACTTAGCATCTGACAGAAACAGCTGTTGTTTGTATACAACGGTAGTTGGGACGTGGCAAAGCATAACTAAACAGATACAGCATACAGATTTTAAGGTAACTAAATATTTCCATTAAATTTATAATATTTAGTTACCTTGTTTATTTATCTACGCTATCTCGTGAAAATAGATCAAAATATGTCATGATATAAAAAAATAATAAAATAATTTTGGAACTTCCGATACATTGGAAGTTGGTCTCAAAAGGGATACTTTGTAAAGCTGTAATTGTAATTTTAAAATAATTATATATAAAATTACTAACATTGAGCATTCATTTTTTTTTTTTTTTTTTTTTTTTTTTAATTTAAGAAGATTATTAGAGACGGAAAAACAGGCGCACAATCATAATGGAATGAAACCAGACCATAGTGTTAACTAGAGTGTTTTATTTAGTCTTGTAATCGTCATCTTTGCCATCCATCTTGGGCAGTTGGAGCTTGGTTGTGTTGTGGCTCACAAAGTGATTAGTTACCATACCGTGTTAAGGTGCTGAACGAACCAATCACTACTTAGCTGCACTCTCGTCTCACTAACGTGGCATTCATTTTTGGTGCTAATATTAAGATTCGATTAAGGATACTAATCTGATCAATAACTTGATAAGGTTAAGTTAATGCCTTAATGAGCTTTAATTGTTCGAAATTTAACCCTTCGTACGCGGTAAGCGAAATATATCGCTAGGTATTTGTAGCCGTAAACGCGATAAGCGGAATATATCGCATTCGATTGTTTAAAATCATCTAGTACATTGATGCCGCTAGAATTCGTGAGATTGTTTATTTTGTGCGTTTAAGCTAGACAGAAGGCAGTGGGATTGATATCAGCTGTCAGATGACGCATCACGTGTGTTGACAGACTGAATTTCCTGTTGCGTGCGCATCCCATGTGTCGGCCCTGCGCTGTAAGCGTATATTTTCGCGCCAAGTAAACAACGCGAGGTTACAACACTGTAGACGTATTGACATGTACGTTATTATGAGTATTATTAGTTACGACGTGTATTATTAGTTTCAGTGAGACTTGTATGACTAAATACAAATTTTGTATGACTAAATAAAAATGATATTTAGGCCTACATTTTCAAAAATTTGTATTTTTCATCTATGCTGAAAATCAAATGTAAATACATCTTTTTAACTAATGTGTGTTTTTTTTGGAATACCTATGTTTATGGAGCACATAAATAAAATTAACTCTGGAAAATTAAAAATATTTTTTTTTTCAACTATATAAGCATTATAGTAGAATTCATCAATTTTAAGGTCGCGTACGAAGGGTTAAGATACATTTGAAAAACTTCACACGCAGAATGTTTCAGTTTTAAGGAAACGTGCTTTTATGATCTTCAAATTGGCAATTGTTGACTAATCATAGTTTGCCTAACAATCGACAATACTTAGTATAAGCTTTATATTTGTGCTAATTTTGCAACCAAGCAAATAAGTTAAGTCTAGTTGTTTATTTTAACTGTTTATATTCAAGGTTAAAGTTGTATGTTGTGAAACAATCATGTCATATTTGATGCCATTGAATCATGAATGTTTAGTGAAATAAGCAAAAAAAGACAATAATATTTTTTCACTTTCGTTACCTACAATTTGATTTGAAAATATGTTCAAAACAAACGTTAAGTGCCAGTTGTGATAAATTTTAATGGAATTTACATAATTGAAAGCTACTACGCACTTACTATAGTGACAGTTTATTCAGTTATATTTTATAGTTTAAATTTGTTAGTCTAAACCTAAACAATTTTTCTTAGTTAAAAAGGATATCAAGTTAAAGTTATACCTGTATGAAAATATCTTCATTATTTAGAGCTATAATTTTTAAGAACTAGGTCAAATTTAATGGTTGCTTCTTGATGCAATCACATAACTTGTTTATTACTATTTTTATTACAGTACCTAATACTATCATTATAATGCTCTGCTGCATTAATGAAAATTAACGGAAATCAAAATATTTTTATAATGTATCTTTTGAGATTCAGTGTGTTTTATATTGAATAATTTGTTTTAATATTAATCTCAATTTCAGAAATAATGCTAATAGTTGTTTTGTTAACAATGTGTTCATTATATTGTACGAATCGCACAGCGACTTTATAAAATAATTAATTCTTTATATGTATTGTTATCATGCCAGTTTTCATAAATAGTTTGTTTAGTTTGATAAAACTTTTGTTTTACAGTTTAAAGAATCAACAATTTGACCTTAATTTCTTAAATACTGTCTAAAAAAATTATGTCAGTAAATTTATATATTTTTTTTTCTTTACCTAATTAATGCACATTTATTTTAAAATATTTTTGCATTACTTAAGAATAGGTAACACAGAGAATATTCATTGAGAGTTCTGTGCTACCCCATACGAGGTATGTCCAATGAATATAGGAATTAAGACTATAAAAACTTTATTTTGCAAAATTTAGCCAATATTGATTTTTTCTCCTTCATAGTATTCTTCATTCGCTGCTATATACTTATTCCATCTTCTTTCCCACTGTTTAAAGCACCCTTGGAAGTTTTCGGCAGTTAGGTATTTTAGTTTTCGTGCCGTTTATTGCTTTTTTGTGGCCACATTTTCCCAGTGTTGTCTCATCATCACATTTTTGCATTTTGCGAATAGGAAAAAGTCGCAGGGGGTGATATCTGGCGAATAAGGAGGATGATCAAGGACGGTGATTGAATTTTGTGCTTGAAACTGGTGAAAAATCAATGCTGAATGTACGGACGCATTGTCATGGTGAAGAGTCCATCCATCACCTTGGGTCAAATTTGGTGGCACGCGAGATCTCTTAAACTTTTGAGAGTTTCAAAGAATTGTAAGCTAAAACTCAACATTTACTGTTTGTCCTTCAGGAAGAAATTCATAATAAACAACACCTTTAACATAAAAGAAAACCAGGATCATGACATCAATCCTCCTTTTGCTTGATTTTTTGGTTCGAGGTCATCTTTTGCTTTCCACTCCTTGGTTTCTTATTTTAGCTCAATGTAATACTCGTAAAATCACGATTCACCACCAGTGATTACCCAATTGAGAAATTCACCATTGTTTTAAAGTGAATTTTTCCTGTCAGAAACACATTCAACTCTTTTCAACTTATGATCTGGTGTCAGCAGCTTGTGCTTGGGCACGGTTTTTGCACTCTTTTTTAACCCAAGTGTTCTGTTAAGATAGTGTGCACTGTTGATTTTCCTAAATTCAGTTCATCAGATATCAATCGGACAATTTTTCGTCAATCGGTTAGGACAAGAAACAGCAGACAATTAATGTTGTCATCAACACTGGTTATTAAAGACTGTCCTGGCCTTGCATCATCAATGGCGACTTGTTGGTCATCTTTAAAAAGCTTAGTCCACTTGAAAACAGATCATTTCTTAAGAGCATTATCGTCGAAAACAACTGTCAACATTTCAGTAATTTCTTGATAACTTTTACTGTACTTCACCAAAAACTTGATGTTGATTCTCCTCCTTGATTTTGATGATTGATTTTGACAATTTTTAATAAACAGTAAAAACGAGGGCAAAAGAAACTAAGACAACTGAAACAATATGTATAGCTCGACGATCCGCTAAGGCTAGACAGCTTATTGAGCTTCAGGCAACTAGCACCGTAATTGTCCATGTCATGGCTGCCAGATTGCACCAGTGTGCGTATTTATTGGACAGACCTCGTATTCTTTAAGAAATATAATTCATTAGATGTATTTGAAAGTGTATTTTTTTCTTGTTGCCCACAGTAGGATTCTCAGAGTCTGAGCTAATACATGAGTCACAGAAAAATGTATTCTTGTGTAGCTATGAGTATGTATGTATTCAATACCACTGTACGTGTCTATGGGCGGGCGGGTGGGTAAATACCACTGTACGTGTGTATGGGCGGGCGGGTGGGTCGTAGGTCAATAACACTGTACGTGTATGGGTGGGCGGGTGGATCAATAGCACTGTACGTGTATGGGCGGGCGGTTGGGTCTATAGCATTGTACTTGTATGGGCGGGCGGGTGGGTCTATAGCACTGTACGTACCGTGGTAATGTGATTTCTTTTTGAAACAGGCCTAGATGCCCATGTGATTAAATAAATTCAAATATCTTAAGGAAGGTGTTCTATTAGTAAGTATATCAACTATATAAGAGTCCTTTCTCCTGGTTTAATACTTTGTTGGCAGTCAACCTACTTGTTTTCACATGTTTTTATTTTTGCAGTTTACCACCACAGCTTGAACATACAGGGTGTTCTTTACGACTCTTTAGTTTTTATACCAACAAAATATTTAAATCCTTTGAAGACAGTTTTTTCGTTTTATACTTATAAACTTTATTGTTATGATCACTCAAGATTACTTTAACTGTTATGGTCATGAATATAGATGGTCATGAATATTTTTTTAGTAGCTGATAATAATTATGAGCCGTCAATTGTCTCTTAAGAGTATTTAAGTATGCCAATGGTCACCGTCTGTCATACTCTATGATCTGTACCGTACAAACTTTCATTCATCGTTTATTCAAACGAAAAGTCAGAATAATATTAATCTAGAAGTTAATATGTAATTTAAATTTCGATGGGAGCTAGCCCTTAAATCGCTGAGTAATTGTTTGTAATTTTTCAATTAACGCTTGACTTTTTGTATTTATATAATTTTTGTTTTCTCTAAAGTTATATTTTTTTCTGTTTTAACCAGTTTATTGCAAGGTTGAAAAATAAATATATAACTATGAAATACATTTTTATTCATCGAAATTGTCCAGATTAGTCATTGTGAAAATATTTACAATTCTATAGAATACAACTAAACTATGTAATAATAAAATAACATAATTTATAAGTTAAATAAATGAAACTGGAAAAAATATAAAGTAAAGGGCAAATTATAAAAGTTGATTACTTAAACAAGGTTAGTAATTAATTACGTTGGAACACACAAAAACAACGAGCGACTGAGCTCTGAGCGGCGTGTCGTCTGTCTTCACGTTCTGCAGATATACGCATTGAACGCTAGCGGTAACTTTGAAAATGGGAATGATTAGTAAAAAAAGTCATATTTATTACAGTTGATGCTCAGTAACCAGTTCATATGATTCATAAGGGAATGACAACCTAAAAATAGTGTTGACCTTGAACCGTAGAGCTCACTGTTACGTATTTAATGTAATCTAAGTTTATAAATATCGACTAGCATAAATATACAGATACCGCGTTGTCAATTATACACATGCGTATATATTCGGATTCCGCGTTTTAAGGATCAAGTAACCATTTATTTAAAAAATGGGTCTGAAATACATTGTTTCCAGATTTGGTTTACTAGGACCTTTCTTTATCAATAACAAACTGAGAAGGATACTTATGGTGCCTGCATTCTAATCTATTAAAACTCATTATATATACAATAATTATTTTTGTAGCTTTCATTCCTGCTGAATTGGCTAAAACATTTGTATCAACCATGTTATGTTAAGTTCTATAAAATGATGATTTTTCTTGCTAAATGAGAATAATTCCTTTTGTCTCGTAGTTTTGTTGTTTTATATCCAAATTCATTCATTTGTTCAGCAATGGTAATCAAATTCTGGCATAGATAACGTAGGTACCTACACTAAAAACCTTTTTCGTAAACATGTTATAGAAGGAAAAATTTTCGATAAAATATGTCACTTTTGTTTATTAGTTATGAACAGATATTAAATTTGGAACATTTTGGTCAACATACTATACTATTAGACAGATTTCGTATTTAATATTAACAAACCATAAAAATCAGCTTTTTCAGGAGGAATATTTTGTATTGCGCTTAATAAATTGTGAGAAACAGTTGAGTGCCTCTAATTTCAGTTTTTTTTTCCTTGGTTCTCAAAGGGTTAAATTGTAGGTTATAGTTTAGTCATCATATGTAAATGATATTCATATTCAAATGTAAATCAACTAGCCTCCTATCGTTTGAATAGTATTTTATGCAGTTGTTTTCATTTTTAAACTTCATTTTTCATTTATATCTGAGGCTTAAGCATTGTGCCACTTATCTTGGGTTAACTTTCCTGGCTGCCAGTTAAGTGTTTTATGTTAGCTGTAGGGGTTTGTCTCATTTGGTTTTATTAAAAGTAAATACAAGTTCAAAAATATATTGAGCAGAAATCAAATTTTCTACGATCATTTGTTTTTATACTAACCTTTTTTTAGTGACAAGTATATAAGAGTCAGCAAATAGTGAGTGAAAGGGTCAGACATATTAGAAGTATCAATATAAGTGCTGTTTCCATAGATAACAAATGTTGTGTACATTATAATTTCGGTAAACCGGCCTGGACAGTCCGGACCCCCTGTAATTTGGCGTAAAAGTAGTCTTAATAAATTTTGTGATTTCATTTTACAATACATAATTTATTAAAAATTAAGCAGGTCAGATTTATGAAGTTACAGCTTATATACACAACACAAAACTAAAGTGGAAATAGTTCTTGAGTAACAGTGACAAATAAAGTGTTGTTTTCTTAGGTTTAAGCTAAATACAACAAAACTGCAGTGGAAAGACATGTTTGTGATCGGGAATCAGGATTCACAACGAAAGATCAAGGTCAACGCTCTGTGCGCTACTATGAAAATAGAATTCATCAGGTGGATGAATATTCTATTTTCATCATTCAACGTATATTATCATTGTTCATTAGCGGTGGGGTAGACAGGATATTACCACTGTACATGTAAGGGTGGGTGCTAGAGTCATTAACATGTATATGTTTGGGTAGGTGGGTGGGAGGGTCATCACCACTGAACGTGTATGGGTGGTTTAAAACCTTAATATAGCCATCATAAATTTGCTGTCATAAGATCAAATAAAAGGTCAAGGAAATAGCAATATTTACATTACACTTTTTCAGACTCTCCTTTAGTATTTTTATTGAAACTGTTCAAATTTAAGTAAAAAATAAGAGTAGTAAGAACACCTTAAGAATGTTTTTACTTTAAAGACTCTATTCCAGTGTTGTTCATGTGTGAGTCTATTGCCAATATGTTGTTAGTAATTTGTTGAGCTATATGCTTATTTTTTATACATGTTTAAAAAGTTGTATACTGGAAAAAGTTGCATCCTACACACTTTATTACATCGTTAGTGTACATAGTTCATTCAGTTAATCAAAATAAGTTTGGCTCAATAATTTGTGATATAATTATCTCTACCGTTGCTGGGTGTTTTTTATCATTACATTGTAAACTTTGTATTAAAGATAGTTGTTGAAATTTTAAAACTTTTTGATGATAGTTTTTGTATTTTTATACACTGAATTTTGAATTTTTATGGATATAAATATTGAGCAAATTTATTAATATTTGCTTTTAAGCATTAGTGCATTAATTAACTACTTTTGTATGGCTTTCACAATCAAACACTTGTTGTCCTAAGTTATTACCGTATATAAAGTATATTATAAACAACTTAAATTTGTCAAATATTTAAGCATGTGTCAATTTACAAAGGTCTGTTGTAGATTTTATCAATGTGTTACGATAATACTTTTTATGAGCACTGTAAAATGTAATTTTAATTTAAAAATATTTGTTCATTCCAGTAAATAACATTTTCTTTCATTTGAAAGTAAAATAAAAAGAATTTTATAAGATAACATTTTATGTGTTAGAATTTTTAGTAAAATTTATTTTTAAGTTAACTCTTTGCACTCGAGAGGCCACTGGCAGTGACCAGTCCCTACTCCTTGACAACTCGTATTAAATGCCGTTCGAACTGTCCTTCCATGTCACACGGCCACTGTGAGTATGCGTGCTACCATCTCACGCTATGCGTCAGCCGTGTCTGCCAGTTCTCACTGGATCTGAATTGTTTTGTTGACACTGCTGAAATGGAAAAATGGGAATTAAAAAATTAAAAACACATATAAACTACATAACCTTGTTTCAATGATAACTTTAAAACTATGTTGTACTACAATTACAGTTTAAGATAAATGAAATAAACACTTGTTGGTTACAAATAATAATATTGGAAAATAAAACTTTCTTCTTTTAAAATCAAATAGAAACATAGAGGTTCTTCAGAGTTTCAGTTTTTTTGCATTGTGATATTGTTTAAAACACTGTCCAATGCACAGACCAGGTTGTGAAGTACATGTCTTACAACAAATATATGTTGTTCTCGTTCTAGTATTTGGCCACTGGCGAGCACTGAGGCAGAGAGGTTAGATATGTGGAACATAATAGCTGGCTAAAAAAGCGGGAAACTGGCAGACACTTAGTTTCAAAGTTTCTCAACAGGTTGCACCACCTGACAGAGGAATAATATTTAAAAACAAATACTAATCGCAGAACTGTACGTGGCCACTGACAGTGGCCTTACCATCTGGGACGACATTTACAACAACAATAATGACAAGTTGTCACAGAAATGGCTGTGGCCACTCACAGTGGCCATACAAATCCAGATGACATTTCTTAAAGAGCCCTCTTGAGTGCAAAGGGTTAATAATTTCCAATAAGAAGTGCTTTTTAAAGATGATTCTAAAATGTATTCATTTACAGTCCAGTTATAAAAACTTGTCAACATCTTAATAATAAGGCCTATTTTACATCACATATCCTCCTACAGGTAGCACTAAATATATATATATATATATATATATATATATATATATATCGTTTGGCTTTCAAAGCCAGCCACCAAATTAAAAATTAGTTTCAAAAATGAAATCTAAAGTCTATTTCTTCTTTGAGTTATTTATTGAAGAAGTATTTAAAAAAGAAATAATTGTTTAATTTAATTTAAAATATGTTCCTTAGTGTTTAAATATTAATTAATCTTCATTTCATTTCACCATTTCAACACCTGCTTGTCTGATTGAATGAAGACCAGCTAATCCCCCCTGAAAATAACTCAAAAAGGGCAATCATTAACTATGCGATCAATTGTTATAATTTTGACTTTGCAATGACATGGGTGATCATTTGCCATTCCCCACTTATATTTCCATTTGTGGCATTTTCCTATACCTGTAGGAAAGCGACTCAACAAAATCAATTCCTTACAACATGGTTCATTCCACCGATGACGGTCATGGGGTCTGATACCAGAAACTTGTTCGGCCGTCACAAGTTTTTAGCAAAAATGTTATTTAGATTATCTGGAAAGCTAGACGAAGAGTTGGTTTTCTAGATTTATGTCACCCTGCACATTGTGGGCTTTCTTACAAAATGGGAAAATTCAGAGTAAATGGGATCTTTTTGAACTTTCTAGCAAGTGCCTCTTTGCATTGTATATCCGGAGGAGCTATGTTGCACAACACTGGAAAACCATACTGGAAGCCATGGTTGAAGGGTTGCAATGAGGCTTTTTGCTAAACAAACAAGGATTTTGGTAGCTGAACTGTCACTTTTGTGATTTTCCAGCTGTGGCAGTTGCGAACTAAAGCTATGCAGCATATTAATTCATTATGGTTAACGGATGTAGTTACCAAGTCTTAAGTTTAGCAAAATCCTCCAGTTACATATCTCCATTCATTCTCAGACAGGTTTATTTTTTTCAATCAGAATAAAATGTATAGATTTAACTTATGCACTCTAAAAAAAATTATTACATGGCGTCAGTGAGATTCTTCAAATTCAGCCCTCAAGTACGTGATCATATTACGTGAAGCATTCACGCAATATGCCCTAGCTGCTGATTGGAGTACTTGCACCTAAAACAGTTAACCTTTTTTTTTTCTTTAAATAGAGGGGTATGATTTTGTGTCATAATTATAACTGCCTCAGTCTGACGACTGCCATTATCTTACTGTTGTAGATATTGTTTACTATTCTACGCTCTTTTTGCTTGGTGTAGTTTGATCACTATAGTACGGTTGTTGTATCACTGAACAAGCTGTTCATAACATTCCAAGCCCCCTCCATACAAGCTTGACAATCCGTAGCTAGATTCTAGTTATAATTGACAAATGTGATACAATTACTTTTATGTCACTTACACTCTATAAAATTTACAAAATTCTATTTAAGTGATTTCTTAACAGTTTTTAGTACAAGTTTTTCTTCTTTCAGCAAAAGTCCTCCCTTGTACAGCCCTAAAATTCACCTTTCGAATGGCCTCACCAATGACTTAATTAAACGATGAATTCTTCCTATTAAAAATGATGAGCTCCGGATGTTATTTCTGATGTCTGTAGCATCTTCCTTTCTTGAACTTCCACTATTTTTTAAGTCTTTTAAAAAATTCATCTATTTTTTTTAAATGACTTGATCGAGTCTGACCTGAATCATGTATTTAGCAAACTAAAAAAAACATTGAACAAGTTTGCTATATTTCTATATTGCCTTTACATAAGTATAAGTTCTTTTTGTTGTTTCATAAACAAGCTGCTTCAACATATAGAATTTGATTGTTCTACTCTAATTGATAGATGCCATGAAAGATTCTCATCTCCGCCATAGTGGATAATTGTTAGGAAATCTGTACGTAGCATTTTTAGTATTCTTAATAGTGTAATACTGCATCACTTACATTTTTTAGTCTTAATTAATACTGCCCCCAATAAAAAATGACAAAAAGTGAGTGATGTTCAGATTAATAAATGAAATGTTCAAACAACTTGTTTTTTAAGCAGACATTCTAAAAAATAGTTTACGTACTTCATCTAAAATAAATCTTTGTGCCTTTAAATTGCCATCTTTATTCAAGTGTAATGAACATTTATTTACTTCAAATGGTCATTCAATTGCATACATTGTAATTTAACATGAACAAGCATCAAAAATTCAATAACCAACTTTCGGCTTTACACAATGGTTCATCCATGAACCACTTTACACACAACACATAGATGCACTTTGTTCAAATTCAGTCAAACATCTTCAATTATAAAACATTTAACCTAACCTTCATTGCAGGCCTCGAACTTGAGTAATTTCTTAGTCTTATAATGAAAATATCAGGTCATGAAATTCATTGCATGTGATCAAAAAATACATATTTTTGTCCCCTAAAAATTGATGTCTGAAAATGGTTTATGAGGTGCTATTAAAAATTACATTATTGATTTATTATTTAAGCTGAAGTTAGTATAATTAGTCTAGTCTAGTTTTGTTAGCTTGAAAATACTGACTAACTTAAATTTTAGCCAATCTCACTCAATTCTGATTTGATCATACAGTAGAGCCTCTTTATCCGACATTCTGTTTTAACTGACCTACTCGTCCTGAAAACAGTTCTGTAATAAACATTGTCTGAAAATAATATAGTGTAATATTGTTCTGTAATGACGAAAACTTTATGTACCTGGTAATGTTTTACTAATCAAGAGTTTTGTTGCTTACTGTACTTAACTTTATATTGAGCGGGGATTTTACCGTGTGAGCAGACTACATCACTTACTTCAGTGTGTTGAGTGCCTAAAAATAGTGGTATTTTTAGGGCAGACGTTTGTAGGGAGGGGAATAGTGGTCCCGTGACTCATGCAGTCTTGTTCAGTAGTTTTCTGACCGGTCCTACATATTAGTTTTATTACTTTACGGTATTTAATACGGTAAAATAAATTTAATAGGACAATGTACAGTACAACCTCGGTTATCCGGCCTAATGTGGCGAAGGTCAAGCCGGATAAAACATAAGTCATAAGTAACTTGGTTTTATTGGAGAAACGCGTTTAGAAACTGATAACAGACAGCATGCGTAAGCGAAGCGCCTACAATTCCATGTGATGCAACACGCTCTGCAGCAATTGTATTGAAACGAACGATGTTTATCACGATCGCCAACTTTGACGCTGCTTTGCAATACAATACAAAAAATATTTTTAAAAAACAATGCTGATTGCCAAGGGTGGGTACGTAAAATGAACTGTTCCACTTCCTCCACTCGTGAAATGGACTCTTGCAGCCAGCCACATTGAACAAAAGTAAACAACATTGCCAGATTGGATCTTCAGGTGCATCATTAAATTATTATGCAGTCGCTTGGTTAGAGGGTGACTAATCTATACAACGCCTGCAATTTACGAAATGCAAAACTGAAACACTCGTGTACGATATTTCCGTTCCAAAACTGAAAGGCGCTTCCGATTAATTGTAATTTTATCTTGTAAATAATTGTTATTGTTATCCACTTTCCGAACCGGATAACATGGACTGCCGGATAAAGCGAGGCCGGATAATCGAAGTTGTACTGTATTAGGATTGTTTGTTTTTAATAATTTTCAAAATAAATTAACTGTTGTTATAAAAACTGAACAAGTACTGTTGTGTAAATCCTTCATAAAATTAATTTATGAGTACTATTTAAAGTTTTGATTATTATCATTTCCTATTATCAGTATTTTTGCTTATCTAATGCCATCACGGCTTGTTTATATCAGAAAAGTTAGGCTCTATTGTATTTGAACTCTACAACACAACTTAAATGTACTTAACTTTATTTAGATATCGAATATTCGTGTATATTTAATTATTTATTATTAGCTTCATAACTTTGTAATGATTGTATAAAACGTGTTAAGCATATAAGTTTATTTCTGTATAATATTGAAATGAAGATATGTGCATTATTTAATATTGTATATTTTTTCATTCAATCTGTATTTAATACTGTACAAAAAATATATGTATATTTTTCAATAAATTGTTACTTTTAAGAAAGTTTCTTCCTTTATTTACAGTTTCCTAACTAAAATAAAGGTAATATTATTTTTAATGTTTAATTAATTCTTTTACCTACTCTTACTCCCATGGTCATGGATACACAAGGAGATATTTGGCTTCATCAACAAGTCACCTCCACCTCTCCCTGTCCATAGTATCGTCTTCTGTTCCTCCAAGCTTCCTCAGATCAATCTTCACTTGGTCTTTCCATCACTTCATTGGATGTCTGTGGGGTCTCCTTCCTGTTGGATTGCTTCTCCATATTTCTTTTATGAAAGTGTGGGCTTCTCTTCTTAATACATGTCCGGTCCATCTCATTCTTCTGATTTTGGTTTCAGCTACAATGTAAGAGGATTTATAAATATTCCTAATTTATTTCTCCAAGTGCTTCCTTTTTGGTTGATCCAAAAATTTTTCTCAGGATCTTATTTTCAAATGTTATTAGTTTCTTTTCTGATTTTTTTTCAAGTACCCATGTCTTTGTACCATATAAAAGAATCGGTCTGATTGTAGTTTTATATACTTTTAATTTTGTTTTATGTGATAATAATTTAGATGTTAAGATTTTGTTTGCTGAATACATGCTTCTGTTTGCTAGGTTTATTCTGGGCTGAATTTCTATGTGCTTGTCATTTCTTGAATTTATAATTGTTCCATGGTACTTGAATTCATTCACTTGTTCAAACTCATGGTTCATTATTTTTAAACTTTCTCTAGCATTGTTTCTTCGACCAAAATGTACTAATTTCGTTTTGTCATCATTTATTTATAACCCTATAGGCTGTGTTTCCTGTATCAGAATGCTGGTAATTTCCAATAACTCTGCATGACTTTCAGAAATTAACACTATATATCATCTGCAAACGCTCTAACGATCCTATTTCTTTTAGAGCTCCTTCAAGGGTAATGTTAAATAATAGAGGTGAAAGGTTGTCTCCCTATCTTATTCCTGTCTTTACGTAAAACTGTGGTGAGTACTCAGTTTCTAGTTTTACCTTGCATTTTCAGTTTGTTACACTTAGTTTTGCCATTTTGATTAGTTTGGTAGGGATTCTAAAGTGTTCCATTTTTTCCTCGTATTTTAGATCTAACTACACAGTCATTTATATGCCTTCCTAAAATCTATAAATAATTCATAAAGCTTTTTATCAAATTCCCAATATATAGCATTGCTTCTTTTAGTATAAAAACTTGATCATTGGTGAATCTGCCTTTTTGGAGCCCCTACCAATTATTTTATCTAGATAAACCTCAAGTCTCCGATGGATTATTTTTGATAGAATTTTATATGAGGTATTTAGTAATGAAATTGCTCTATAACTGTTTGGATTTTGTTTATCCTCTTTTTTATGTATAGGCACAATTATAGCTTCTTCTCAATCTAAAAGCAAGTCCTCTTTTTCCCATACATGGTTAATTACTTTATGTAACTGAAAGGCTAGTTCAATTCTTCCAGCCTTCAATATTTCTGCGCTTATACCATCATTTCGTGGTGCATTGTAGAATCTTCATATAAAGTTGATAACCTAATTCTACAATGTAGGCTATCGCATTCCTATACTGCTAACAAACACAGTATAAATAAAGACGCATTAAAGTTTTGTAGTCACTTCAAGTTCTTATTCCTTTTCATAATTTTGAAGCGATCTTTTTTTTCAGATTCACCATAGTCTAAACATTCAGTGACATGCAGTTTTTCTTCAAAAGTTTTTTGCGTCTTCAATTATTTTATTCCTTGTGTTTATATTATTTTTCAGTTAACTGTGTTGTCTTTATATTCTATGCACATATGTTTTGTTTTATTGCTTTAATAATGGTTGAAAAAATGGTAGAAACCTCTTTAGCTGGTTCACTGACTCTTGCTACTGGGACTACGAATAACATTCTATAAATATGGACGGGACAAGAAATATAATGTTAAGCACAATAAAGGGATCGGGAACTGAACTCTTATGTCATCATTTTAATCTGACCCAGATGAACGGATTTTGGATGGTTGCTATTTGAAAAGTGGCGAGACCAGTGAATGTCAGTCAGTTCCTAGCAGGGTTCTAGGATAATAAAAGCAATTTCAAATGGCTATATATCGTTATATTAATTATTTACAAACTAAATAATGAGTCATCACATTATAATAGTCAATTACAACTATGTTAGTAATCAAGCATTTTCATCTATTTTATTCAATCTCTGGGTACAATTCAACTGGTGTTTTGCCACTTTTGATCTTCCAGGTTTCTTATTTTTAAATGCAGAGAAGTGGTTTTTATATCTGCTGAATTTTACAGTCTGACATAGGTATATGTGTACCAACACATATTATGCTGATTAAAAACTATAAATTAATAAAAATCAAATTTATTGGGTTAATGGGATGGGGTCAAATATTGAAGGACATCATATTTTCTTCATATAATATTGTGTAAGTTAAGTGACGTAAAATGATAAAATTTGATATTAAATGTACTATTATAATGAATGTTTGGTCAATAATAACGAGTGATCCAAAATAACAGAAACTTTTAAATGATAAAAAAAAAAAAACTAAGAATGATGGATAAAATTGTGTAATTTATAGTAATTAAAACTTGCCATTTAATAAACATTAATGGTTCCTTGACAATTATGTCCCCAAGATGGTGTCCTCCCATATGAAAGTATTCTTGAAATCTGCGGTTTAGATTCTCCATAGAACACTGCAACATCTCGGCTGGGAAACTGTGAATTTCATCTCAAATTCTCTGTTTTAACTCGTCCACAGTTCTTGGTCGAGCCGTGTACACTTTACTTTTGAAAAATCCCCACAAAAAAACTCACAAATAGACAAATCTGGTGATCTAAAGGGCTAGGAAACGTTACCGAATCTTCAGATCATGAGGTTACCAAACAGTTCGCACACAGCTTCCGTTGATGCCGTGCAGTGTGTGATGTCGCACCATCCTGTTGAAACCAGGACTCTTGAATATGTGGAAAATTGTTCACTTCAGGTTTAACGGAAGATTGTAACGTCCCCACGCTGTGGGCTCCCTAACTCGCTCGCGAACAACATTAATGTTCTGTGTCGTCCTTAAATATTCTGAGAACATTAAGTGTTCGCGAACACTACTTGGTCATCCTGTTGGTTTTTTATTTAAAGCAGAACCAGTATCTTCAAAGTTATTAATCAAACTTTTTACTGATTTTTTTTTTTTCATGACATCCTGTTGCAATATGCTAAAATTCCCTCCCTCTACGTAGCTTTCAAGTTGTCACCGGTTTTATAAAATATTTTTATGGCTAACACAGGCTATTGTCTGTTCCATAGAACCATTGTGAGTATTATTGTGACTGAAATGGCAGAATATTCACTAGCTCAAGAGCACTGTCTTGTATCAGTGACATATCTTCACGGCTACCTCTATGCTTTCGTAAAATTCCTGTTAGTCTTTGTCACCCTGTATAAAACACGGAACAGCTGAAATCAGAAGGGTACTAAAAACCAAAAATTTTAAACAGTGTTAAATAATTTAAACAGCTTCAGGAAATTATTCTTGACAATAAATGTGTTTTTTCATTGTTGTACTATAATTGCCCCTCAAGAATTCTTGAGGAAGCTTGTTGAAAAGTCTTGCTCTGATGAATGAAGGCTTCTTTTTGAATATTGCGGTGCGGGTCTGTGTAATGCAGGGAGGTGGTTATCATGGACTTACCCTGTAAAATGGTGATGGTATTTTATGTAAATAATGCTTTCTAAAGTATAAATGGAAAGAAAGGTTAATATTTTGACAAATACATTTACAAAATACCAACATGGTATTTCTGTGGCAATACTTTTGCAGAACAAATATATTTCTTGTTTGCATTAGGTAATCCCTACATTGGAACTGCATAGTTTAAAATCACCAGTGAAGATCTAGCGAATTAACGATGCATACAAAATCTACTACTCGCTCTCCAAATTCTTCCACTGTTCAATATCTCCTACCGACTGAGGTTGACTGGGCCTGTTTCATAATTAGTCCTCCTTTCTAGAGAACTCAACGCACACCTTCTGGAAAGATCCAGAGTGCCGACCAAGCAGTTTTTGATGCTTAGAACGATCCATCACAAAGCTGAATGTCTATTTATTGTTTGTGGTTGTAAAAAAAACACATTGTGTCCATAAGGGTGCTTGCGGACATTCTCATAAATGACGGGCCTTCGGCTTAGCTCGTTATATTAAAATGTCACTAAGAACAGTATGAATGTAAAATATATAGTTACAAAGCCTATGAGAGGAAGTTACTAAATGAGACTATAGTTAGCTGTGCTGGCACAGTGGTCTTGGCTATAAGTGGATTCAAAACCTACTATTTCAATTTCTTTAAGACATAGGGACTTCATCATTAAAGGTTTATTGGAAGCACTTTTAAAAGTCTCCTCCATTTGCAGGCTAAGGCCCCTATTAGCCGTGGGACACTAGAGAAAGACAGTTGCGCCACAGGTTGACAGTGGTGTAGCGGGGCATGGAATCAAATTGGAGCTATTAGCCGTGGAAGACACAGTTGCGCCACAGGTTGACGGTGGTGTAGCGGGGCATGGAATCAAATTGGAGCTATTAGGTGGGACACTAGTGAAAGACACAGTTGCGCCACAGGTTGACAGTGGTGTAGCGGGGCATGGAATCAAATTGGAGCTATTAGGTGGGACACTAGTGAAAGACACAGTTGCGCCACAGGTTGACAGTGGTGTAGCGGGGCATGGAATCAAATTGGAGCTATTAGCCGTTGAAGACACAGTTGCGCCACAGGTTGACGGTGGTGTAGCGGGGCATGGAATCAAATTGGAGCTATTAGGTGGGACACTAGTGAAAGACACAGTTGCGCCACAGGTTGACAGTGGTGTAGCGGGGCATGGAATCAAATTGGAGCTATTAGGTGGGACACTAGTGAAAGACACAGTTGCGCCACAGGTTGACGGTGGTGTAGTGGGGCATGGAATCAAATTGGAGCTATTAGCCGTGGAAGACACAGTTGCGCCACAGGTTGACGTGGACACTAGTGGAAGACAGTTGCGCCACAGGTTGACAGTGGTGTAGCGGGGCATGGAATCAAATTGGAGCTATTAGGTGGGACACTAGTGAAAGACAGTTGCGCCACAGGTTGACGGTGGTGTAGTGGGGCATGGAATCAAATAGGAGCTATTAGCCGTGGAAGACACAGTTGCGCCACAGGTTGACGGTGGTGTAGCGGGGCATGGAGTCAAATTGGAGCTATTAGCTGTGGGACACTAGTGGATCAACTCCAAATTGTGTCGAAACTGTTACCTGATGGTGTCTGATCCTGGCAACTTGCTCGTCAACATTTTGTGTCTCACCAGAGTCGCGGGGCATGACAGCTTATGAAGTCCATTAGCCATACGGCAACTGTGGCGCAACTTACTGTGCATGCATACACCTCACAGTCTAGATCATGTACCCAGGAAACAAATGAAAGTCAGTCTGTCGTCTCTCTTCTGGTTATAAGAACGTAGCTGAAGTACATAAGAAAATAATTCTTCAAATGAAGATTTGGACATCCGAAAATAGTTAAAAATTTTGTTGTTATCAGTACAAAGATCTTCAAATAATGTGTAAAGCCGTTTGCTTTTCTTTTTCATTCAAAGGACCAGAAGAAGAAGGTCCGCACTACTCAACACCATGTTCGACACTGGCAGACGACAGAACATACACGATCAGCTCTATTTTGTGCCGTTGCGCCACTGTGTCTCCACAGTTGCTCCACTGAAATGTCCCACGGCTAATAGTGGCCTAAGATGGAACATGTATATCATCCTGGTTAGTGGACTGGAGGCTAAAAGTTGGAAATGCAGCTTGGTTGTTTCTTTGCTTACTATAAATTTTTCCATTTCTTTATAACCCCACTAGAATGAGTTTTGATGTAATATTCTGATACCAGTTTTGAAGTCCACAGCGTAATTATGCATTTTCTAAAATGTGTTACAAAAATCAGGCAGCTTGTATGGACATATACTTGAATACAGGTGCACGCAAACTGTGTACTCATGGCTAACTGCCTTCTGACCAGTGGCCTGGTGAAATATCTTAAGCCACTGGGGCAGAGTGAAATGAGGCTTTTCAGCCTCCTCCCCCCTGTGTAATAGACTTGTAACAGTAATACTAAATCGCTCTCAAATATTACATAATGCTGTCACCAACCCTCCCTCAAATTCTTTTCGTGAACATTTTGATGTATGATGGTCATTTTTTAGACTTTGTTCCTTTACTTTCTAATGGTGGAAGAATGTATTATTAACATTAGGTTTGGACAAACCGGTGGCCGAACGGTCTAAGGCGTCAGGTCTTTAAGCCTGTGTTAGAGATAGCGCAGGTTTAAATCTGGCCTAGACTAGAAGATTTATCAGTAATGTTCATCTTGTACTGTACTGGTTTGCCCTCTTACTCTGTCTGATAAATTCTCCGCACAGATCAATATACTAAGGGGGAATGGGCAGAATAAAGCTAAGAAGGAGAATAGCCTCTTATTTATAAATAAAAGCTTCATGTATTTATCTGGCAGGTTGATTGATATTGGCGTGCCAAACTTCTCTGTTTCTTAATGTTTTTTTTTTTTCTTTTTCCTTGAGGCATTATAATAACTTAACTAACATGTCTGTCTCAAGGCTTTTAAAGCGTCTGCAAAGGTTTCACATTTAAGTTAGCAAAGATTCAGATCCTTTTTTTAATATAGTTCTCAGAAGCTTATCAGCAATTGGGCCCTCCAAGAAAACTATTCTATCCTGTATATGAGGCTCAAAGTAAGTGTGGTATGCTCAATGATATAGTATAACTTTCAAAGCCAGCTTCCAAACTAAGAGGAGGAGTATTGAAAAATTAAAAATTATACTGAAAAATTCTGAAGTGAAAAAGTACTTGAGTCTAAGTCTTTAAATATTGATCTCCCGTCAAAGAGCTAAATCCACGTTATTTAACCTTTCAACATCTCCTTCTCTGACTGATTGAAGACCAGCTAATCCCCCATGAAAGGAACACAATGGGCAATCATTAGCTGTGTGATCCATAGTTTGAATTTCGACTCCGCAATCACATGACTGATCATTTCTCATCCACCTCTTATATTTCCAGTAGTATCTTTCCTCCCTCGTGTTTCTAAAAAATAAGCAAAGTTAATTTCTGAAATCGATAAGCACTCAAGAAAAAATTCTGTTTTGGGGTTATCTTCAGTTTCTTAAAATTAACAATAAAGGAAGGACGAGAAGCAAATATTAACAAAATATAATGATTAAAAAAACAAAGATAACTCTAAGAATAGTAAAAAATATGGCTAAAGAGGTAAAATATTTAGAATTAAATATTAACAATACATACATACTACATTAATTCTTAGCATTATCATTCTTACTCACATATACTCCTATTTACATTATGAATCATTCACACTATAATTTTCAGAAGGTCATCACAATCATTCACATTAAATAACACTTATTTTAAGGCTTTCAAACAATTATTTAAACTATTATATACTCTATTATATACTGGATTTATTAAAAACCAGATTAAAAATTCTACGAGCAATCCAAGTAAAAGAAAAATTACAAATAATAATTATTGTTTTTGGAATTTGAAATAGTACACATCATAAACGATGTCTATCGTTTTCTTTGAATTAATTTCTAAGCTTCCTAAATAAATCTTTATTTGCCTTTTTGACATTATACATGTATCAGCAACGTCATGTGTACAGTTCCTACTATAGTCAATAATTACACTTATAAATCACAAAAAACAGGCAAAGCATTGAGTAATTCAAAATAAAAAGTTTTTCAATTGGTAGAACTCATCCAGCGAATAAAAAAAATCCAAGGTTAAGAGAGTAATCTCTGGGAAATATGTTAAAAAAAGTGTAACAGTTTTGACATTATGTATTCCTACTATATATGCACAAAGGGACCTCAAAACAAAATTTGAATAAAGAAATTTATTTCACAACAAAAGTGTACGGCAATGGTAAAATTTTAAATTTATTATTCATTTGGACATTATTTTATTAAATATAAAATTTAATATATCTTGACGTTGTTCCTTCTCCTCAGTTACAGGTAGACGGCGGTTTTCAGCTGTCACTGCTCCTCACTAAACTAAGTTGACATTTATTGGTGTCCAGTTCTATTAGTCATGACAAGGTAAATAACTTACGAACCACACTGCTTCCAAGAACTTGACGTTGCAACTAACCTCATCTCGAAAAATTACTGACAATATTAATAATAATATGTTTATTGCATGGTAATATTTGTTTCTTCAGAATGCAATGTGTAGGTTTGGACTCACCAATCTTGATAAAGACATTGTGACATCTATTTCAGCAAAACTGTGATTATGTGGAAGTCTTGTCATTATTTTTAAGATTTAACTTACAACGATGTTGAATATTTTAATTTAAAACAGCCCAAGTTAGATTTCATAAATGTTAATTACTTGAAATTTTAAGAAGATAGAGATAATTTTTAGTAAAGGTTATTTTTAAGGTTTGAATTAATAGAGAAAGCTTGTTACTTCTTAGACAACATTTACATATTTCCAACTTTTATTTTAGAAAGATATTTAGCTGTATCAATTGTTATAAGCAGTGTGTTGTACATAGTGGAAAATAAGTCCTGATACTACTTAACCCTTTGGGGACTGAATGACTATATTTCGTCATTTACGTTTTTTCCCTTGAGGACCGAATGATGAAATATGGTCATTACTAAATTTCACGTTAAAGACCAAATGACAATTTCCTGTCATTCGAAGTTTGTTACATATAACATCCAATTTACCGCTTACGATAACTTGTACGTCTTTAGCATGATAAGCAGACATTTGAGAATGTTTTTTTTTCTACGTCTGGAGGCAGCTGTTGTAATATAACGTCAATGAAAAGAACTAAAAATAATATAAAGAGTTAATTTTAGCAGACAAATCTGACATTATTAACAAAATTTCATGTTATAATTTTTCTATTTTAATCCGATTGTTATAATTTTTTATGTGTTTGTAGTTGATTAAGTTTGGACTTCAACAGCACAGTTTCCGACATGTAAAATATTTTTTTGTTTAAAAGCTGTAAGCATACAAAAAAATAAATAAATAAACTTTAAAACAAAATAAACTTTTTTGACAAAATATAAATATTTAAAAATTATGAGATTACTTTTTGGACATTTATTCGGATAAAGTACTCAATTACAAACATTTTGGTCAAAGAAGTACCCTTGTATCTTTATTAGAACATATTTTATAAAGACTTACGCATCTCCAAATTTTCAGCTTTAATATTTTACATGTCAGACTTAAAAAGTGAGGGGGATAAATGAGTTAAAAAAGTTAGCACCTTTTTTTGTCCTCAAAGGGTAAATATTTTCTCAACCGTTTTAGATAAAGAAATGAAACTCAGCAAACAAAACCAAGATATAAAATTTTACTTTTTTGGTGCAACTGTATAATTTGTATCTCTTGAAGTACTAACCAAATCTTTAATACAAGCATATATAATTATGCATATCAGATTAAAGGTCTTTGTTTAAAGATCACAGAGTCACAAATTTAATCTCAAATGGACGACTAAATTGGGGAAACAACAGCCATTGGAAGTGTGAATTAGATTGCCATTGGCTAAGCATTGTAAAATTGTGGAAAAGCTAAATGATCATTCAACCACTTTAGATTCTGAAAAGCTTTATAATATTTACAAGTCACAAAAACCAACTAATAAGACATACCAAGTGGGCTGCTGCAATGCCTGGTGGATGGCCCACTAGGAGTAAAAAGAACATTTTTAATTAAGTCAAAGGTTACATTTACATCAAGTTAAATGTGCCTATTATTAGAATAAAATTCTGCAAATATAATGTCAAAAGGATTTTTTCACTGGAAAATAACAGCAAATTAATTTCAGATAATTGTTGCATTTCAAACGTCTACCATATTTGACCCAGTTGTTCATTAGAGGTAGGGTTGCCATACATTTTCATATTCAAATACAGACACCAGATATACTGGGGGGGGGGGGGGATTTTACAGTGATGAATTTTACTGTCTTTTAAGAATTTATATACAATTTAGGTTGTTAAACTGGGGAAATAATACTAACGACTTTGTAATACATAATCTTATAAATATTATTACAAATATATTTTAATTTTAAGATTTCAGAGCAATACAAAATTAACAATAATTTTATTTTTTACTTTTAAATTTTGTTTATTAAGTTTAAGTTAAGTTGGCAGAACTCAATAAATTTTTATAAATCTCCTTGAAAATGTTAAGGCATCTCTTGTACTAATTTTACTGACTGAAGGCTGAAACCAGTCATATTTTCTGAAGAGATTATTTTTAAGTAAAGGACTATTCTTTATGATGGCATTCAGCACATGACATATCACTGTTAACTTTGGTGCTCAGATAACATTGAAGATTGCCAGACAAAGTAATACATGTTTGTCTTTTTTACAATAATAAATATTTGAAATATGTTTTTAATATTAATAGAACAAAAAATACGGACATCTTTCTGGTTTTTTTCTTTATATGGTACGGACACAGAATGTAAAATACAAACAGTCCGTACAAAATACGGACATATGGCAACCCTAATTAGTGGTAAAGTTTCCTGCACTGTGTTCTTCGATAAAGACCATCAATTTGATATCAACATTAACATATGCTTGTATTAAAGTGTCGTTAGACTCCCAGTGGGCCGTCCCCAGAAAGTCATATAAATTGAACAGTTACGGCTAAAAGTACAATTTCAGATCATGTTTGTGTGTGATGAGTTTAGTCCCTTTATCTGGAACAGTTGAGAAAATGTAAAGCTGTTTCAGGACTTATTTTCCACCCTCTATTTAAAAGACAATGTTTTGCTATTTAACAATGTTAAGCATTGAGTTAATGTGAGAAATTAAGATAATTGTTTGTATTCAAAACATATGAAAAAGATCTTGTTATGTAATTACCTTTCCACAAGCAACTACGTAAAAAAATATTTCAATAGATTTTCTTGATGAAATCTTAAAACTTGTTTTTCTAAAGAGACATAAAACTAAACAATATTACTGTATTTATTTACCAACCGTATTTCTCCTAGCAAACTATTATTTCTATTGCATACTAAAAATATTGTCATAGAAAGTATATTTTGAAATAAATATGTTGTTTATAATTTATTATAAAATGTTATAAAGTATAAAATGTTGTTTATAGTTTTATATACAATCCCCTTCTCCTTAACATTTTACAGCTAACTTTTAAGTTTTTACCTTTAAGACTAGAAACATACCATTTACTTTAATACGTACATTAAGGGTCACAAAACTTGTATAGTATAATTTCACACGACACAAGAAATAAAACATTTCACGAGATATGTCTTCAATTTCCACCGTAATTAACCATTCAGCATCCAAAGTGTTTTTTAGTTGAACATGGTTTCTAGATTCTTGTTAAAAGCAAAATCTGAACATTCCTTTAGTGTGGATTAAATAAAATTTATATTTGATGGTTAATTTAATCACATGGTTAGTTGTTTCTTCTCTACACAGAAACGTTGTATTTCACAACACGTGTAAGGTTATGACAAGCTTAACAACCCAACTTTGCTAAGGTCATAACAAGCTCAACAACACTGCTAAAGTCATAACAAGCTCAATAACACTGCTAAGGTCATGACAAGCTCAACAACACTGCTAAAGTCATAACAAGCTCAACAACAGTGTGTTGGTCATAACAAGCTCAATAACACTGCTAAGATCATGACAAGCTCAACAACACTGCTAAAGTCATAACAAGCTCAACAACAGTGTGTTGGTCATAACAAGCTCAATAACACTGCTAAGGTCATGACAAGCTCAACAACACTGCTAAAGTCATAACAAGCTCAACAACACTGCTAAAGTCATAACAAGCTTAATAACACTGCTACAATTTAAATGCAGTGTTAACAACACAATGACAAGCTCAACAACACTGCTAAAGTCATAACAAGCTTAATAACACTGCTAAGGTCATGACAAGCTCAACAACACTGCTAAGGTCATGAAAAGCTCAACAATACTGCTAAAGTCATAACAAGCTCAACAACAGTGTGTTGGTCATAACAAGCTTATTAACACTGCTAAAGTCATAACAAGCTCAATAACAGTGTGTTGGTCATAACAAGCTTAATAACACTGCTAAAGTCATAACAAGCTCAATAAACTGCTAAGGTCATGACAAGCTCAACAACACTGCTAAAGTCATAACAAGCTCAACAACAGTGTGTTGGTCATAACAAGCTTAATAACTCTGCTAAGGTCATGAAAAGCTCAACAACACTGCTAAAGTCATAACAAGCTCAACAACTCTGCTAAGGTTATAACAAGCTCAACAACACAGCGTAGGTCATAACAAGCTCAACAACACAGCGTAGGTCATAACAAGCTCAACAACACTGCTAAGGTCATAACAAGCTCAACAACACTACTAAGGTCATAACAAGCTCAACAGCACTGCTAAGGTCATAACAAGCTCAACAACACTGCTAAGGTCATAACAAGCTCAACAACACTTCTAAGGACATAACAAGCACAACAACACTGCTAAGAACATAACAAGCTCAACAACACTGCTAAGGTCATAACAAGCTCAACAACACTGCTAAGGTCATAACAAGCTCAACAACACTGGTAAGGACACAACAAACTCAACAACACTGCTAAGGTCATGGCAGGCTCAAAATACATCTAAGGTAATAAAAGGCTCGATAACACTTCTAAGGTCATAACAAGCACAACAACACTGCTAAAAACATAACAAGCCCAACAACACTGCTAAGATCATGACAAGTTCGACAATACTTCAAAGGTAATGAAAGGCTTGACAACATATCTAAGGTCAAGATAGGCTGGGCAACATTGCTAAGGTTATGGCTGGTTCAACAACACTGCTAAGGTCATGATAGGCACGATAACACTGCTAAGGTCATGGCTGATTCAACAACACTGCTAAGGTCATGGCTGGTGTAACAACAGTGCTAAGGTCATAATAGGCTCGATAACACTGCTAAGGTCATGGCTGGTTTAACAACACTGCTAAGGTCATGGCTGGTTCAACAACACTGCTAAGGTCATGATAGGCTCGATAAGACTGTTAAGGTCATGGCTGGTTTAACAACAGTGCTAAGGTCATGATAGGCTAGATAACACTGCTAAGGTCACGATAGGCTCAATAACATGTCTAAGGTCAAGATAGGCTGGGCAACACTGCTAAGGTCATGGCTGGTTTAACAACACTGCTAATGTCATGATAGGCTCGATAACACTGCTAAGGTCATGGCTGGTTCAACAACAGTGCTAAGGTTATGATAGGCTCAATAACACTGCTAAGGTCATGATAGGCTCAATAACACGTCTAAGGTCAAGATAGGCTGGGCAACACTGCTAAAGTCATGATAGGCTCGATAACACTGCTAAGGTCATGGCTGGCTCAACAACAGTGCCAAAGTTATGGCTGGTTTAAAAACAATGCTAAGGTCGTGACAGACTCGACAACACTTCTAAGGTCATGATAGGCTATTGCCCTATAATTCTAGTCTAGTCATATTGCCTTGTGAACTGCCTTGTCCGCAAACAACTGCTTTCAGTCTTGTAATTTGTACTTTCAAGTATTACATAACCTTGTTAAACTAAATTTTATGCGAACCATTTTAAATCTACATTATATTAAATCTACATTAAATCTATATTGTGGATGTTCTATAATACTATTTCCATCAAGATTTTTCACTGATTTGTGATTTAAAGTTTGTGATAGAAGTAAAAAAGTAAAAACTATTTTGAAATAATTTACAGGTAGGTATGTAAAAGTAAAATTTTATCAATTTTGTGTTGAACACTTTTAACTATAGTTTGTCTTGGGGTATGTATAGTGTTTCCAACTGATGGTTCATATCTTGGGGTATGTATAGTGTTTCCAACTGATGGTTCATATCAAATCTAGCAAGCAGTATACATACTACTTCATATCTCACATCATAATACAAATTGATATTTAAATTAGCCAGGTTTAAGTATTTTAACGAAAACTTCTTTATCCAAAAATCTGTACAAACTTTGAGTTTTTGGGAATTTTTGTGTTTCGTGTTTTACATATCAGCTGCTGCGCTTAAACTTTCATTGGTTGCAAGAAGCTAACATTATAAAGTTTTAATGTAGATCTTTCTATTAGGTTGTTAATGAGAAAAGAAAATCTAAGTACAGTATGTGTGCGGAAAAGTAATGAATTGACTTGTGAAACAGTTAAGAAATTATTGAATCAATAAATTCTATAAAACGAATCATACAGCTATACAACCTAATAGCTCGCTTTTTTCAGATTGAAACCATTGAGGATTATATCAGAAACTGCTGACCTGCTGGAAGTTATCGTACATCCTCAAAGGTTCTTTAACCTTTTGTTAAAAACCCTAATCAATCTTTTAGATTTATAGTAGATTATGGTATCTCATGAGTCAGTATTTTTTTATACTGGTCTTAAAATTCTTTGATTCAGAAACTGAAAAAAGCCAATTTTTATTACCTCCTCAAAATTCAATGAAATAAGTAAGAGCATATTACAGTAGTATCAAAAAATGTCAATTAAATGTTAGATGATATTTTCAAAAAGATGAAATACAAAATTGTAATGTAAATAGATATACAAAAAAAATAAAAAATAAAAAATAATAAATAAATAAAACTGGGATAGCAGAATTATTCTATTAGTAAATAATTTTCTGTTTTAAAGAATGTTATTCAATATTTAAACAAATGTTTTTCAATATTTACTTATTTAAGGATTTTAATGTTAGCCCTATTTTTGGACGTAGAGATGAGCATATTTAAATTTAATATCTTGACTGCTGAACAAATAATGAGCACCTCACCATTCTTCACTAATTTTTATATTATAAACTAATTCTTTACAGTAGTTAGTACGGGGTGAATTATCACATATGATTGAATTTCAAAGGCTGAAGATAATTTTTCCCAGTAAAAAGACATTTTAATTAGAATCTATATTTTAATAAAAAAAGTTAATAAAAACATATTGTAAACATGGAACATGAGTCCAGCTTCTACATTGTAAAAATAAAACTCTCTGTGGCGCATGAAACATTTAAAAGTTATCTTAAATTCATCTTACACTATATTTATTGCAACTTAACTTAAAATTTCTTATATAAAATACATTACAAGACTAAAATAACAAGAAACCATATTAATTGCAAGAAGTGTCAATATTTATATTAAACAAAAATCCAAATAGTCTAGATCTTGTTTCGTAAATAGCCAATTCTTAAAATTCATAGAAAAAAATTTCAAATTTGTACTACTTTTTATGTCATGTGGTAATTGATTAAAATATTTAGGTCCAATATAGTGAAAAGATTGTTTAAAAACACTTTTTGAGACTTTAGGGAGTTTAAATATTCTACTTGCCCCACTCCTCATATTATGTAATAAATTTGTAGTGCCAGTATTACCACTTTTGACATAAAACAATCTTAAAACTCCATAGACAAAAAGGTGTTGTATCGGGAGGATTTTTAATGTATAATATAATGGAAAAGAACTATCTCTGCGATTTTTATTTGTAATTATTCTAATTATATGATTTTGTGTTTTTCTGATATTTAAAATGTAAGTCTTGCTAGCACTTCCCCAACACTGTATTCCGTACTGAAGTCTCGAATGTATAAGAGCAAAATAAAGAGTTTTCATAGTCATTTCGTCACAAAAATTCCTTAAATAGTAAAATTTTCTTATCAATATTTTTGTTTTATTTTGTAGAGTTTCTAAATGCTTTATCCAATTTAGATATTCATCCAATAAAATTCCAAGGTATTTAAAGTATTTAGCCTATGTTTTTATTAAGTTATATTTTGTTTTTTTAGTATTTTGTAAATAATTTTGTACTGGCCGCAAATACTTGTAAGTGTGGTCAGTTTTTTCCAAGCGGTAATATTGTTTTATATTTGTAAAAATGGATGGAAATAAATCATTATTATCATTTTCCGGTGACAACCGCGTCATCTACACTACTTACAAGATAACCAGTCGTTTTGCCCATGTAGTGATGTGGCATCCTCAGTGGCACCTTTATTCCATACCACTCTGTGCTCGACTGTTAAAACAACAAAAATGTTCTTTTTCAATCAGCCGGAGTAATAATGGTACAGCAATGGAGTGAAGTTTATTTACTTTTTTACAATTGTTCTTTCCTCAAAAGATTCACTTTTATTCTGCTGACCACCAACGTTCCATTCTTCTCTTCTAATACAGAACATTTTGCCTTGAAAAATTCAATATAGAATGGCTGAAAGTCCAATGGAAAATCACTTTTATCCGGCTGTCACCTCCGGTACACTCAACGCTTCAATTTGTAATAGAGCACAATTGTTGACCCTAACAATCAGTGTTATATTGATGTCATAACCACATTTTTTCAATCTGCCCATTCCATAAATATCTTTGTTGGGAACTTATCCACCCACACTATCACTAACAGTTCTTTATAAGTACCAACTACCCCCACTTTCTACGGAATATAAAGGCAAGATATTGTGTCTATATTGTTACACAACGTTGCCAGCTTGTGTAATACCACTGTTTGTGTATAGGTGGACAGGTGAGCTAATAACACCTAACATTGTGACAGATGATACATATGTTAGTTTTAAACAACAAACAAAACCTTCGTACAAAAAATTTTACATAACCATTTTGCTTGATTTAATTGAATTAGTGTATATATTAAATTGTAACAATCCAGTAGACCAATAAAAAGTATCCAAATTTGTTGGTCTTTTTAATAAGAATAATTGTTTAAAATTGGTAGTTTTCAATTTTAATAACACTTTACATTTATGGGTGGGTGGGTCAATACCACTGTACATATAAGGATGGATGAGCAAATACAACTGTACAGTGTGTGTGGGTTGGTAGGTCAATACCACTGTACATGTAAGGATGTGTGGGACAATACAACTGTACAGTGTGGGTGGGTTGGTAGGTCAATACCACTGTACATGTAAGGATGGGTGAGACAATACAACTGTACAGTGTTGGTGGGTTGGTAGGTAAATACTACTGTACTTGTAAGGATGGGTGAGACAATACAACTGTACAGTATGGGTGGGTTGGTAGGTCAATACCACTGTACATGTAAGGATGGGTGGGACAATACAACTGTACTGTAAGGGTGGGTTGGTAGGTCAATACCACTGTACTTGTAAGGATGGGTGAGACAATACAACTGTACAGTGTGGGTGGGTTGGTAGGTCAATACCACTGTACATGTAAGGATGGGTGAGACAATACAACTGTACAGTGTTGGTGGTTTGGTAGGTCAATACCACTGTACAGTACATGTAAGGATGGGTGGGACAGTACAACTGTACAGTGTGGGTGAGTTGGTAGGTAATACCACTGTACAGTACATGTAAGGATGGGTGGGACAGTACAACTGTACAGTGTGGGTGAGTTGGTAGGTAATACCACTGTACATGTAAGGATGGGTGAGACAATACAACTGTACAGTGTGGGTGGGTTGGTAGGTCAATACCACTGTACATGTCAAGATGGGTGAGACAATACCACTGTATAGTGTGGGTGGGTTGGTAGGTCAATACCACTGTACATGTATGAATGAGTCAACACCACAGTAAATTTACGATTAAATATAATGAAATTTACATAGATCATTGTTTAAAGAGTGTGTTAAGATTAATTAAAACTTATTAGATGGATTAACAATAATGGAAGACTCTTTTATTATGCACTGTACTGGTTATAAGGGGGGAGAACCAGTAATTAAGGGGAACTGATAAAAACTTCCAATCTAGGTCTCTAACTCAACTCAAAGTCCCAAGAACGCTCGCCCACCAACCTCCCATTTATGAAGTATTTTTATTATTTCTAATTTTTTTAGTAAACAATTATTTACTTCTGTGCTTCAAGGAAACCCAAAATGATCTTGTTAACAAACCAAGTACAAGAAAAAAGGAGATTAGCTTTATAAACAAAAATTTAAGTAGGACGGCTTAAGACTCTGCAGAGGCAGTCGGCCACTTTGGTTTTAATCCCACAAGAACAATGTTATTTCCAAACCGTACATACGATTATGCATACCCAAATTAAGCACATTTTTCCAAACAAATTTCATTTGATCAAGAATGAAATTGCGCGTTGGAATTGCTTTGCGAGTTCTTAATTAGTTTTGTAGAAAAATATACAAAATATTTATTTTTAAGTTTTTATTTTTACCCATTTTTCAAAACAGGGCATATATATTTAAAATATTAAAAGAAAACGCAATGTGCAATATGATAACGTTTTAAATGACACCTCATACACAACTTTTGGTCAATAAATATCGAAAAAATATGGATTAGCAAATAACATTGTCCTTATGGGATTAAAACCAATATGGCCGACAGCCTCTGCAGACTCTAAATGCATACATGGTAGATTCTAGGATGGTAGACTATATTAATGTAGACTTAATTAAATTTATGTTCAATAATCCTGCAGATGACTTGGCAACAGGCCTAAGATTAGTACTTTAAGTTCAATAATCCTGCAGATGACTCGGCCACAGGTCTAAGATTAGTACTTTATGTTCAATAATCCTGCAGATGACTCAGCCACAGGTCTAAGATTAGTACTTTATGTTATCTTAAATTCATCTTACACTATATTTATTGCTACTTAACTTAAAATTTCTTATACTTAAAATACATTACAAGACTAAAATAACAAGAAACCATATTAATTGCAAGAAGTGTCAATATTTATATTAAACAAAAATCCAAATAGTCTAGATCTTGTTTCATAAATAGCCAATTCTTAAAATTCATAGAAAAAATTTCAAATTTGTACTACTTTTTATGTCATGTGGTAATTGATTAAAATATTTAGGTCCAATATAGTGAAAAGATTGTTTAAAAACACTTTTTGAGACTAGGGAGTTTAAATATTCTACTTGCCCCACTCCTCGTATTATGTAATAAATTTGTAGTGCCAGTATTACCACTTTTGACATAAAACAATCTTAAAACTCTATAGACAAAAAGGTGTTGTATCGGGAGAATTTTTAGTAGTAGAATAATAAAGTAGACTATATTAATGTAGACTTAATTAAATTTATGTTCAATAATCCTGCAGATGACTTGGCCACAGGCCTAAGATTAGTACTTTAAGTTCAATAATCCTGCAGATGACTCGACCACAGGTCTAAGATTAGTACTTTATGTTCAATAATCATGCAGATGACTCGGCCACAGGTCTAAGATTAGTACTTTATGTTCAATAATCCTGCAGATGACTCGGCCACAGGTCTAAGATTAGTACTTTATGTTCAATAATCCTGCAGATGACTCGGCCACAGGTCTGATTAGTACTTTATGTTCAATAATCCTGCAGATGACTCGGCCACAGGTCTAAGATTAGTACTTTATGTTCAATAATCCTGCAGATGACTCGGCCACAGGTCTAAGATTAGTACTTTATGTTCAATAATCCTGCAGATGACTCGGCCACAGGTCTAAGATTAGTACTTTATGTTCAATAATCCTGCAGATGACTTGGCCACAGGCCTAAGATTAGTACTTTAAGTTCAATAATCCTGCAGATGACTCGGCCACAGGTCTAAGATTAGTACTTTATGTTCAATAATCCTGCAGATGACTCAGCCACAGGTCTAAGATTAATACTTTAAGTTCAATAATCCTGCAGATGACTCGGCCACAGGTCTAAGATTAGTACTTTAAGTTCAATAATCCTGCAGATGACTCGGCCACAGGTCTAAGATTAGTACTTTAAGTTCAATAATCCTGCAGATGACTCAGCCACAGGTCTAAGATTAGTACTTTATGTTCAATAATCCTGCAGATGACTCGGCCACAGGTCTAAGATTAATACTTTAAGTTCGATAATCCTGCAGATGACTCGGCCACAGGTCTAAGATTAATACTTTAAGTTCAATAATCCTGCAGATGACTCGGCCACAGGTCTAATATTAGTACTTTAAGTTCAATAATCCTGCAGATGACTCGGCCACTGGTCTAAGATTAGTATTTTAAATTAATTATCCTTTGGAAAGCCAATTTGTCATTATTTTTAATAGTAATAATATATTTATTTCCTAAAAGTTTACATTAATAATATTATAGTATTTGTAGGAAAAAGAGCCACCTCAATCCAGTAAACGGTGGCTCAAGAAAAAAAAGTAACTATACTTACTGGTTTTTTTTTCTAAATTTTTTAACAAAATTACTATAGCACCTTTTTATTTTTACATTTTCTAATGTTGTGAATGTAAAAATGAACTTACAAAATACTTCATTTATGATCAAATAAAATTTTATTTTCATAATTATATTTGTCTAGACATATTTAGATCAAAATTTGCAAACTTCAAAATAATTTTGTAGCGAAGAATTTACTTGAAATTTAACTATTAAATCATCAACCTTAACATACATAATATTTGAATTCACTTCAAATGGTCTAATAGCAATCTTTAAATATAAAATCTAAATACATTGATTGACTGAACAACAATTGGACCATGAAATTTGGCGCAAATATTCTGTATAGGTTCTAAATGTATATTAAGAAAGAATTTTAAATTTTTTTCTTTCAAAGAGCTAAAATAAGGTAAGATTTTAATAATAATATAATAATTTAATTAATAAGGTAAGGTAAGCTAAAGTAAGGTATAAGATAATAAATACTCCAAAAAACCATTTTTTTTGAGTATTTATTATCTTTTATTTATTTATTTATTATTTATTAAAAAAACCATTCACCATATGAATGGAGAGAATAGGGGCGGTGCAACTTGACATGAGGGGTTATTTTTTAACAATGTACGCCTAAGTGTGAATATGAAGATAAATAACTAAATTACATGAGCGAGGTGATACGAGCTTAGCAAATGACGGAGCCAGCACTAGAAGCATGCAGGGGTGTCCCTGCATGATGCAATAGCTAGTATGATGTAATAGCTCTTACTGTCTACTTAAATGTAAAAAACAACTCTTGAAAAACGCTTGACAAAATGTATATAAATTTGAGGTATTTGACGTTTTGCAAAAGTGTTTTTACTAGATTAAGCGAAATTTGATGTCACTAATTAACCGCCAGGTTTTCTGCATATGTTGTGTACATTATGTAAAACATTTACTGTGTGTTTAAAAGCTTCCTAGTTGTCCCATGGATTTGTTTTATGTCTTCCTCGTCGCGCTAATAGGTGTATGCTTTATCCATTCGAGAGGTGTGACAGATTCGCAACTACTTTCTCTAGATCGAAATTGCCCAAAGCTCTTTAAGTCGTGAATTATGTCATTTCGCGATGTTGTACATTTGCAATTTGGCTCACTAAGTTGTCGTGTCATGCACATAAGTCAGGAGGACGTGCTGGGTCGGGCGGAGGGTGGAGGAAGTCGACAGGCAGTAGGCATGCGCGATGACGAATACCTGTCGAGGAGGGGGGACGGTAGACCACGCCAGGAATTTCATAGTTAGTGCAGGATACCGTCCAGCATGCGGTTAGAAATAAAAGTAAGTAGAACAAATATGTTTCCACGTTTAAAAATAAAAGGAAGCGGAGAGACTGTGAGAATAAAAAGGCCGGCGGGTGGGAGAGGGGGCGGGGGTCTTCGAGGAAGAAGCGGTAAAAAGTGCGACCAGATGCCGAACTGGCAGCGACAAGAGGGCCGAGGCTAATGACACATCAGAATCTAGGTTTTTGTGCGGCCACAAGCCGGTATGATTCCGACGTTTCGCAGTCATTTTTTAATTCCATCGGCACTGGTGTCCTCTGTTGATTAACTTCGAGGAGATTAATTTCACAAAATAGTCCTAGTTTTTTAAGTACCCTGTTGCTCTATTAGAAAGCGACAACTTTGTTAGGCGTCAAGTTGACGATGAATTTTCACAATATGATGGTTATTCATGAACATAAAACTAACATTACAGTATGTCTTATGTAAGATTTAGAATGTCCTAGATAACGGAAAATACAATACCGATTACCTGTCATTATGATTTTAATTTCTTAGTATTCATTCAGAACCTGGGGAGGTGAAAGTGCTCAAACCAACCTTCTTTTTAGACCTAAAAAAGTGATTAGCGTAGTTTTTAAGAAGCAATATCGACACTCCTATATACAGATTTTTAAGGATTATAGAATTTTTACATTTTTCTCTCTATATATTTTCCAGTGTATAACATTTGTTAAGAATCACACCCAACCCTTCTCTAGTACAACAAACTATAGCCATAATTTACGAAATAAATGTACACTCGCCATTCCGAAACACAGAACATAATTTTTCAAGAGACACTTAACATACACTGGAATTAAACTCTTTAACGCTTTGCCTGCATCAATAAGGGAGGACACTTGTGCCAGGTCGTTCGAACGGAGAGATAGACTATCTTCTGGACGGGGCCTTCTATGGCGTTCGGGAGTATTGTTAGGCAGATTCTGGTAGTAATCTGTAGATTTGTATATAGATTTAGAATTAGTATTAGTTAGTAATATTTTATTACTAAGAACATTTTCGCTATGTAAACTGACTCATTTCATGTAATTTACATTATCAACGGAATAAAGAAGTTTGAGTTCAGTGAGCGATTGCAAGGTGCATCAAATCCTTATGTCCTTGAGACTAGATACAACTCGTCAAGTGAATAAGTCACTTTCGACTATACATCCGACACCTCCGTAGATATTTATAATCGATTCACACTATTCGAAGTTTAGACAACCTGGTGACGGAGGAGGGACCAGTATTACCAACTTTAACTAGGAGGCCTTAAGGCGAAGGAGAAGAATTTTGATTGTAGATCTCGCATAACGTCAAGAACACGAAGCGAAGTTGGGCAGACGGAATTTAACAGTATCTTAGAGGAAGGAGACGCTCCTAGGGTGCCTTATTCTCCCAACACTCTACTGATCTACATACGTCATTGCCTGGTATACCTAAAACACTTGTGTACTTGAGAGTATGGAGTTGTTACCGGGATATTCTGTATTGCCTTATTCTCCCAACACTCTACTGATCTACATACGTCATTGCCTGGTATACCTAAAACACTTGTGTACTTGAGAGTATGGAGTTGTTACCGGGATATTCTGTATTGCCTTATTCTCCCAACACTCGACTGATCTACATACGTCATTGCCTGGTATACCTAAAACACTTGTGTACTTGAGAGTATGGAGTTGTTACCGGGATATTCTTCTGTATTGCCTTATTCTCCCAACACTCGACTGATCTACATACGTCATTGCCTGGTATACCTAAAACACTTGTGTACTTGAGAGTATGGAGTTGTTACCGGTATATTCTGTATTGACCATAGGACATCGAACGTTTATTTGGAAATAAATATTTCTTTTATTTTCTGACTGATACTTTAATCCATCAACTTAATGAAAAACTTAATTATTTACGTAAGTTAAACAGAAAAAGGAATTTTTTTGTTTGAAAACCAACAAAATTAGAATAAACCAATCGTAAATAACTTATAAACACAAAATACGTTAGTATCAATATTGTGTGTCATGGCTAAATTTCGTTGGATAACAAATTAAAATGGTCATTAATTAAAATAAATCGGTGCAAGTTAATAATAAACTTAAGTAACGTTACAATATATTTAGTGAATTGATTTTTAAAACATCAACACCAAATTATATCAAAATTACTTATTTATTTATTTTATAAATTTTTATAATGCCTTAATACAGCTACAAAAAACCAATTACAATAAAGAGTTAATATCCTAAAAATAAATATAATCTAAAGCACAGGCACGGAGACATATTCATTAAATTAATTTACCAACAAACCATGACGTGACTTAACTTATTCATGCTGCATAAATACATGACTAATTAATAATATATAAATATAAAAGAATTCATAACTTAACAAGTATTGAACAATAATATAAAATAAAAAAGCATTAACAAGGAAATAACAATTAATAAAATAAAATAAATATTTATAATTAAAATTATTAACACAACATGAACAGTAAAATTTAAACGGTAAACATAATCAGAGAACATTACACACTCTGGAGTTAAATGACAGAGAAACAAGAAAAATATTAAATAAATTTACAGAAAATGTTTGATTAAATTTGGAATGAATTTAAAACACAGGGAAGTCCTTGAATTAATTATGAAGGAAAGTATACAATTAAAATTAAATTAGAAAAACAACGCATTATTGAATAAGAAATATAACACTTATAGAAAATAAATAAGAAATTAAATTAATTTAAATTTAGAATGTCTTTTTTATCTCAATTTTTAACCTTATGAACATTTTGTTTCGCTGAGCTGAAAAAGGAAGTTTATTAAAAAAAAACGCCTAAAATTGTCAGCGTGTGCTATAGACACACAGAACGTTTCTGTTTATCAATGTGTGCTACAGACGTACAGTCTGGTTCTGTTTGACAATGTGTGCTGCAGACGTACAGTCTGGTTCTGTTTGACAATGTGTGCTGCAGACTCACAGTCTGGTTCTGTTTGACAATGTGTGCTGCAGACGTACAGTCTGGTTCTGTTTGACAATGTGTGCTGCAGACGCACAGTCTGGTTCTGTTTGACAATGTGTGCTGCAGACGTACAGTCTGGTTCTGGTTGTCAATGTGTGCTACAGACGTACAGTCTGGTTCTGTTTGTCAATGTGTGCTGCACACGTACAGTCTGGTTCTGTTTGTCAGTGTGTGCTACACACGTACAGTCTGGTTCTGTTTGTCAATGTGTGCTGTATACGTACAGTCTGGTTCTGTTTGTCAATGTGTGCTGCAGACGTACAGTCTGTTTCTGTTTGTCAATGTGTGCTGCAGACGTACAGTCTGTTTCTGTTTGCCAATGTGTGCTGCACACGTACAGTCTGTTTCTGTTTGTCAATGTGTGCTGTATACGTACAGTCTGGTTCTGTTTGTCAATGTGTGCTACACACGTACAGTCTGGTTCTGTTTGTCAATGTGTGTTGTATACGTACAGTCTGGTTCTGTTTGTCAGTGTGTGCTACACACGTACAGTCTGGTTCTGTTTGTCAGTGTGTGCTACACACGTACAGTCTGGTTCTGTTTGTCAATGTGTGCTGTATACGTACAGTCTGGTTCTGTTTGTCAATGTGTGCTGTATACGTACAGTCTGGTTCTGTTTGTCAATGTGTGCTGCAGACGTACAGTCTGTTTCTGTTTGTCAATGTGTGCTGTAGACGTACAGTCTGGTTCTGTTTGTCAATGTGCTGTAGACGTACAGTTTGGTTCTGTCTGTTAATGTGTGCTACAGACGTACAATCTTCTCCTGTTTCTCAATGTGTGCTACAGACGTACAGTCTGGTTCTGTTTGTTAATGTGTGCTACAGACGTACAGTCTTCTCCTGTTTGTCAATGTGTGCTACAGACGTACAGTCTTCTCCTGTTTCTCAATGTGTGCTACAGACGTACAGTCTGGTTCTGTTTGTCAAGTGTGCTGTAGACGTACAGTTTGGTTCTGTCTGTTAATGTGTGCTACAGACGTACAGTCTTCTCCTGTTTGTCAATGTGTGCTACAGACGTACAGTCTGGTTCTGTTTGTCAAGTGTGCTGTAGACGTACAGTTTGGTTCTGTCTGTTAATGTGTGCTACAGACGTACAGTCTTCTCCTGTTTGTCAATGTGTGCTACAGACGTACAGTCTTCTCCTGTTTGTCAATGTGTGCTACAGACGTACAGTCTTCTCCTGTTTCTCAATGTGTGCTACAGACGTACAGTCTTCTCCTGTTTGTCAATGTGTGCTACAGACGTACAGTCTTCTCCTGTTTGTCAATGTGTGCTACAGACGTACAGTCTTCTCCTGTTTGTCAATGTGTGCTGTAGACGTACAGTCTGTTTCTGTTTCTCAATGTGTGCTACAGACGTACAGTCTGGTTCTGTTTGTCAATGTGCTGCAGACCTACAGTCTGGTTCTGTTTGTTAATGTGTGCTACAGACGTACAGTCTTCTCCTGTTTGTCAATGTGTGCTGTAGACGTACAGTCTGGTTCTGTTTGTCAATGTGCTGCAGACCTACAGTCTGTTTCTGTTTGTCAATGTGTGCTACACACGTACAGTCTGGTTCTGTTTGTCAATGTGTGCTGCAGACGCACAGTCTGTTTCCTTTTGTCATTGTGTTGCAGACCTACTGTCTGGTTCTGTTTGTTAAGTGTGCTGTATACGTACAGTCTGGTTCTGTTTGTCAATGTGTGCTGTATACGTACAGTCTGGTTCTGTTTGTCAAGTGTGCTTTATACGTACAGTCTGATTCTGTTTGTCAATGTGTGCTGTAGACGTACAGTCTGGTTCTGTTTGTCAATATGTGCTTTAGTCGTACAGTCTGGTGCTGTTTGTCAATGTGCTGCAGACCTACAGTCTGGTTCTGTTTGTCAAGTGTGCTGTAGACGTACACTCTGGTGCTGTTTATCAATGTGCTGCAGACCTAGAGTCTGGTTCTGTTTGTCAAGTGTGCTGTAGACGAAGAGTCTGGTTCTGTTTGTCAATGTGCTGCAGACGCACAGTCTGGTTCTGTTTGTCAATCAATGTGCTGCAGACGTACAGTCTGGTGCTGTTTGTCAAGTGTGCTGTAGACGTACAGTCTGGTGCTGTTTGTCAAGTGTGCTGTAGACGTACAGTCTGGAGCTGTTTGTCAAGTGTGCTGTATACGTACAGTCTGGTTATGTTAGTCAATGTGTGCTGTATTCGTACAGTCTTGTTCTGCTTCTTGAAGTGTGTTTATGTATGTTAGTTTTAGTGGTGACGAATGTGCTAAATTAATAGATTGATTGTTGTAAGTGTTTCAGATTTTTTGAATAGTCTACTATGCTACTCCGGAACAGTGCATGTTCTGATTATTTTATTTCGTATGAGAAACATTTGGGAAACTACTTGAGAGCCATGTGACTTTAAAGCCTGAAAAGTTGGACTGAAAATGCTGAATTAGTCTGTTTTGATTTACTGACCCGAGTTTAAGAGTCTGCAGAGGCTGTCGGAGGCTTTCAGTCATGTTGGTTTTAATCCCATAAGAACAACGCTTTTTCGAACCGGACATACGATCACGCGTATCCAAACTAAAAAGTTATTTTTAAACTGATTTTTCCCAAACAAATTGCATTTGATCAAGAATGAAATTGCGCGTTGGAAATGCTTTGCGAATTTAATATTAGTTTTATAGACAAACATTTAAAAATATTTAGTATGAAGTTTTTATTTTTACCTTTTTTCAAAACTAGGCGTATGTATTCAAAGCATAAAAAGCAAACCCAATGCGCAATATGATAACGTTTAAAATGACAGCTCATACACAACGTTTGGTAAATAAGTAACGAAAAAATATGAATACGCAAATTTTATTTTATTTTTTTTAATTTAATTTTATTTACATGCTTTAGTACAGTTATTATACCAATTACACAAAAGCAGTGCAAACTATTTTAAAAGTGCATTGTGGAGATTCCTTTGATCACTTCATGCATAAATTTAAATAACTAATAATAATAAATAATAATAGCGATAATAAATAATAATAATAATGTTAACCTGCGTTCAGCATATAAGTAATATGAATAACAATAAATAAACTATGTATAATCGTAATAAGAACTATATATCTTTTAAAAAAGTAACTGATTCTGAGTGCAATAAATATTTAACAGTTTTACTTCCACAAAAATAAATAAAAACTCAAATATGAATAGCAGAAACATTTACAAACAAGGAAATAAATATATAAATAAGATCAATATATAGTATGCTATAATATCTGATAATAATTCAAAACTTAGTGATTTTAAACCAGCATTTTGCTTTATAAACTTTCAAAGAATCAAAAAATATATCGACATTACTTCTGTTAGATATGAGTAAATTGTAAGTCCTCATACATACAATAACCTTGTTCTTATGGGATTAAAACCAAAGTAGCCGACAGCCTCTGCAGACTCTTAAATATTCCACAGCAATGCGTTTATCAGCCATGGACCTCCATATAGGCCTATATAACGCTGTGACAATATTTTTATAACACTTTCATATTGATAATTACATCTAAATACGGTTGATGGTTCATACCTTTAGTTTCTACCTAACTCCTACAAACATGACATAAACACAATAGTCGGCTATGGACACTTGGTATTACATGTTAGTTGCAAGCCAAACAGCTGAGAAGTGGTCCTATAAAACTGTATGAGGCCACTGACTGATTGACACTTTTACATGCTTACTCACCTTCAAACAAATGGAACAAACATTTCTAAAAACATCAACAGTACATATGGGTCGATTGGTAACAAATAACAGCTGATTGGTGGTTTAAATAAATACTTAAACATATAGTTGGGCAGGTTATTTTTGTAAAAAAAATAGTAATAGTTTAAATAGTAACGATTTAAAGAAATAATATTACACCAAATGTAAAATTATTATCTGAAATAAAAATTACGATCCACTCAACAAAATCGATATAGAGTGACATTTTTTACTCTGTGGAACAGTCTTAGTTTTGAAACATGTATAGTACAACTTTAAACAAACTAAGGTCACGCGAACAGCTGTACACCTCCATATATACTTCAGTGCAGTTCAGTTTCGTCCTCGAAAGCTTAGTATTATTGCGACAAAGTCCATTGTTAGCGCCAGACAGAATTGCAAGCCCACTTCTACTGGCACCTCTATGACACATTTAACATACAAGGCAGGCAGTCATAATTGTTCATATAGCTGCCATGTGCGCGTCTACCAAATTTCAAAATACTTCTCAATCTATAGATTTTCGGAACAGTTTAACAACTTCAAGTTGAAAACATTTTTGGTCTGCTTCAATACCTCTTTCTCTATTGAACTCGCGAACAATATCGTCCTTTCGCCTTCACAGTTAGTCAGCTAGTAAGAAAGATTTCGGTCTAAAATGTCAGAATTCAAATTCGTCACCTCTCTCTAACACTACTACGCGGCGCTACACTATTTACAAAACAAATGCTAAAACATATCTAATCACATATTCATATTCAGTGTTTAATCTACTTTATATCAGTACCAAAGTTTTTACATTTTTATTCTACGTGTAAATATGTATGTGAGTTACAACTAAAAAAACACGGGTTTTCACGCATCTTTTGAACTATCGAAAAAAAATATATTCGAGATTAATTCTTTTCTTATTCACCAATTGTAACTAGTGCTATTAGGTGTAGAATACTGAAATGTCATGATGAAATAATAAATCGTTACTACGTTTTCGTAGGTGTTGTTATTTGTGCACTGAAAAGGTTTGTCAAACCTGGTTTGTTTCTATTTTATTTTTATTTTTTATTTTATTTCATGCAACAATACAGGCATAGACCCAATTACATTGTAGCAAAACATTTTAACATTTTGAACCCAATAAATATTTCATTCAACCAGCCAGTCTACACACTATTAAACAAATTAATAAACAAGCATTACATATTTACAAGTTATAAGGCCCAAGAACTTGATAAATATTTTATAAATATAGAATAAATAGTTAATAAATAAATATGCAATAAATAGGTAACAAATAATAATCAATATGAACTAAATAGTTAGCAAATATACAATAAATAGGTAACAAATATATAACAAATAATAATTAATATGAACTAAATAGTTAACAAATACAGGGTGTCCCGTAAGTAACCAGCCAAACTTCTGGAGGTCATTCCTTAGGTTAAAACAAACAAAAAATGTCATGTGTACAAATCGTCTATCTCGCTCCATTATCCGGCTATCTGTCTGTATGTGTTTTTTACTAAAAACAATATCTCAAAGGTTATTTACGATAAAACCATGAAAATTGGTATGAATGTTGATCTTTACAGTATGCATGTACTAATTAAATTTCATTTTTTTACAACAATCTTTTTCAAAATGGTGGCCATTTAAAGTTTTTAAAGCCAAATATCTTAATAACCTTAAATTTTACTAAAAACGTGTAAGTTACAAAAAAATTTAAGAATTTATTTTTATAAATAATTATATAAAAAGTTTTAAGATTGAACAACTATTAACTGAGAAATTAAAATTTTTATCAAATTTGAACACTAAAGTTTTCAATTTTTGTAATATCAAGCATATTTTTATTTGATAACAATTGTAATTTCTCAGTTAATAGTTGTTCAATCTTAAAACTGTTTATATAATTATTTATAGAAATAAATTCTTAAACTTTTTTGTAACTGACAAGTTTTTAGTAAAATTTAAGGTTATTAAGATATTTGGCTTTAAAAATTTAAAATGGCCGCCATTTTGAAAAAGATTGTTGTAAGAAAAGTAAATTTAAACAGTACATGAATACCGTAAAGATCAACATTCATACCAATTTTCATGGTTTTA